>PQFF01000041.1:164081-326568 GCA_003547095.1 Diversispora epigaea
AATAATTGAAAGAATACGTATTTTATTATTTGAACCTTTTCCATTTGAAATCAATGCTTTTCGAAAACTATTCCAGAAAATATCATCTTTAGTAGAAATTGAATTGGAAATTGAAGTTTGATTATTTAGTTGAATTATATTATTCTTATAAAGATTTTCTAATAATTCTTTATCAGCATTGGGGTCTAAAGCTTTGCTCCAGAATTCAATACGAGATTTTTTTTTTGGAATGGGAGTTACATTAGTACAACCACAAGCAATAAACATTGCTCGCCATGCACGAAGCTCTTTTTCTTGAAAAATATAATTAGATGGATAAATCTTTCGTAATACATTTGGAAATAAAACAATAGAACTTTTTTGATGATACCAATCATAAAAAAGATGAGGCCAATTGATTATTGTATTAGGAATTTTTCGTGATTTTATATGACGGGCAAAACTTTTTCCAATTGTTGAATATTTGTCCAATCATTATATTTACATATAATTGGTATATTTTCTAATTCACCTAATTTTTCTTGAATTAGTGCATTTTTCGTCCCAAATAAATATGATCCAGTGTACTTTTGACAAATAGTTAATTGGCACCAAACATTATCGAGTGTTTCTCCAATAATTTTTTGAACACATGTTAATTCTTGATGAATTTCCAGAACACAATATTCTTTCTCAATTTTTAATAAAAATAAATGTTGTGCTCCATTGTAGCGTGAAATCAATGAGGAAACAAATCCCACCCCAGCTTCATAAAAATTACCATCATGCTTTGGTAAACTTCCAAGATTTGTAATTACTACTAAAAAATTCTCAATACGAAGAAAAATTGGAAAAAATAATATATCAGCAATTAATTGCTGAATAATATTTTCATTTTCAAATCCCATAATTGCTAAACCTGAATATTCTGTTTTTGAATTAAAAATTGATTGATAACAGGATTTTACTGCCGTTGAAGGATATAATTCAATTTCACTTTTAAATTCTCCACAAATACATTGAAAACCTGGTTTTAATGGATTTTTATCATTAGAAGTAACTGTAATAACAAATTCTCGACCATTAAGTTCACATCCAATACGCATAAATAGTCGGTAAGGTATTGTAAAGTATTTGTTATTGCTTTCAGCTGATAGTATGCTAACCATTTCCCACCAATTTCGAGCATAAACTCCATAGTGCAACTGTGAATCTATAATAACAACACTTATGAGTTTAGGTGTGAATTGTCGTCTCTTTGACATTTTAGTGGACTATACCTATAAAAAATTTGACATTCAAAAACAGTATTTTTTATATATATGTAAACCCGACACAATTAATTAGTGTATGCAGATCATTTTGTCCAGGTGACTCGCGGATTGTCAATTAACTACAATGTTTTGACATCTTTGAACTCTGACTAAGCATTAAGTTTTTTTAAAAAAATAAAATATTAATTATGAGTTTCATCACATTTTGGGCAACATTTAATTGTACCTCTTACACCAAATGTTTAACATTAATAGAAAAAAGAAATTTTTAGTAAATCTTTACACAAAAGAAAAAATACTCCCATTTCAATAAAACTTTGTCTCTGGTAAAAGAAATATCATTTCTTAAAAAAAGAAAATAAAACAAAATACTGTTCTATAAATTATTTACCATCATCAGCATCAAATTATGAACTCAAGCAATACATCCAGTTCACAGAGCAATATTTAGATCCTTATTATGAAGATTCAATTGACAAATATTTTGAAAGACCTACTGACATAGTTTTTAATTTATTAATATATCCAATATATCACAGAAAATTCAAAAATATACCTACTATTCCAAGAATTCAAAATTATTAGCATGATCAAAAAATAGAATTATTGTTAAATGAAAAAAAAAAACTTTTAGTTTGATTTCAATATTTGACTATCAAAGATGACAAAACCATTTTTTATTATCAATTGTTAATTAAAGTTCCTGCACAAAGTGAACTTGAATTTAAAGGAAACTTTTTTATGTATAGAGCTAGGCTTCAACATGAGTTTCCATTACTCTCTACATCAAGTCTCACAAATGCAAACATTATTTTTGAGAATTATAAAAACTTAATTAGTTCTCTACTTGTCACATCACATTATAAAATGATATAGCTCAATTTCTAATATGCAATAGTCAAGACCAATACCACTAACATTTCTTTCAAAAAATAATAAATTATTCTTATCACCTAAATTCATGATATACTTACTACTTGCTGAGAATCTTATTATCAATCCAACAATCATCCATTCTTTTCTTAACAGGTTCAGCAGCAAGAAGGTAAATAATATATGAAAAATTGATAGCAGAATTTTTAAAATAAAAAAATAAAAAGCATTCTATAATGACTCCTGCAGGCATTGCTGCACAAAATATAGATGGAAAACCTATTCATTCAACTCTGAAAATTTCTGGTGACATTTACAATCACTTTCTGTTAATGACCCAAAATTAAATAAAAAGTTATAAAAAGTTTAATATATCATTATTGGTGAAACTTCTATGATAACTGTACAAATGTTGTTATTTCTTAAATATTACATGGCTATATAAAAAAAATAATTTAGAATTTGGAGGAATTTCAGTTCTCTTAATTGGTGTCCTTATCAATTTCCACAGTTAATATAGATAAAATCTCCAGTGTGGAAAATTTCTTTCCATTATTTCTTACCACTTGTCATTGTCAACAAACTGATCCAACATTTTATCAAGAGAAACTTAGAATAGGAATATTAGACCCACAAACTAAATTAGTAATAGCATAAAAGATACAACAATAATTAATATACATTAAATACAACACATATAGTTGGATATTGTAAAAATTAATTAAATTATTGGGAACTATCTTAGGTCCCTATCTATCAATTGCTAAAGATTATATGAAAGGTCTTCAAGTCAGATGAAACTGATAAAATATTTTATCATTAAACAAACTATTTGACAGAAATAGTTTTAAAACAAGTTGCATGTGTGATATTTTTAAATAATTTTTTGTTTGAAAAAGGATTATATAATGGATCTGTAGATGTGTTCCAACAATTGTTGGTGAAAACATGGTTAAAGTAGCTTTTCTATTAAAAACTGGAATTGCAATAGTTTTTGTAAAAAAAAATCACTGGTTATTCTAGAGTTAATTGAATTCAATCCCTCCAAAATGCATTTGCATTGTATTGAAATACCCAAAACTCAAGGATTGACAATTCCCATATTACAGTATCTCTAGATGAATCAATTTTTGCTGATGGGCAAACATATATTGCATTGAGCAAAGCATAATGAAATGTCAATAAAAGCAGGTACTAAAGTGTTCACTGAATATAATAATGGTATAATGGAATAAATCAATCAAGCATATTTTATTGTAAATATTTTGTATCATAGTATAATTTTCACACTATCTCTATAAAAACTTTTTTAATTAAAATGAGTCAAATAAATATCACGAATACAAAGCTCNAATAATTTTTTGTTTGAAAAAGGATTATATAATGGATCTGTAGATGTGTTCCAACAATTGTTGGTGAAAACATGGTTAAAGTAGCTTTTCTATTAAAAACTGGAATTGCAATAGTTTTTGTAAAAAAAAATCACTGGTTATTCTAGAGTTAATTGAATTCAATCCCTCCAAAATGCATTTGCATTGTATTGAAATACCCAAAACTCAAGGATTGACAATTCCCATATTACAGTATCTCTAGATGAATCAATTTTTGCTGATGGGCAAACATATATTGCATTGAGCAAAGCATAATGAAATGTCAATAAAAGCAGGTACTAAAGTGTTCACTGAATATAATAATGGTATAATGGAATAAATCAATCAAGCATATTTTATTGTAAATATTTTGTATCATAGTATAATTTTCACACTATCTCTATAAAAACTTTTTTAATTAAAATGAGTCAAATAAATATCACGAATACAAAGCTCCCCCTAACCTAAACTTCTTGTTAATAATAATAAAATAAAATAATATACATATACAGTAATTTATTTAAATACCGGCTCTCATATTAGGATTCTGTTTTCAAAAATGAACTCCCATTAAGTATTCTCAGAAAAAAATTATATAACTATATATATCTATTATTGTATTTAGCCTACTTTATTTTGCCTGTTTCTATTAATATCAATATCACTTTTTGATATCAATTTTTTTTTGCTTTGCTACTATGAATTTTTGTGCTTTGTTAATCATTACTATATGTGTTTCCCAAATCCCAAATCATTTGGGATTTGGGACACCAAAATGCACAAATTACTAGTATTTAGGATTTGGGATTTTGGCATTTGGATTTTGAATTTGGGTGGCAGGTATATTTTGCCATCAACTTTATTCTATCAAAATTAAGTATGCATTTTTTTTCTTTTATTTATGAAACTATCAATATCCTTTTTGAATATCAAAGCTTTACTAGCAATTATAATTTCTGCTTGATTTTTCAAGTATATGAGTGAATATATTTGATAACTTAAGGGCAAAATGTTTAAATAAGGAAATTACTTTTAGATTTTGCCCATGGGTTATGATTATACTTGCACACAAAATTATTTTGGAACCCCGAAATTGCAATTTTGAGAAAAAAAGTTGAAATAATTTTTCATAGAAGACAAAATTATTTTACTTAAAATCTGAAATTTTTTGAAAAAATAAAATTTAAATTTTTTTTTATTTTTAAAAAATTAATTTTTATTTTTAGCGATTATCGAAAATGATTTTTGATAATCACTATAAAAAAAATTAATTTTTTATAAGTGATAGTAAAAAAATAATTTTTTTTTACTATTTTTAATAAATTTATTTTTAGAATAATCATTTTTATAAATAAATAAAAAAATTTTTCTTTATAAAAATAAATTTATTAAAAATAGTAATTACCGAAAATGATTTTTAATAATCACTATAAAAATAAAAATTGCTTATATTTATTTTTAAGCGATAAAAAAAAAATTAATTTTTATTTTTAGCCGAAAATGATTTTCGATAATCACTATAAAAATAAAAAATAATTTTTTTTTACTATTTTTAATAAATTTATTTTTATAGTGATTATCGAAAATGATTTTTGATAATCACTAAAAATAAATAAAATCAAAAATAAATTTATTAAATAGTAAAAAAAATTATTTTTTTACTATTGCTTATAGAAAATAGTAAAATAATTAATTTTCTATTAGCAATAGTAAAAAAAAATAATTTTTTTTTACTATTTTTAAAAATTTCAGAAATTATATAAACACCCGCTATTCTTTGGGTGGAGGTTATTCTTCTAAATGATATCGATATCAAGTACATTATGATCACGTAACAAAATCGATTACCATTACATTATATAAATTCTTGACCTTTTTTTTTCCATTTCGGGTCACGAAAATCGTCCCAAAAAAGAGTATTGTTGGCAAGTGATTGAACTTAAGAACTTACCAATACTCACCAATTGGATGAAGGTATTTTGTACCGTGACTTCACCGAAAAAGGAATAATGATAGGTAAAAATCTATACTATTATAAATTATAAATACATATAAAATATTTATGTACAATAGTAAACTAAAAATTCAAGCTAATAAACGCCCCTAGCCCTGTTTAGTTAATTAAAAATTATGATCGATTTTAATTTTTATCAAAATAAAGAATGTTCTACAAAGAAATTCTTAATAATTCGAAGTAATTCACTCGTACCAATTAGAGCTATATGTGAATTTGGTACTACCAATTTTTTGGGGATGGCTAAAGCGGAGTTTATATCATCAATATAAATATTATGATTTATGCATTATGTAGATCAATATATAGATTAACTCTGCTTTAACGGACCCCCAATTTTAGCAATTTTAGAAATTGATATTCGGATGCATCGTTGCAATGAACCAATTTTAAACAGATTGTAACTTATCTTATATACATTTGAAGAGAATTGGCTAATTTAGAATATTCTAGATGAACTCTTGTTTTTGGATCATTAATATATAAAATTCTAGAACGCCAATTATTGAATTGCGAATATTCAACTTCATATAACGACAGAAATTGAATAATATTATTCATGATTTCATACCCTTATGTGCATTATATTGCATTGCAAATAAAAAAAATATATGAATTAATTAATATATTTAATTAAAAGTTTGTTCTTTAACCTTTTAATTTTCTCTTATAACCTTTATAATTCATCACTTTTAAAATATCAAACTTTTTATAAAAAAAATATAACTTTTAAATTCAATAAATTTTATTAGAACTTTAATCTACTAAACAAATCATCACATAAATGGGAGATACACACTCCAATGAAAATAATTTTCTTCAGAACTTGAATTTAGCCGAAGGTAATGGACAGTTTAGTATTGGATATTGTTATGAAAATGGAATTGGAATCACAAAAGATGAAGAGAAAGCATTTCAGTGGTACTTGAAATCAGCCGAAGGTGGAAATAGTAACGGACAGACTAATCTTGGAAATTGCTATAAAAATGGAATTGGAACAACAAAAGATGAAGAGAAAGCATTTCAATGGTACTTGAAATCAGCTGAAGGTGGAAATAGTTATGGACAGAATAATCTTGGACTTTTCTATGAAAAGGGAATTGGAACAACAAAAGATGAAGAGAAAGCATTTCGGTGGTACTTGAAATCAGCTGAAAGTGGAAACTATACTGCACAATACAATCTTGGAAATTGTTATCGAGTAGGGATTGGAACAACAAAAGATGAAGAGAAAGCATTTCAGTGGTTCTTAAAGTCAGCTGAAGGAGGAGATAACGATGGACAATACAATCTTGGAATTTGTTATCGAGTAGGGATTGGAACAACAAAAGATGAAGAGAAAGCATTTCGGTGGTACTTGAAATCAGCTGAAGGTGGAAATAGTGATGGACAGTGTAGTCTTGGATATTGCTATGAAAATGGAATTGGAACCACAAAAGATGAAGAGAAAGCATTTCGGTGGTACTTGAAATCAGCTGAAGGGGGAAGTATTATCGGACAGAATAATCTTGGACTTTGCTATGAAAATGGAATTGGAACAACAAAAGATGAAGAGAAAGCATTTCAATGGTACTTGAAATCAGCTGAAGGTGGAAATAGTAATGGACATAATAATCTTGGAAATTGCTATTTTAATGGAATTGGAACAACAAAAGATGAAAAGAAAGCATTTCAGTGGTACTTGAAATCAGCTGAGGGAGGAAATAGCCATGCACAGACTTCACTTGGAAATTACGATGAAAAGAAAATATTTCTCAGATACTCGGAATCAGCCGAAGAAGGAAATACTGACGGACAGAATAAATTTGGATATTTTTATCTCCTTGGTATTGGGACTACAAAAGATGATGAGAAGGCATTTGGATGGTATAAAAAGTCAGCTGAAGGAGGAAATAGTGGTGGACAATATAGTCTTGCGAATTGTTATTTCTATGGGATCGGTACTACCAAAAATGAAAAGGAAGCAATACGTTGGTACAAATCTTCAGAAAGAAATAAAGTTGAATAAGATATAATTAAATAAACAGAATATATTTACCTATCCAATAATCTTAAAAATTTAAATATTCAAGCAAATGTTATTTAGTTTAATATTCAAATAACTGAAATTTATTTAATAAGTACTGTTGTAGATATATTATTTTTTATATTATCTAATTATTTTAATAAATTTTTTTTTTAAAAAAATAAATGCTACACATGTGATTGTTATTTTGAATTTCGTTTGTGGCTCCTTTTAAAAAAAATATCTAAAATACTGTTTAGAGGAATATAAATTTATAATAACTAAAGTTAAATTCCTGAATTTAGAATGTGTTATTTATTTGTAAAATTAAGTTTAGAATAAAATTTTAAAAATAAAACCAAATTGTATGATATCTTTTACCTTTTATAATATGTGTTTTATTATTAATCATAATAAATTAGAATGCTCAAATATAAATTTGATAAGAAAGTAAGTGATAAACTTTAGTAATAAAAGGAATACAATATATTGTAAAATATACAATGACAAACTAAAAATTCAAGCTAATAAACCACCCCTAACCCTGGACTCTTGTTTATAAATAATATTTATTTTATATAAATTTATTTTTTTACATACGATTTTTCTTCATGTTTATGTGTTATTTTTTTTACAAAGGACTTTTATGATCATATAAATAAATATATATATTACAAAAAGAACATTTGTTTTTTTATCTTTCTGATTTCATTTTATATTTTCTTTTGATTGTCTTTCAATTATTATTATTTTTTTATTTTTGACAACAATCATTGTAAATAGCTTTTTATCAAAAAAAAATTTTTTTTTCGTTTTTTATTGTATTTATTTTATTTTATTTTATTTTTTGATTGGGTTTTATTTGGGTTTTATCGGGTTGGATGATATTATTATAGTTATCATATAATTTTAACATTTCTTGAAAGGAAATTTATCCGGTGGGGAAATTTGGAATTTATTATTAGCATTTATATATTATACACAATCACATAAATATATATATCTCTCTTTTGTATATAAGATGGTTAGAATTTATATATATATATGTACTTTTTTTTACCATTAACAAAAATTGATCAAAATTTGAATGATGATTATTTTTCAAATATAAGAAAGTTAAAAATATATTTTTTGTAAAAAAGCAAAAAAAAATGATAAAAATATATTTTTTTTTGTAAATAATTTGTCATCACGATCGTATTAAAAAATGACAAAGGTGTGTATGTGTGCGCGTGTGCTTCTTAAAAAAATGTTTTACGTTATGAATGATGAACGATATAATGAAAAAAGAAGAAATTAAAAAAGAAAAATTTTTTAATAAAATGAAATTATATAACGAAAGTGTTTGTTTGTGTTTGCGAAAAAATAAAGTAATACTTAATTAAATATACATATTTATCATAGCGCGTATAAATTTCTAAAATAATAATTAGAAATAATATCATTAGTAGTTTTGAGATTGAATCTTTCTATAATAAGAATTATTCACGAAATTTAAAAATTATATATATGCGTGTAAATTTAGTAGCAGGTAGAAGCCACGTCCAAAATTGATAAAATAAACACTTAAAATTAATACCATTAAGATTGAAAATGAGAAATATAAAGAAAGGGACTTCTCATTTGAAAATATTATAAGGGAATTTGTACCTAGAGACCTAAATAAAAGATGCTCCTATCGTCAAGAAACTCTTTTAAAAAGTATGCTGGAAAGAAAGAAATAATAGGTCTTTAAAATAAAAATTTAAATATAATCGAAAATACCAAAATAAACGAAAAGGAAAAAGGGGAGAAACTACTGGATAAGATATAAATATAACACTTAGATCTAAATTTAAAAAAATTTGCATTATTCAGGTATCGACGATTGTCGGATTTAATCATTTAAATAAATGAAGAGATTACGTTATTCGTTGGAAAAAAAAATCGAATAAAAGATATAGGTATGTAAATTTATCATGTACTTTCATATTGTATGTTTAGATAATAAATTTGAGTAAGAAAGTATTTCATTAATGAGATTTTACTCTCTGTGCTAGATTAACATATTCTCCCTTTTCTTGTGAAGTGGAAGTTTTCCATAAGTGATTCGTGGCTCGGCCTATAAGGATAGCATTAAATTCTCCTATTCTCTTACATTCCCTTGCAACAGAATATCTAAATATCTTATAGGCATGGCATCTGTTATGATCACGCATAGGTTTCATAGAATTAAAAAAGTTTAATACTTCAATTTCGGGAGGTGGATGTATATTATTTCTGTTTATGTTTGCAAGNCGAAAATACCAAAATAAACGAAAAGGAAAAAGGGGAGAAACTACTGGATAAGATATAAATATAACACTTAGATCTAAATTTAAAAAAATTTGCATTATTCAGGTATCGACGATTGTCGGATTTAATCATTTAAATAAATGAAGAGATTACGTTATTCGTTGGAAAAAAAAATCGAATAAAAGATATAGGTATGTAAATTTATCATGTACTTTCATATTGTATGTTTAGATAATAAATTTGAGTAAGAAAGTATTTCATTAATGAGATTTTACTCTCTGTGCTAGATTAACATATTCTCCCTTTTCTTGTGAAGTGGAAGTTTTCCATAAGTGATTCGTGGCTCGGCCTATAAGGATAGCATTAAATTCTCCTATTCTCTTACATTCCCTTGCAACAGAATATCTAAATATCTTATAGGCATGGCATCTGTTATGATCACGCATAGGTTTCATAGAATTAAAAAAGTTTAATACTTCAATTTCGGGAGGTGGATGTATATTATTTCTGTTTATGTTTGCAAGTAGCGTGTCAAAGTTTTTCATTTTTAAATATTTTATATAAAAATTTATTGTGTTTTTATAATCTTATAATTTTATTAGAATAGAGAAATTAGACAATATTTGTATTTTCGAAAGTTAATTAATAATTAGTCACATTATTATTATTTTTAATTTATGTTCAATAAATAAATATAAATTAGCGAAATATATTAAATTAATTTACGATAAATATATATTTACTGTATATATATTTTATAGATATATTATACTTTTCTGCATGTCGTTAATCATAACAATCAAATAATAAAATAATAAATAAAAAATAATATTCTCTTAAAATTGATGAATTGTTCAGTAAATATCATTCAATAGTTGTACATTTTTATCTTTTATTATTTTATATTATATTACCCTATTCGCAATGTGTTTTTTAAATCAGCAAAATATTTATCCTATAATATACTTTCTCACAACTTTAATAAATATGGTTTATAAATGAACATATGGTCTAATGCCAATATTAGCCAGATCATCTTAAACAAATGAATCTGCATAATGATAAATGTTTCAAATATGGTAATTTTCAGTGAAATAATTTGGTGCGTGTGTAAAATTAGAGTTATCTAATTTCGTAAACAAAAAAAAACTACATAACATTTTTTTTATCCTATAATAGACTTTCTCACAACTTTAATTATAAATGAACATTAAATGAACATATGGTCTAATGTCAATAGCCAGATCACATCTTAAACAAATTTAATATATAATTTTTATCTGACGATCATGATTACACAATTAATAAGCTAAGATCGGCACTAGATCTAAATCAGCAAATATTTTCTCCTATAATAATAATAGACTTTCTCATAAACTGATCTTAATGAAAAATGTCTATTATTATTATGTATCTGTAAACTAGATTCGAAAATTAATATTTAAGCAATTTCAGACTTGCTGAATAACTTTATTCAGTTAACTTTTACTAAAGTTCTAAAAATAATATTACAAAGTTCAGTTGAAATATTGAAAATACATTATAAAATCTCCAGAAATACCAAAAAAAAATTTGTAAATAAATTTTTTCTTTGTAAGTTAATTCGCGCAAGTAAATATTTTTTATATTTTTGGTATGTGTATCCTTAAAAAAATGAATAATAGGCAGCTACACTAATAAAATTAAAGATAAACAAAATATGGATTCAATTATAAAAAATTCGCATCTAATCATTACAGTAGAAATCATAAAACAGTAATCCTTATAAAAATATAACAAATTTTTATAAAAATTATCTAAATGAACAACTTCGATACGCTACTTGCAAACATAAACATAAATCATATACACCCACCTCCCGAAATTGAAGAAGCATTAAACTTTTTTAATTATAAGAGGCCTATGCGCAACCATAAAAGATGCCATGCCTATATGATACTTAGATATTCCGTTGCATGCAAGAGAATAGGCCTACAAAGAGTAAAATCTCATTAATGAAATACTTTAATCTAGCACAGAGAGTAAAATCTTATTAATGAAATACTTTCTTACTCAAATTTATTATCTAAATATACATATACAATATGAAAGTTTACATATCTTTTATTTGATTTTTTAATGACTAACGTAGTCTCCTCTTTATTTATTTAAATGATAAAGTAAATATTAAGTTATATAAGAAGAATAAAATCTATCCGATTATATTTAATTTTTTTTATCAACACCATTTTCTTTTTCCATTTTAACCTATCTATTCTTTCTTTCCAGTATGTTCTCAATTGAATCCGGAATTTCCACATGTTTGTTAAGATACTTTCTAGACGATAGGAGCATCACCTATTAGCATTTTTATTTAGGTCTTTGGGTACAAATTCCTTTATAATATCTTCAAATGAGAAGTTCCTTTCTTCATTTTCAACCTTAATGGTATTAATTTTAAGTGTTTATTTTATTAATTTTGGACATTATAAATTTCGTGAATAATTCTTATTATAGAAAGGAAACACATTTACATCAATAATCAATTCATCGTGAATTTTATATATTCAATCTTGGAACTACTTAATGATATTATTCTTAATTATTTTGAAATTTAATTATGTATTATTTAATTATGTTTTTATAATCATTTTTCGCGTTTTATTAGATGGATTTAAATCTAATAAAACTTATTTTATGAAAATCGTCATTATATTAAACATTTGGGTAGCATTTTATATATTTTTTTACCATTAACAAAATTTGTTCAAAATTTGATCAAATTCGAATGAAGATTATTTTTTTATGAATGATATAATAAAAAGAGAAAATTAAAAAGAGAAGAAATTAAAAATAATTAGAATAAATAATAAAAAGAGAAGAAATTAAAAAGAACTAAAATAAATAATAAAAATTAAATATAACAATATACATATTTATCATAGCGCGTGTAAAATAATAATTAAGAATAATATCATTAGTAGTTTCGAGATTGAATATATAAAATTCACGATGAATTGATTATTGATGTAAAATATATTTCCTTTCTTTAATAAGAATTATTCACGAAATTTAGAATATCCAGAAATTCTCAGAATTAAAAAAATTTAATACTTCAATTTCGGAAGGTGGATGTATATTATTTAGGTTTATTTTTACAAGTAGCGCGTCAAAGTTGTTCATTTTAGATATAAAAATTGGTTATATTTTTGTAAGGATTACTGTCTTTATAATTTCTATTGTAGAGAAATAAAATAAAATTTGACTTGTGTTTATAAACGGATCTTGTCATTTTTATAAAGATGCGATCTTTAAATATTTACTAAAATTCATAATTTATTAATGTATAAACGATGGGTTGGACGGTAAAATTCCATTTCTAGTAGCATACTTAAATATAAATTTATTAATTAGATAAGTTTATTTATAAATAATATTTATTTTATATAAATTTATTTTTTTACATACGATTTTTCTTCATGTTTATGTGTTATTTTTTTTACAAAGGACTTTTATGATATAAATAAATATATATATTACAAAAAGAACATTTGTTTTTTTTTTTTATCTTTCTGAATTTTCATTTTTTATATTTTCTTTTGATTGTCTTATTTTTATTTTTTATTTTTGACAACAATCATTGTAAATAGCTTTTTATAAAAAAAAAATTTTTTTTTTCGTTGTTTATTGTATTTATTTTATTTTTAATTGGGTTTTATTTGGGTTTTATCGGGTTTGATAGTTTTAACATTTCTTGAAAGGAGTGGGGAAATTTTGGAATTTATTATTAGCATTTATATATATATACATTATCACATAAATCTCTCTCTTTTGTATATAAGATGGCTAGCATTTATATATATATATATGTACTTTTTTTACAATTAACAAAAATTTGATCAAAATTTGAATGATAATTATTTTTCAAAAAAATTGATCGTGATCATGGTTACTAGAAAATCTTTATTTTCGATTTTCCTATTGTCCGAACTGTATGTTTTACACGCGCTGGAACAAGATTCTTGAGATGTTCCGGATAGCTAAATTAAAGATAAGTATTTTTTATTACATTGCTATATATTTATTATGGCGCTTGCATTACCTGAACTATTAACGAAAATTTTTAATTTCTTAGCTGAAGATAAAGCACTATATTCCGCCTTGTTTGTCTCTAGACTCTGGTTCATGTGTTCTGGTTCAATTTTATGGCGTCGCATTGAATTGATAGGAAGCAGGAACTTCGGCGAGAAATATGAAATACAGCTGAAAAAGTTTATGGGATTCTTAGATAGAAATACAAAACCGGTTTATGCTTCAAGTGTGCGATATCTCAAAATTAGACACTACTATTCAAATAAGGTAATTAAAAAGATAATCGAATCATTTCTAAATATAATTCATCTGGATTTTAAACGATGTAGTGGATTTAATGATAGGGCATTAATCAAAATCTCTCGTGCATATCCTAATCTAATTTACCTTAATGTTTTAAACAATGGAAATTTAACCGATAATTCTATTATTGAACTTGCAAGAGGATGCCCTAAATTATAGAATTTGGAAATTAGTTGGGGCGGAGATATCACCGATAGATCTATCTATTAAATTGCGAGATCGTGTCATGGCTTAAAGCATCTAGGAATAAGCGGAGGCAAAAATTGTATTACTGATAAATCTATACGTGAAATTACACAATTCAATCCCAATATTCAATCTTTAAATTTTAATTACTGCAAGAAGCTTACCGATTCCATAATTTATACTCTTGTAGGTTCGTACCCAGATCTGAGAAAATTAAATCTTAGTGATTGCGATAAAGTAACTGATATAGGTATCAGACAAATTGCACGATGTCATAATCTGGAGCACCTCGCACTTAATTCCCTGGAATTTCTTAATGATGAAACGACATGTATTATTGTACAATCATGTCCAAATATTCGTTATCTCAACCTAGAATTTTGTTATATCACTGATACAGCAGTAGAATCAATAGCACAATCATGTCGCAATATGGAATATCTCAATCTTTATAGGTCAGAATCTATTACTGATTCAACTATTTCTAAAATAGCCAAAAAATGTTCTTATATTCGAGAACTTGAACTGGGTTTTTGCGGGCGTATTACCGATTCAGCTATCGAAAATATCGCACACCATTTATCCAATCTAAAATATCTCGGGTTAAAATATTGTGTAAATATCAGCAAAGAGGCGTTAGACATGTTAGATCCTGATCTCGAAATAGGTGGATATTATACAATCCCATCCACTTCATAATTGGGAAAAAATTCATATGTGTCAGAGACACTAGCTCCGCTATCCCAGTAATTAATTTCAATAGCTATATATCAGGTCAGGCGATAAGTTACATATCTTCGATTTTGCATCACGTATCTCATATCACGGGCGATACACGTAGATATCACGGAAAAAAAGTTTATATAGGCGATACCATTAATTTCATGGTATTAAACTTCGATGATGTATCTATTAATGCTTTGACTGGAATTTTTCCTTCTACAAGGATTTCTACAAACATGCTAAATATATTTAATAAAGTATATTATGGTCGAAAAATAATTATCACCTATTCTGAATTTTATCATGTATTAATAAATAATATTATGACATCGACAACGACTAAAGATACTATTGATTCGTGTGCTGACTTTTCAACTACAACTGAAGAATTTGCTAGGTTAAAAATTAATGGGAATAACCACGAATCTCAGAATACTATTACTGATTCCTTTTCCTATTTAACAAAAAATCCTACTTCTTCTAAACTATTTCTATTAGTTCTATCTGTATATAAAAAAGAATAAATATTTGATACATTTCTTCAATTATAGTATTATTATTGTTATTATTTATTATTTCCATTGCTATTATGATTAATTACTTTTATTGATTTCATTACCATTATTGTTATGATTATTAGATGTGGTAGAATTATTAAATATTTGATTTGATATTAGTTAAGGATAATGACAAAACAATGATAAATAAATAAATAATAATACTTTTCCTCTTTCCAAATTCATTTTTATTTGTTGTTTATAATAATAATTATCTTTATTATTCTTTATATTATTATTTATTCTTTGTTATTATTGTTCATTTATGCAACATTGTTGACTTTTTTTGACAGTGCGAACCGATTTGGCATTTTTTCATCTCTTCAATTTATTTAATTTATTTCCAATCAGCGCTCAAACTGATTAAACAGATTTAAGATATAAAATTCCTGCTTCTTGAATTAAAGTTGGAACTTTAAGAGTTAATTCTGAAAATTAAAATATAAATGGTTAATGTTGAAATTGTTGTTTCCGTGATTTATAAACGAAATAAATTTTTAATCATATGATTTTTTTTCTATCAGACATTAAATTATTTAACTAGCTTCCCATTGAATATATTCATGTCCAGATCCTAAAATCTTAGCACAATTCTCAAATCATTCTTTCAAAAATAGATGAATTTTTGATGTAAAGAAAATTTCGAAATTTAGTAAGAGCTTCCCATTGATTTCCATAGAATTGGATAATAAATTTTTAGAAATCTCTTCAAATTCTTCAAGTGAAAATTGGGATTCAACCGAAATTTCATTATCTTCTTTTTCTACCGTTTCATTGTTTAATGTCCAAGCTAAAGTCTTAAAATGAAAACGATTTTGACGACAAATTTCAATTTGTTGATTTTGACGATTTCTTGATAAATCTTCAGGTTTATGAAATCCTTTAGATTTGTATAAATTTTTTCTTTTTTCAAGATTTTGGTTCATTTGCTACAATATACTACAATATATTCAAATATTTTTAAATATGTTAAATATGTTCAAATATGTTCAAATATTTTTAAATATGTTCAAATATGTTCAAATATGTTCGAATATGTCAGTTTCCCTTAAAAACTTATATCCTTGAGTTGGCTCATGTACGAAGAAAAACTGGTCTAGAACATCAGTTCCAATAAGAGAACTGTCTACATGATCACCAGGTTTTCTCTGCCAAAATCTGAGAGTATTTATCTCCGATAGAAACTTCAAATGTTGATGATGCATAAAAACACGAGCGGGATATCCATATCCATTAGCATTGACACTAAATTTCTCTTCCAAGTGTGTTACGGACATGATAAGGGAGGGTCGTTTCTGGTGCACCTGAATCGATGACAGATTTATACAGTTTATTACCCCAGAAAGGATCATGAAAATTATACTCGAATATAACAGAATTTGTCGTTCTTAATCTTCTAACTTGAATTCGAACCTTTATTATAAATAAGTAAGTATATAACAAATACATATTTATTTTTACACTGATATTTGTACCGATTGATACTGATAGAGCACGCTGATTTATAACCATAACTAATATTTCAGACCATATGTTCTTGATTAACACGTCGAGCAGACACTGTTCTTGCTGGTGGAGATTTCATAAGATCATCAAGACGCGATTTACTAACTGGCAAATATATTGCACCAGGCATTTCTTGTTCGAGATCTTTTAGTTCCTTGCTCGTATATTCTGACGTCTCGTATTTCTTCACTTCTTGTTTATACACCAAAACCCAGTCATCCTTATGCTCATCGAATGTTCCTTTATCGAGATTATCATAGAAGAAGATAAGATTGAGTGCTGCTTCGTCGTCAAACTCCAAGGCAGATTCGTCAGCCAAATAAAAGAGAACTGTAGCTCTGACGCAGTCTTCCATCGACGCAGGCCACCCGAAGTTCTGGCCTACACGATCTACAAAGGTATTAGTTAGAAACAATATTAAAGCACTGCAATATATTGTGGTGACACGGAAACGACCGTGACCACTGAAGGTGGCGAACAAAGGTGGCAGAATATGTGCCACCACCTGGGTGAAGTACAAAGGTAATTATTCACCCTCATACAACACTCCCGAGTGACAATATGGGTGGCAACCCAGGGTAAAGAAAAACAAGAGAAGAACCATAAAAGAAGCTGCGATTGGGAAGAGAAACGAGAGATTCCTTCTGGCAGAAAAACTTTTCTTTATTCATTTGCACTTAAAATTCTAAATAAATTTCTACACTTTTAATAATAATAATAATTCCGAAACACTTTTAAACAATAAAATAAGTAATAGTAAAATAAATTTTTGTAGATAACTAGTAATAACAAACGAATTTCTAAATAATTTTCTTTTGTAATAAACTTTTCTGATTACCAATAAAATTTAATAAATAATTTTCCTTGCAATGAATAAATTTAATGATAAATGATTTCATAATGACTCAATAATCCTAGATATTTCTTGTAATAAATCAAACTTTTGTATATCAATAAAGATAAGATACGCCAAAAGCAGTAATATATCTCTATTGTTATACTTTGCAATAAACTTTTAATACTTTAATAAACTAGTCTTTTATTTCTTTGTAAGTTACTTTGAACGTCTATCAAATTCTGGCAGTGTGTAAGCGGTAAGAAAGACACTTTTACTCCACTTACTCATCGTACCTTCAGATAATACACGAAATTGCAGTGTTTGAGAGCGTTAGGAAGCAGGTTTAGATCGACTGATTGCCTGTTTCGTGAATTTGTGCACAAGAGAAGTGCGTTAGCTATACATTGAATTATCGTGTGGTTATCCTAAATTTGGTGAGACTGATTCACGTAACTTTCTTTTGTTCTGCGCAGACCGCGACAATATATTGTTTATATGTTATTCGGAGAAAATTTCAGCCTTACCCAGAAACTTCTGTGCTTGTCCTGTCTCCGTTTCATACTTGTGAAGGGAATCAACCGTCTCAGGTGGATTGGGCACAGAAGGATTCATTATTTTGTGGGAATCAAACGTCTCAGGTGGATTGATATTTCGGGCACAGAATAATCCACTACTTCGGGCTGAATGGATGTTATATCATTAAGTGTTTATTGAAAATGAATTCGATTTAATAACTCTGGAATGTTAATGACAGAAACGAACCTCTTTTTTCTTTTTTAATATTTTTCAAAAACTTGGGTATCTTAAATACACACTTTTTTTCTGTAACAAAGTTAATAACTGAGAAAGCGGTATAGTTTGGAATATTCAAATGCAGTTAAGGCGTTTACCTTTTTTTTTGTCGTTAGAAGCAGACATGAGTTGATTATCAGTGAAGTGAAATTACGTCACAATTGCACAAAAATAACTGTAACCCTATTGACCTGAATAATCATTTAGTCTAGAATGTTCGAAGCGGGATTATAGTTAATTTTACCAATCGTACAGAATGGATATGTTGATTATTTCTTGTCCGGAAACATGTCCCGTATGCAATAAATATAAGAGATTATATAGAGGGCGAATGGGGTAGTGGCGAAAAATCAGATTTCAATTCAAATCGTATCTATAAAACGATATATCATTTATCTGCATCATTGTCAATCTTATGTCTGACATCGCACAAAAAGAACCAAAATGAGCCTCACGCACAAGGGGATTCTTCGGGGAATATCTTTGCAACGGCGAAAAACAAAGAAGCGGTCAAGCCATAAAAGGCATGTTCTCCGAGTTGTTAAATGAATCGACCTTTATTTCACGTAAAGGCTAGAATTTGCTGCAAACAATACGAATTATATCAAACCACACTGTAAAAGATTAGTTATCCCAATAAAGCGAATATAAAATTTTATGATTGATTTTTTGATTCCAGTTTTTTTTGTCCCACACTGTAATTCATTATATGCCTTCGTTCTACAGGTATAATAGAGTTTCACGTTGGCCTTTTTTTTTAGACGCCGACATACGCCTAGCCGAAATAAGCAAAAGTCAAAGTTTAAAGGTAAATTTGAAGTTGTTACCAAAATAACCAAGATCAATTGGTTAAAAGGAATCGAAAATCCAACCAAAATTGAGCACGTTATTTAATTTTAATCCATTGATAATATTTAGAAAAATATAAATATTACAATGTTTTTAAGTTCTTCAAATCCTGAATTAATATTCTCTCGCCTTTTTATTTTCTGATAAGATATAAGATTGTTGTTGGAGTGGTTGAGATTGTATTTGTTGTGATTGTGGTTGTAATTGTTGTAGTTGCTGTTATAATGAGAATGGTTTCCTTGAC
Organism: Diversispora epigaea; assembly: GCA_003547095.1. Taxonomy (NCBI): domain Eukaryota; kingdom Fungi; phylum Glomeromycota; class Glomeromycetes; order Diversisporales; family Diversisporaceae; genus Diversispora; species Diversispora epigaea. The sequence continues at coordinate 183,940 of PQFF01000041.1, forward strand.
TGTAAGAAGAATTATTAATCATTGGATAACTTTGTCGTTTATTATTAGTCGTAAGATTATTATTATAATTATTGTGATAATGTGATGAAAAAGACATAGTGAATCATGTCAAAATAATATTATTTTGTTATCTTTTAGTCGCAGAATTTGAATCAGGACTATTTAAAAGAAAAATGTTATTATAAAAAGTTATTATTATTATTAAAGATAAGTAATCATAAGATCAAATCATTTAATAACAATAATTATTATTTTTTCGTTTTTTGAAAATTGTGGAAACAAAAAATTTTATTTCAAGAAAAAATTCATATTAAAATAGTTCAAAATGTTGAACAAGAAAATATGTGGTCAATAAAGAAATGTTTACAGCATAATAATAAATAAATCTTTAAACCAGTTTTTTTTAAAAAGATATAATAGGTATAGGTATAGTCTTTTTTAAGCATTATTATATTATTTTATTTATGCATAAAATAAATTCGGGGAATTTTTGTACACTTTTTTACCTAATCCACCCAGCACAAAACGATAAACTGGGTTGTTTTTTTATAACTTTAATATTATAAATATAAATCATATTCGTTTTACAATAGGCTTGGGCATGTGTCTACATATATTTATTTATGACACATTATTAACGACCGAATTTTTAATGGTTTGCAAAAATATTGTGTATTACTGTTCTGTAATATGTATTCCGTATATTTTGTATATTAAAACAAGTACTTTATTGTTTGGAAAAAAAGAAATACCACTTCTTAATATCGTTATCTATTTCCTCTCTCTTTCCTTCTTTTTATTGAAAAAATATAAAAAAAATAATACATTAATGTTTATGATGAAATATAAACAAAAGAAAAAATTATCTGTAATGTTGCGTCAAATATAAATATAAATAGAAATTAAAAGAAATTTAAAGAATTTAAACTAGGTGCATAAATATATCTTATTGTAGTAATAATCTTTAGGGGGGTTATTGTGCGATGCGATTATCAAACAACGCAGCTTGACCTTCTTGATTTTTTATTATTATAATGTAAATAAAAGTTATATAAGATATATAAGATGATTTGAAAATTTAAATATTGATCAATTCCTCTATTCTTATAAAATTATAAGATTATAAAAACATAAATTTTTATATAAAATATCTAAAATGAACAACTTTGACACGCTACTTGCAAACATAAACAGAAATAATATACATCCACCTCCCGAAATTGAAGATGTATTAAACTTTTTTAATTCTAAGAAGCCTATGCGTGACCATAACAGATGCCATGCCTATAAGATATTTAGATATTCTGTTGCAAGGGAATGTAAGAGAATAGGAGAATTTAATGCTATCTTTATAGGCCGAGCCACGAATCACTTATGGAAAAATTCCACAACACTAGAAAAATTAGAATACTTTAATCTAGCACAGAGAGTGAAATATCATTAATGAAATACTTTCTTACTCAAATTTATTATTTAAATATAAAATATGAAAGCACGTTGTAAATTTACATATATCTTTTATTTGATTTTTTTTACGACTAAAGTAGTCTCCTTCTCCTCTTTATTCATAAATGACATAGAAAATAAATATTAAGTTATATAAAAAGAATAAAATCTACCCAACTCGAAAGGAAATTGATTCCACTACCGAAAATTTGAAAAATAATTAACCCATTTTCTAAATAATAAATTTTTACTAAGTTAGATCTAAGTATTATATATCTGTCTTATCCAATAGTTTCTCTTTTTTTTTTCCTTTTCGTTTATTTTGGTATTTTCGATTATATTTAATTTTTTACAATACCATTCTCTTTTCCCATTTTAAAAATCTATTTATTTTTCTCTTTCAATTGAATCTGGAATTTCCACATGCTTGTTAAAATAGCCTTTTGACAATAGGATCTACTAGTGTTTTTTTGTTTAGATCAAGTCCCCTTATAATATATTCAAATGAAAAGTCTATTTCTCATTTTCAACCTTAATGGTATTGACTTTAAGAGAGTCTATTTTATCAATGATTTTAATTATTTCGGACAGGGCTTTTAAATTTACACATATATTTCGTGAATGATTCTTATCATAGAAAGAAAACACATTTATCAATTCATTGTAATTTCTATACCAATGATATTATTCTAGAAATTTCCATGCTGTGATAAATATGTATTATTTAATTATGATCATCTTCATTATAAAAAATATTATTTAGATTTATTTTTATTTCAATATCGTTTTATCATTTGAGTATGTTTATCATTTAAATAAATAAAGAGGAGATTACGTTAGTCGTTAAAAAAATTCAAATAAAAAATATATATGTAAATTTACCACGTACTTTCATATTGTATATTTAGATAGCAAACTTGAGTAAGAAAGTATTTCATTAATAAGATTTTACTCTCTGTACTAGATTAAAGTATTCTGACTTTTCTTTCCATAAGTAATTCGTGGCTCGATCTGTAAGGATAGTATTAAATTCTCTTATTCTCCTGCATTCCTTTGCAACGGAATATCTAAGTATAATATAGGCATGGCATCTTTTATGTGTTTTTATAATTTTCTATTGAAGAGAAATAGAATCAAATTTGACTTGTGTTTATAATTGAATCCTATAAAGATGCGATCTTTAAATATTTACAACACAATTTACTAATGTATAAACGATGGCCGGACGGTAAAATTCTATTTTAGTAGATTTAACTTTTCATCATTTTTACCACTTTTATTTTTTTTACATACGATTTTTTCTTCACGTTTATGTGTTATTTTTTTTTACTTTTATGATCATATAAATAGAGATATATATATTACAAAAAGAATATTTGTTTTTTTATCTTTTTGATTTCATTTTATATTTGTCTTTCAATTATTATTATTATTTTTTTTATTTTTGACAACCATAATAACTTCCCCTTCATATTATTATTGGGTTGGTGATGATATTATTATAGTTATTATAGTTTAACATTTCTTGAAGGAGATTACCTGATCTGGTGAGGGAAATTTGGAATTTATTATTAGCATTTATGTATATAAGATGGTTAGCATTTATATATGTGTATATGTATCTTTTTTTTTTTTTTTATCATTAACAAGATTTGATCAAGGTTTGAATGATGATGATTATTTTTTTCAAATATAAGTTAAAAATATATTTTTTGTAAAAATAAAAACAAAAAAATGAAGAAAATATATTTTTTTTGTAAATAATTTTCATCACGAACATATCAAAGTAAAAAAAATAAAAAAGTTCATATTTCATTCCACGTGATTATGAATTTGTAAGCTAGATTCGCAAAAATTAATATTAAACAATTTTCGACTTGCTGAATAACTTAATCACTCAAAGTCAATTTACTTTTACTAAAGTACTAAAAAAATGTTATAAAGTTCTAGAAGTATCAGTTCAAAATACTGAAAATATGTCATAAATCTCCAGAAATACAAAAAAAAAAATTGTAAATAATATATAGTTTTCAATATATTTGTAAGCTAGCTTCTTGCAAATAAATAGTTTTTATATTTTTAAGAAAACAGTGTGTTTCTTAAAAAAAATGGAATCTATATGGTAATACACAGTGGTAAGATAATACGAACAAGCGTCTATTATAATATACAGTGAAAAATCCTATTGTAAACATGATCATATACCATGTGGAAACCAATAATAATAATAACAATAAATCCTCCAAAATATTATGGTGGATTTAATTATAAATATCATCAAATTTCTTGTTCCTCTACAATAGGTACAATCATAAAGAAAATAATCCTTATAAAAATATCTAAAATGACACGTTAATTGCAAACGTAAACAAAAATTATATACATCCACCTCCCGAAATTGAATATTAACCTTTTTAAGAAGCCTTTGCGTGACAATAACAAGTTTCCATTCCTATATTATATTTAAATATTCAATTGCAAAGGAATGCAAGAGAATAGGAGATATAAGAAGAAATTAAAATAAAGGATAAAATTTTTTCCAGATAAAAAATAATGGAAATGATGCAATATACAAAGAAGACAAAGAATGGCAGCACTGTGGGAGTTTCAGAAATTAATAAATGCTTTCTAAAATAGTACATTGAGCAATATAATATAATATGATAATACGTATTATAATATGATAAAGAAAGTATTATTAGTCTTAAAGTCTTTTTTAGTGTAGATCCTTTTGCAATAAATCCTCCAAAATATGAGGGTGGATTCAATTATAAATAGCCATAAAAAAAAATAGCCATCAAATTTTCTTCTGTTCCTTCGCGGTAGGTGCAATTATAAAAACAATAATCCTTATAAAAATATCGAAGATGGACAACTTTGACACGCTACTTGCAAACGTAAACATAAAAAATATACATCCACCTCCCGAAATTGAAGAAGTGTTAAATTTTTTTTTTAATTCTAAGAAGCCTATGCGCAACCATAACAGATGTCATACCTATATGATAATTAGATATTCCGTTACAAGAGAATAGGGAAATTTAATGCTATCTTAATTCGCCAAGTCGCGGATCACTTATGGAATACTTCCACTTCACAAGAAAAGGCAGAATACTTTAATCTAGCACAGAGAGTAAAATCTCATTATTGAAATACTTTCTTACTCAAAATTATTATCTAAATATACAATATGAAAGTATGTGGTAAATTTACATATATATCTATCTTTTATTTATTTTTTTTAACGACTAACGTAACTTTATTTAAATGAAAAACATATAAGTTATAATAAATTTATACTTTCTAGTTAGATCTAAGTATTATAGTTCTTTTCTACTATTATTCAATGGTTTTTCCTTTTCGTTTATTTTGGTATTTTATCAATACCATTTCTTTTTCTAATTTTAAAAACCTTTTCCAACATTTTCTCAATTGATTTCAAACATTTCGGATATCCCTACTACTAATTTCGAAATTATTAAATTTCGTGAATGATTCTTATTATAGAAAGGAATTCATCTTGAATTTTATATATTCAATCTCGAAGCAACTTAATGATATTATTCTTAATCATTTTAGAAATTTAATTATGTATTATTTAATTATGCCATTTATCGCAAACACAAGCACTTTCGTTATATAATTTCAATTTATGAGATGGTCAGTCGTCGTAAATCATTTTTTATTAGTCTAATAAAAATTTATTTTATGAAAATTATTAATTATATTAAAAAAAGTGAAACATTATCACATAAATATCTTTTTTTTACGATTAACAAAATTTGATCAAAAAGAATGATAAATGTGTGTGCTTCTTAAAGAAAAAAAAAGTTTTTATGTTATGAATGATGAATGATATAAAAATAAATAATAAAAAGAGAAATACATAATTAATAATACTGAGTTAAAATATATAGTTTATTATTATTATTTTTTATACTATACAATAAAAAAATAAATAATAGTGACACAATGTAAAATGTATTCACTAGTGAAATTTCTATTTTAGGTATGTGTCACATGTCTTAACCTTTTAAAGTTAGGGTTAAATTTTTTGGTTATAGACTGGATTCACTGTAATATATGAAATGTATTTAACTAGGGCTAAAAAATTTTGTGCTTTATGTGTATCATATGACTGACAGTTCAACGTAGTGCAATTTCAAATTAATTATCTTTTTTGGAATAATAATGCTTGCACTTTTACTAAAATTTTTTTAATACATTGTATAGATCATTACACTAAAAATAAAATAAAATATGAGGATGGATTCAATTATAAATACTCATCAAATTTTCTTCTGTTTTCTAAAATTACAGTAGGTAAAATTATAAAACAATAATCCTTATAAAATATCTAAAATGAACAGCTTTGACACGCTACTTGCAAACATAAACAGAAATAATATACATCCACCTCCCGAAATTGAAGAAGTACTAAACTTTTTTAATTCTAAGAAGCCTATGCGTGACTATAACAGATGTCATACCTATAAGATATTTAGATATTCCGTTGCAAAGGAATGCAAGAGAATAGGAGAATTTAATGCTATCCTTATAGGCCGAACCACGAATCACTTATGGAATACTTCCACTTCACAAGAAAAGGCAGAATACTTTAATTTAGCACAGAGAGTAAAATCTCATTAATGAAATACTTTCTTACTCAAATTTATTATCGAAATATATAATATGAAAGTACGTGATAAATTTACATATATATATATCTTTTATTCAATTTTTTTAACGACTAACGTAATCTCCTCTTAAACATTGTAAATATTAAGTTATATAAGAAGAATAAAATCTACCCGACTCGCCGTTCATCTGAAAGGAAATCAATTACCACTGTCATCTAAATAATTGATACCTGAATAATACGAATTTTTTTTTAAATAATAAAATTTTACTAAAAAGATCTAAGTGTTATATTTATATCTTTGCTACTATTATCTAATAGTTTTTTCCTTTTCGGTTAGATTTAATTTTTTTCATCAACACCATTTTCTTTTTCCATTTTAAAAACCTATCTATTCTTTCTTCCCAGCATTTCCACATGTTTGTTAAAATAGCTTTCTAGATTATAGGAACATAATATCTTTAAATGAGAAGTCCCTTTCTTTATATTTCTCATTTTCAACCTTAATGGTATTAATTTTAAGAGCCTTTNAAATTTACATATATATATATCTTTTATTCAATTTTTTTAACGACTAACGTAATCTCCTCTTAAACATTGTAAATATTAAGTTATATAAGAAGAATAAAATCTACCCGACTCGCCGTTCATCTGAAAGGAAATCAATTACCACTGTCATCTAAATAATTGATACCTGAATAATACGAATTTTTTTTTAAATAATAAAATTTTACTAAAAAGATCTAAGTGTTATATTTATATCTTTGCTACTATTATCTAATAGTTTTTTCCTTTTCGGTTAGATTTAATTTTTTTCATCAACACCATTTTCTTTTTCCATTTTAAAAACCTATCTATTCTTTCTTCCCAGCATTTCCACATGTTTGTTAAAATAGCTTTCTAGATTATAGGAACATAATATCTTTAAATGAGAAGTCCCTTTCTTTATATTTCTCATTTTCAACCTTAATGGTATTAATTTTAAGAGCCTTTTTTTTGGTTATTATTTAAATTATTTGGTGGTCTATCAATGATTTCAAACATTTTTCTACCTGTAACTCAATTTACACTAATTTTCGGGAATGATTCTTATTATAGAAAGGAAACACATTTATCAATTCATCGTGAATTTTATATATTCAATCTTGAAACTACTACCATTAACAAAATTTGATCAAAATTTGAATGAGGATTATTTTTCAAATATAAGAAAGTCAAAAATATATTTTGTAAAAACAAAAAAAAAAATGAAGACTATATTTTTTGTAAATAATTTGTCATCATGAACGTAACAAAGAATGACAGAATGAAAAAAAGTTTATTTTATGAATGATATAATAAAAAGAGAAGAAATTAAAAAAATAAAATGAAATGATTTACAAAAAAAAAGACGATAAATAAAACGTGTTTGCCATGAAATACATAATTAAATATACATATTTATCATAGCGCGTATAGATTTCTAAATATTAATTAAAATAATATTATTAAGTAGTTTCGAGAATGAATGTAAAATGTGTTTCCTTTCTATAATAAGAATTATTCACGAAATTTAGATGTCCAAAATTATATATATGTAGAAGCCACGTTTGCAAGTAGCATTTCAAAGTTGTTCATTTGGATATTTTATATTATATTTTTATAAGGATTAGGATTGTCATTTCGGATTTTGTTTATAAAGATGTGTCTATAATATTTTTACCAAAAGCAAAAAGTAACCAATAAACAATCAACATAAATTACCAAAAACCGAAATAAAAGTACTATATTTAAAAAAAAGATTGTGATAAAAAATTACATCGAGAAACATACGGTTAAATACTTTTTTTTTCGAATGAACATTCTATGCATGAATTTATTTAAATTATTTTCTTTTTTTCTGTTTATCTTTTTACTAGTTTTATCAAACGATCTTAATAATTAAAAAGTCAAAATATTAACCGTTGCTATGCACCTAGTGTCTAAATAACAAAAAAGGAATTCTACATCGAAAGTTGAAATTTTCGGTCTGACGAATAGGAGCAATAAAAAAATAATATTTAGACATTTATTTATATAAACTTATAATTGTTTTATCCCTTAAACGGTAGTGACGCAACAAGTTACATAATTTACCGTTTAAGGGATAAAGTTTTTTTATTTATTTATTTTTCATTATATCTATGTTGCATGACCAACAAAGAAATTTGGAAGATTGATTTTTTTTTATATTACGCTACTAACTTATGTCATACAAACAATCATTGTTTAAGTTTGACACTAGTTGTGAGTACTGTAATATATAAATACAAATCACATACAAAGTGAAAATTCGGTTCCATGATAGATCATTTAGTTCATAAAATAACAATTATCTTGATGCTAACTTTGAAACGAAATTTGACTTACTGATTCCTTTTCCTATTTAAAAAAATCCTACTTCTAAACTATTTCTATTAGTTCTATCTGTATATAAAAAAGAATATATAATTTCAAATTTCTTCAATTATATTATTATTATTGTTATTATTTATTATTTCCATTACTATTATGATTAATTACTTTTATTAATTTCATTACCATTATTGTTATGATTATTAGATGTGGCCAAATTATTAAATATTCATTGATTTGAGGATAATGACAATGACAAATAAATAAATAATAATACTTTTCCTCTTTCCAAATTCATTTTTATTTGTTGTTTATAATAATAATTACCTTTATTATTCTTTATATTATTATTTATTCTATGTTATTATTGTTCATTTATGCAACATTGTTGACTTTTTTGACATTTCGAACCACTACCACCCCCAATTTGGCATTTTTTCATCTCTTCAATTTATTTCCAATCCGTGCTCAAACTAATTAAACAAATTTAAGATATAAAAATTCCTGCTTCTTGAATTAAAGTTGGAACTTTAAGAGTTAATTCTGAAAATTAAAATATAAATGGTTAATGTTGAAATTGGTGTTTCCGTGATTTAGGTGCTTTTTTTTAACCAACGGAGCCTCACTCCAATACGTTTATTTATTGTAAAATTGTTACATAGGAAACTAATTAAAACAATTGAATACATATAGAAGTTTGCTAAAACTAAAATAAAATTTATCCGTGATTTAGGTGCTAAATTATTATGTAAAAAAAAAACAATAAACGAAATAAAATTTATTTTGTACTAAACTATTTTTTAATAATTATTTCAGTCATATGATTTTTTTTCTATCAGACATTAAATTATTTAACTAGCTTCCCATTGAATATATTCATGTCCAGATCCTAAAAGTTCAGCAAATCTTAGCACAACTCTCAAATAAAATACTTTCATCCTTTCAAAAATAGATGAATTTTTAATGTAAAGAAAATTTCCCATTGATTTTCCATAGGATCGGATAATAAATTTTTAGAAATCTCTTCAAATTCTCCAAGTGAAAATTGGGATTCAACCGAAATTTCATTATCTTCTTTTTCTACCGTTTCATTGTTTAATATCCAAGCTAAAGTCTTAAAAATGAAAACGATTAGCTGATATAGCATTTTCCTGATTTGATTTTGACGATTTCTTAATAAATCTTCAGGTTTATAAATCCTTTATATTTGTGTAAATTTTTTCTTTTTTAAGATTTTGGTTCATATAATCGAATATTTTTAAATATGTTCAAATATGTTCAAATATGTTCAAATATGTCAGCTCATGTATAGAACATCAGTCCCAATAAGAAAACTGTCTACATGATCACCAGGTTTTCTCTGCCAAAATCTGAGTATTTATACTCACCCATTTACTCCATCCGTTATTATCTCCGATAGCAACTTCAAATGTTGATGATACATAAAAAACACGAGCGGGATATCCATATCCATTAGCATTGACACGAAAATTTCTCCATCCTGTTCTTCCGAGTGTGATAAGAGAGGGTCGTTTCTGGTGTACCTGAATCGATGACAGATTTATACAGTTTATTACCCTCGAAAGGATCATGAAAATTATACTCGAATATAACAGAATTTGTCGTTCTTAATCTTCTAACTTGAATTCGAACCTTTATTATAAATAAGTAAGTATATAACAAATACATATTTATTTTTGCACTGATATTGGCACCGATTGGTACTGATAGAGCACGCTGATTTATAACCATAACTAATATTTCAGACCATATGTTCTTGATTAATACGTCGAGCAGACGCTGTTCTTGCTGGTGGAGATTTTATAAGATCATCAAGACGCGATTTATTAACTGGCAAATATATTGCACTAGGCATTTATTGTCTAGTTCCTTGCTCGTATATTCCGACGTCTCGTATTTCTTCACTTCTTGTTTATACACCAAAACCCAGTCATCCTTATGCTCATCGAATGTTCCTTTATCGAGATCATCATAGAAGAAGATAAGATTGAGTGCTGCTTCGTCGTCAAACTCCAAGGCAGATTCGTCAGCCAAATAAAAGAGAACTGTAGCTCTGACGCAGTCTTCCATCGACGCAGGCCACCCGAAGTTCTGGCCTACACGATCTACAAAGGTATTAGTTAGAAACAATATTAAAGCACTGCAATATATATTGTTTATATGTTATTCGGAGAAAATTTCAGCCTTACCCAGAAACTTCTGTGCTTGTCCTGTCTCCGTTTCATACTTGTGAAGGGAATCAACCGTCTCAGGTGGATTGGGCACAGAAGGATTCATTATTTTGTGGGAATCAAACGTCTCAGGTGGATTGATATTTCGGGCACAGAATAATCCACTACTTCGGGCTGAATGGATGTTATATCATTAATTCGTGATCCAGCTACCAATCAGTGAAATTTATTAGTCGAAAATGGGGGAAATTTTGTAAATCACTTATAAAATTTTTTTGAAAGTCCATTTTTGTGATGAGATATCACTAAATTCATACAACTTTATGAAAATATTATATAATTTATTATAGCAGTAAAACCTCAGTTTTCATATTCACTAAAAATTTCTCCTTGATAAATTTAAAGAAAAAAAGTTTACTCAGTGGAAACTGTAGATTCCTGTTTAGTGCCGATCTTCACTGATTGGTATATGGATCACGAATTAAGTGTTTATTGAAAATGAATTCGATTTAATAACTCTGGAATGTTAATGACATAACCGAACCTCTTTTTTCTTTTTAGTATTTTTTCAAAAACTTGGGTATCTTAAATACACTCTTTTTTCCTGTAACAAAATTAATAACTGAGAAAGCGGTGTAGTTTAGAATATTCAAATGCAGTTAACTTTTTGTCGTTAGAAGCATGAGTTGATCATCAGTGAAGTGAAATTACGTCACAATTGCACAAAAATAACTGTAACTGAATAATCATTTAGTATAGAATGTTCGAAGGGGATTATAGTTAATTTTACCAATCGTACAGAATGAATATGTTGATTATTTCTTGCCCGGAAACATGTCCCGTATGCAATAAATATAAGAGATTATATAGAGGGCGAATGGGGTAGTGGCGAAAAATCAGATTTCAATTCAAATCGTATCTATAAAACGATATATCATTTATCTGCATCATTGTCAATCTTATGTCTGACATCGCACAAAAAGAACCAAAATGAGCCTCACGCACAAGGGGATATCTTCGGGGAATATCTTTGCAACGGCGAAAAACAAAGAAGCGGTCAAGCCATAAAAGGCATGTTCTCCGAGTTGTTAAATGAATGCATCTATGTGAGGAAAGAAAACACGATTAGAGTATTAGTTAATTGTGGGCGCACGGACATTTAATCGTAAACGAAGATACCTTAATTAAAACAAAGCTAAGTAAAGTTTTTGTTTTACTAGAGGTTTTGCTACTATCAGGATGCTTTATTATTTTTTAAATTTACGGAACGGTGACGAAAATTTGCATCTTTTTATAGGGAACGCATCAATCGACCTTTATTTCACGTAAAGGCTAGAATTTGCTGCAAACAATACGAATTATATCAAACCACACTGTAAAAGATTAGTTATCCCAATAAAGCGAATATAAAGTTTTCATTGACCATTATAACAATGAAAAATATATATATCAATTGAGCGTTTATGATTGATTTTTTTGATTCCGGTTTTTTTTTGCAACACACTGTATATACGAATAATTATAATATTTATTTTCCATTGGTTTATAAGATAATATTTAGAAAAATATATATTACAATGTTTTTAAGTTCTTCAAATTCTGAATTAATATTCTTTCGCCTTTTTTTTTCTGATAAGTCATAAACCATTCTAAGAGAATGTTGTTGGAGTGGTTGAGATGTAATTGTGGTTGTAATTGTTGTAATTGCTGTAGTTGTCGTTGTTGTGATGAGAATGATGATTTCCTTGACTGTAAGAAGAATTATTAATCATTGGATAACTTTGTCATTTATTATTAGTCGTAAGATTATTATTATAATTATTGTGATGTTATTATAAATGGTTATTATTATTATTAAAGATAAGTAATCATAAAAACCTGATCAAATTATTTATGCCCATGATAATATTATTTTTTGAAAATCGTGAAAACCAATTCAAGAATAAAAATCATATCAAAATGTTGAACAAGAAAATATGTGGTCGATATATACATATAAAGAAATGTTTACAGCATAATAATAAATAAACCAGTTAAAAGATATAATAGATATAATATTGTGTTTTATAATAAAATAAATGTGGACCTAATCCACCTAGCACAAAACGATAAACTGGGCAAATATTATATATAAATCATGTGGTTTGCAAAAATATGTTGTATTACTGTTCTGTAATATGTATATTCTGTGTATTAAAACAAGTACTTTATTGTTTTAGAAAAAAGGAAATACCACTTCTTAATATCGTTATCTATTTCCTTCTTTTTATCGAAAAAATATGTTTATGATGAAATATAATCTACAACCTAAATATATGCATGCTCTCGGGCAAAATTCTATGCATTTAAACAGGTTATGCTATTATAGTTTAAGTTATCAAAAAACTCACAGCCTGCATATGCATTAAATAATAATAATATTATTACAGTGCGCGACACTTAAAGACTGCAATAAATTTGATGATTTTTAAAAGGTTATAGAATGTGATACAGAGGTAATACCAAAAAAAGGAAGCTGACATTTTGAAGCTAAATTAATTTACTACAAACTGCCGGCCTCTTTTTAAAAAAATAATTACTCATGCTTGACTTATATCGATTCAAATCGATGTCCAGTGGGACAAAAACGTGACCTAATAATCACGTAAATTAATTTTGATTGGTTAATTATAATATCACGTTTTTATTATTGGTTCTTGGGCAAAAGTTTCATTTTTGATAGATCAGGGGTTATTTTTTTGATATATCAAAATGCATGTAAAAAAGTGGTTATTTTTTTGATATGCCTATAATTGTTTATTTATAGATGTATCAAAAAAATAACTATTTTGTCACATGAAAATAATATATATCAAAAAAATAACCATAGATCTATCAAAAACGAAATCTTTGCGGTTCTTGGGGATCATCTAAAGCAGTGTTCATCACATGTAATTTTTTATCACATGCAATTAGACGATCCCCTAAATAGCCAATTAAATTATCACAAGTTTGACATTAAAAAAATAAACACTGTTCGCAACCGCTACTTTTTCCTAACTTCGCTTCCTTATCATTTCATTATTCGTCTCTACCATTTACTCTACCTTCTATTGTATTTTTACCTGCCGTTAGTCAGTATCATCACTGCGATAAAAATTTTTTTTTTATTTAATTATTATTATTATTATTAAATATTTTTTATTATTTGTTTCTTTGCAGACAAATTTATTGTTCCCGCCACTGTTCATTTCCGCCGTCCGCTGCTGTTGTCATTTTCGCCATTAACCACTGCTGTGTTACCTTCGTCCTCTGTTGTGCTGCTGCTGTAAAGTCATTTATTATTTTAATTAATTAATTAATATTATTGTTTTTAATATTTATTAAATTATTATTTATTTTTGTACAGGTCGTCACCATGAATATAGACTCTCCCGAGATTGAAGAATTAACTTCTAACCAAAAGCATGATTTACTGTTCAATGTAAATCAGCCGCTTGAGTTGTCTCTCCAGAAATTTGATAGTGAATGGTGACCACTGGTTTCAAATATTTGGATAGGATTTAATTTAAAAAAAAAAATGGTGATACTACTACAACTTATACTTGTCGTTTAACGAAATGTAAACAGTCCAGCGAATGGAAGGAAGGAGTTCCAAGCAATAAACGCCGAAAAACAAAAATTCGTCCACCTAACTTGTGTTTCGCGAAAATAAAAGTAACACAGTTTTTCCAGGNCTTCCTTATCATTTCATTATTCGTCTCCACCATTTACTCTACCTTCTATTGTATTTTTGCCTGCCGTTGGTCAGTATCATCACTGCGATAAAAATTTTTTTTTTATTTAATTATTATTATTATTATTAAATATTTTTTATTATTTGTTTCTTTGCAGACAAATTTATTGTTCCCGCCACTGTTCATTTCCGCCGTCCGCTGCTGTTGTCATTTTCGCCATTAACCACTGCTGTGTTACCTTCGTCCTCTGTTGTGCTGCTGCTGTAAAGTCATTTATTATTTTAATTAATTAATTAATATTATTGTTTTTAATATTTATTAAATTATTATTTATTTTTGTACAGGTCGTCACCATGAATATAGACTCTCCCGAGATTGAAGAATTAACTTCTAACCAAAAGCATGATTTACTGTTCAATGTAAATCAGCCGCTTGAGTTGTCTCTCCAGAAATTTGATAGTGAATGGTGACCACTGGTTTCAAATATTTGGATAGGATTTAATTTAAAAAAAAAAATGGTGATACTACTACAACTTATACTTGTCGTTTAACGAAATGTAAACAGTCCAGCGAATGGAAGGAAGGAGTTCCAAGCAATAAACGCCGAAAAACAAAAATTCGTCCACCTAACTTGTGTTTCGCGAAAATAAAAGTAACACAGTTTTTCCAGGAAGGAAAAATAAAAATTAAACGTTTCCCAGACTCACCCAATCATATGCATTCTTTGGAAGAAAGTGACAAAGTTAAACGATCACAAATTATTCGAAATTTGGTTGTTCAAGAAGCCATAAAAAATTATCATCCGCCGGCTATTCTTAATGCAGTAAAAGAATATGCGTCAGAAAAAATGGATTTAGGTACAAGTGTAAAAGAGCTTTGACTTAAGGAGGTTACAAATATCAAGTACAAAGTTCATGGGGCTCTTGATGCTCATCTTATTGGTAACATTAATAAAGAACAGGATATTCGGGAGTCAATTTTTTTTTTGGAACAACATAAATATTATGTTGAACGTTTTTTTATTTCTCACAAATCTACCAACGGATTTGTTTTTATTCATCCAAATCAAATTCCGAATCTTGAAAAATTCGGATGGCTATCTCTAATAAATTCTACCCATAAAACGAATCGATACGATTATCGATTATTTACTTTATATATTCGCAATGGATACGGGTGCTGGAATGTTGATGCTCATTTTTTCGTAAGTAACGAGGATTCAGATACTATCTCTGAGGCTTTAAAAATTGTTCGCCAGTTTGCACGTAATTGAAAGCCCAGATACTTCCTTCAAGATCAAAGCAACATCGAAGAAAAGAGTATCAAGTTGGCTTTTCCGGGTCTTATAAATGGAGAACAAGAGTGCGAAGTTATTTTTTGTACTGTGCATTTTTAACAGACTTGGATGCATAAAATATATGAAGTAGATACTCGAAAAAAAATGACTCAAGCAATGTACAAATGGACACGAATTGGATGTGAAGCACTTATTCGAGAGGCAATTGATCAATGTCCAGTTCAGTCAATCAAACAATATATAAAACGATATTATTTTAAAAACAATCATCAATGGGCACTTTGGGCGCGCCAGCATTCCCCTCTTCTTTTACAGGTAACTTCGACAAATGCATTGGAGTCATTTCATTCCGAGTTGAAAAGAACAACCTCTCCACAACACGGTATAATTGGTACATATTTATTTTTTTTTATTAATATTAATATTTATTTTTTTTAATATTAATATTTATTTTTTTTTATTAATATTTATTTTTTTTATTAATATTTATATTATTTTTTATTTTTCATAATTTTACTTTGTTTTACCCGTTCTTTATAATTCATTCTATCCGTTCCGTTCATTCTATCCGTTTCATTCATACATTCCTTTTTCTTTGTGCTATCCATTCAATTCCTTCCTTGTTCTGTCCATTCTATCCGCTATTCATGTCGTCCATTCCGTCCGCTATTCGTGTCGTCCGTTCCGTTCGCTATTCGTGTCGTCCGTTCCATCTACTATTTGTCATTCATTCTGTCTATTCTATTTTACCACCCTTTCATTCTATTTTATTTATTCGTCTATTCCTCTTGTTTTGTTCATTTGATTGTTCATGGTTTTTTTTTTTTCTGTAATTATTCGCTGTTTATTTTTTTTTAGATGCGTGCCATAAAATCGCCATGCTTGATCAGAAAAAACGAGAAGATTCCGATTTTGTTTCTTTTGAGTTCCGGACCAAAAAAATTTCAGTTATGGGCGTAGATTATACTTGCACGCAAAATCATTTTGGGGCCCCGAAATTGCAATTTCGGGGAAAAAAGTTGAAATAGTTTTTCATAGAAGACGAAATTATTTTACTTAAAACCCGAAATTTTTTGACTATCCAGATTTATTCTTTGATTGAAGATACATATAACTAGATACTTTTTTTACTTCCATATATAGAATAGATTCTGCATAAATCTCAAAAAGTCGAAATACCTCAAAAATCCAAAATCAATTTTGGGAACATGTATAGCGTAGATGAAGAAATTCTTCAGGAAATTCACAAATTTCCTTTTCCCGTCCAAAAAATGCTTATCGAAGAAGCATGTGCTGTTGAAAAACGACTTGAAAAGGGAAAATCTGCTCTGAACTTGACATCAGTAAATTGCTATTGTTCATTTTATCATCATTACTTACTTCCCTGCCGCCATATTTTTCATGAACAAATGTATGGTGCTACAAAATTGCTCACATCGGACATTTGGACAAAATTTCAACGAATTTTTGAAGAAAGTGGGTTTGAGGTGTACACACATTACGAATTAACTGAGGTGAATATTTCAGAAAACATTAATAAGAAGGTTGCTGAAAATCGACGGTTGGTTGTAAATGAGTTAATGGAAAGGACTCATGATGTTTATTGGAGGATGGAAGAGAAGGGAAATGATGAACAAACGGATATATTTCTTAATGAATTAAGATCCTGTTTGGAACCCGTACTAAATAATGTAAAGGCGAAATAAATAAATAAATAAAAAATTGTGAAAAAAAATTGTATTAGTAATATATTACAAATAAATAAGAGTATAATAAATTGATTTGTCTTGGCGATGAGATAATTTTTTTTTAAAAAAAATTATATTATAGTATAATTTATTATTAATAAAACCAAAGTTTTTGATTGATTGAATTTTTCCCGGGAACAAATTCGAATGTCACATGATCATGTGACATTCTCGTGATAAAAAATTACATGTGATGGACACTGCTTTAGACGACCCCGGTTCTTGGAATAAAAAGTGATGATCAAATTCGGAAGTCATGTAATTCTTTGTAAAGTATGCAGAAATCGATTTTGGCTGAAAAATGGGACAAATTAAGTATCGTGTCATGTGATTCTTTGTAAAGTATGCAGAAATCGATCTTGGCTGAAAACAGGGACAAATTCTATGCATTTAAACAGGTTATGCTATTATAGTTTATGATATCAAAAAACTCGCCTGCATATTCATGCAATAATAGTAATAATATTTATATTAAAATTATAATCAGAGATATTCACTGTACTTATATTAAAATAGTTTGTTTGGAACAAAAAAAGTCAAACAAATCTTCAAAATTTACATAAGTAGAGATATCATATAAAATTTTTTTAATACATAGTACATATATAAATCTATGAGTCATAAATTATATAATATATTGTTTCAGGATATCATATGGTTAATTTACGTAATCAATTGTAGACGCGTCCAATTAAAAATAAAATTATAGTGCTTCGCGTGATAAATATTTTGTGTCACAATATAAAATAAACATTGTTCTATCACGTTTAGATCATTACACTAAAAAAAAGATAAAATATGAGGATGGATTCAATTATAAATACTCATCAAATTTTCCTCTGTTTTCTAAAATTACAGTAGGTAAACAATAATCCTTATAAAATATCTAAAATGAACAGCTTTGACACGCTACTTGCAAACATAAACAGAAATAATATACATCCGCCTCCAGAAATTGAAGAAGTACTAAACTTTTTTAATTCTAAGAAGCCTATGCGTGACCATAACAGATGTCATGCCTATAAGATATTTAGATATTCTGTTGCAAAGGAATGCAAGAGAATAGGAGAATTTAATGTTACCCTTATAGGCCGAGCCACGAATCACTTATGGAAAAATTCCACAACACATGAAAAGTCGGAATACTCTAATCTAGCACAGAGAGTGAAATATCATTAATGAAATACTTTCGTACTCAAATTTATTATCTAAATATACAATATGAAAGTAAGCGGTGGATTTACATATATTTCTTTTATTTGATTTTTTTAACGATTAATATAGTCTTAATTTTTAAATGATAAAAATTACATAGTAAATATTAAGTTATATAAAAAGAATAAAATCTACCCAACTTGCCGTTCACCTGGAAGGAAATTGATTTCCACTAAATTTTGAAAAATAATCGATACCTGAATAATACGATTTTTTTAAATTATAAATTTTTACTAAGTTAGATCTAAGTGTCATATCTATGTCTTATCCAATAGTTTCTCTTCTTTTTTTTTTCTTTTTCGTTTATCTGGTATTTCGATTATATTTAATTTTTTTATAAATACCATTTTCTTTTCTCCCATTATTTATTCTTTCTTCCAGCATGTTCTAATTGAATCCGGAATTTCCACGTTTGTTAAAATAGCTTTCTAGATGATATGAGCATCTATTGGTGTTTTTGTTTAGGTCTCTAGATACAAGTCCTCTTATAATATCTTCAAATGAGAAGTTCCTTTCTTCATATCTCTCATTTTCAACCTTAATGGTATTAATTAAGTGTTTATTTTATCAATTTTGGACATTATAAATTTCGTGAATAATAGAAAAGAAACACATTTACATCAATAATCAATTCATCGTAAATTTTATATATTCAAAAGTTCGGATGTGCATCTGATAGACGCATTCTGAATCTACTTTGTTTTAATGAAGTATTAAGTGGCTCATAAGGAAGAAGGGACATTCTTAATTATTATGAAATTTAATTATGTATTATTTAATTATGTTTTTATTAGTCATTTTATTAAAAATTTTTTTATGAAAATTATTTTTATATTAAATATTATATCACTTTTGTATATAATATGAGTAGCATTTATATTAACAAAATCTGTTCAAAATTTGAATGAATGATGATTATTTTTTCAAATATAAGTTAAAAAATATATTTTTTGTAAAAAACAAAAAAAAATGAAGAAAATATATTTTTTTGTAAATATTAAAGTAAAAAAAATAAAAAAAAAAGTTCATATTTTCATTCCACGTGATTATGAATTATTTTGTAAACTAGATTCGCATTAAACGATTTCCGACTTGCTGAATAACTTAATCACTCAAAGTCAGTTTACTTTTACTAAAGTACTAAAAAAACTGTTACAAAGTTCTAGAAGCATCAGTTAAAAATACTGAAAATACATCATAAATCTCCAGAAATACAAAAAAAATTTGTAAATAATATAAAAATATAAAAATATTATTAAAGATTGATTCGATTTGGGAGGTCAGAGTTTTAAAGAGAATATATAATTAGATCTTTTATAAAATATAATTAATGTTAGCCTTTTTTTCGAAGTATTATATTAGATTTCAAGTATTTAAAGAAAATAAACCCAAAATATTTTTAGACGATTATTATTACCAATTTTCTATTTGATTAATTTCTATTTCTAATCTATCTGAAATATTTTGCATTTCTATTTCTTCAGATTGGTCTTTCCTCTTCTCTATATCGTTTTCTTCTTCACCAAGGTCCTCCTGTGTAAGTGTGTCTGCTCCTTTTTCAATCAATCTGTTTTAAAAATGAATCAACATTTTCAAAAATACCTCGTTTATAAAATTCTTCACAATATATACATTTTTCATTATAACACACAAGTAAATGTTACATCAACAAAGGTGGATATGATATGCTGTATCCAGTTGGTAAGCGTCTCCTTTATCTAAAGGCCAATATGTATATTAAGTAGTTTTTTTTTTATTTATTTATTTATTTTTGATGTACTTTTTCCAAGGTTATTATACAAATTATACAAATTATACAAATTATGAAAGTATTGTAATAAAAAAATACTTGTCTTATTGGATAAAAATTCAAGTGTTGAAATATTGTAAGGATAATGTTGTGTTTTAGTATTTTTGAATGTAGGATCTTGGTTCATTATGTAAAATAAACCACTTTTAAGTATTAAGTAAAATTGTTCAGAAGGTATGAAATTACCTGAATATTGATTTTTGCTCATATAGCCTACAAACGCATTAAAAATGGATATTTTTCTCAATGGTATAATATGTAGTTTTTTAATACTTTCATCAAAGCCATCTTTAAGTGACTAACCAAAATTAATTTTTTTTTATAATAACTTGCAAATACAAGGAAAGGTATTTATTTTTCTCAACAGTATACAGTCTGACCTCTATATAGTCACACCATTGGTAAAAAAAATAAATAGGTGCTTATAAAGAGGTTGTGACTATATAGAGGTTTTTTTATAAAGCATTATTAAGTATTGGTTTCAAAGGGTGTGACTATAAAAACTCTGTGATTATAGAGAGGTTTTTTTACATAGCATTAATAGGTGCTGGTTTTGTTTGAAAGGGTGACTATAAAGAGGTTTTTATAGGATGTGACTATATAGGGTGTGACTATAGAGAGGTCAGACTGTATATTTATAAATTTATTATTTTCAATATTTTAATCAAAATATTTCTTAAATTAATAAATAATTTTTGAAAGTTGTGATTTTATTTATTCTTAGAAAATATAATTAAGAACACAAAAAATATTCATATAAATAAAGGATCTTTTGCACGTTNTTTAATACTTTCATCAAAGCCATCTTTAAGTGACTAACCAAAATTAATTTTTTTTTATAATAACTTGCAAATACAAGGAAAGGTATTTATTTTTCTCAACAGTATACAGTCTGACCTCTATATAGTCACACCATTGGTAAAAAAAATAAATAGGTGCTTATAAAGAGGTTGTGACTATATAGAGGTTTTTTTATAAAGCATTATTAAGTATTGGTTTCAAAGGGTGTGACTATAAAAACTCTGTGATTATAGAGAGGTTTTTTTACATAGCATTAATAGGTGCTGGTTTTGTTTGAAAGGGTGACTATAAAGAGGTTTTTATAGGATGTGACTATATAGGGTGTGACTATAGAGAGGTCAGACTGTATATTTATAAATTTATTATTTTCAATATTTTAATCAAAATATTTCTTAAATTAATAAATAATTTTTGAAAGTTGTGATTTTATTTATTCTTAGAAAATATAATTAAGAACACAAAAAATATTCATATAAATAAAGGATCTTTTGCACGTTTTTTTTTGACCTTGAATGAAAATAAAAGTATCCCATGCCATCTTACTATTTTTATAGTAAAATAATTACTCTATTTAAAGTTCTTTATAAGAATTTAATAAATAAATTTACTTTAGTTCGTCTATATTTCCGATCCCGATTTGCGTAACTTGTCTCCTGTAGATAGACTATTAAAAATCTTGTTCTATATTATTTTCCTATTTAAAAAGTTCATATCTCAATCCTTCATGATTATCTTGATCCTTGATTTAATTTACTTTTATCTCTCTCTTGATTAAATTCCATAGTAGTCTATAATTTCTTGTTTAACTTTTACTATTCTTCCAAAGTACCATGATTGATATAATCATATAAAATAGAAGTTTTAACTTTTGGAATTTCTTAATTGTATTTCCTGTGCCTATGTAAATGAATGAATGAATTATAGTGAATAAATAAATGAATTGTGGAAGGAGAATTTCAAGATTTATCCTTTATATTAAATAAATAAATGGGCAAATAAATGAATTATATAAAGAATAAAAAAATAAAAAATAAATCAATTTATATCCAAAAGATTCAAAAGTAAAAATTATATAAAAACTTGTCGGTGTCTCATCTCCTCATCCTTCTCCTCTGAAGAGACAGAATATATGCACACCCGATAAAATTAGTTATTTTTTAATTATTGAGTATTGTATCTTCATAACCACCACCTTTTCATAATACAATTTAATTATCTGTGAAAATTTTTATTTCTTTTATCCGCGTAACAATTATTTATCAGTGATACGATTTTATTATCTGCGATACTATTTTATTATTGGTGATAAAATTTTTTTAACTGTGAAAAATCACCAATACATCAGTTATTTTTCACATGTTGACCCCTCCTCCGTTGATACTAAAACATGTTGCATTAATGTAAGTGCATCTGAAATTCAAAATAGTGTAGTAGTAGACACTACACCTAGTTTGATTGATGATTATTTACGAAAAAAATGCGAAAAAGGAGATAGCCTTAATATCTTTCGATGAAGACAGGGACTTAAGTTATATTTTCAAAGCTATTATATAAAAAATTATAACTTGACAATAAATTTTGTTAAATCGAAAACATATTTTGTTATATTTATTTATAAGCAAATATTATTTTATAGACCAGCAATTATTTTCATTACACACTGTATTAAATTATCCACTGAATTTATTCGTATATGCTTCAAGTGGATTAGTGACTTGTATAACTGAAGAAATGACACATTACGTTATTCTATGCTTTGATTTAATGTACCACATTAAGAACATAATAACCTACTTTCGTCTGTTGTTTAATTTTCACCTGATGGCGTCGGCGGCGTCGGTGGCTCATAATTTAACTGAGGAATCTCATTAGTAACAATTGAAGCAATTTTTTCTCCGGAGAAATCACGCAAGATATCAAGTTCGTCTATCACAGTTAAGTGTACTAGAATTAGCAAGTTTGGATACAAATAAATCACTTAAATTTGCCTTGAATATCGTACTTACACAACCAATTTGGTAGTCATTAACGTGGATTGTATTCCATTCGTCAGCTAATATATGAATTAGTTAATGATAGCAATTTGCTAATGACATCTTACCTCCGTCTTCATATTTGTTGCCATCATCATCAGGATTTGTGTCTACAGTAAGTCGTATAAGGTGAGTTTACACAACCTTTGTAACTTTAAATATATCAGATATCAACTATACCCGAATTTGTTACCTTTTCTTTTTTATTTTCGCTGCCAGTTTTTCTAAGTTGGGGTCTCTAATAGTTTGTGTTTTTATAGATTGCCTCGCATATTCAGCATTAGAATCGTGTGCTTCGTCAGATGACTTTGATTCGTTTGTGATAAACTGTTGTATAGTGTCCGGTAAGGGACTTTTGTTGAACTCATTAAGCCAGAACACTATTTTTTGATACGGATCTTTAGTAGTTGGGGATCTGCGTCCCAACATTTTTTCATTAATCTGGTGAGGGTGCAAATCACGATGAACCAATATGAAGATCAGCTAGTCCGTATAAAAAATGTCTAATTTGTTTACCCGATTCAATCTTTTTTTCATGTAATTTCTTAAATTTCCTCCAAGGGCGTAAGGAAAAACCATAATATATTCTTTGGTTTTAAGATTTTTTGAGATACCATGGCAACGAAGCACTGTACAAGAGGATGACTTGATATAGGCGGCCTAAATAATTAACGTGCAAATAGTAATATTGTGACATGTGATCGTTATCATTACGTTTTTGATATTTTTAAAGTAAAAGCATCAAAAACAAAACTTTACATTAGTGTTCGACACTACGCTCCTAACAATAATATCTCAAGCTATTCAAGTCTTTATAAACGTTTATATTACCTCTTCAAGAAATTCTTTACCTATGTTTATTGAATTCTTGAGTTCTTTTAAAGCTCCGAGTCCTTCAACCCAATTGGCTTTATAAACATTTGCATAAGCACCACGACCTACGAATTCGACGTTGGTAAGTTTTTCATAAGGGATCCATTGTATAAATCCATTTGGATATTTGATAGAAAGCTGAGAGTCACCGATAATTTTATCGAACTCTGGATTGCCACTTCCCCAATTAGTAAACTGTTTTTTAAACTGTTCAATATCATAGAACTTGCATCATTTAAGAAATACATATGGTTTGTTGCATACAGAGCATTGTTGTGCTTGTTTACTATAAGCTGGGGCTCTAGCCAGTCGTATCCTATTGAGCTTAAGTGCTGTTTTATCAAGTAGTTCACGATATTCTTTAATCTTATTTTCGGTTGCAGTTATGTCATCTTGATATATGTTCAGATCAACACTGAAAGATTCTTTATCTGAGACATCTTGTTAGGTCTATAAATATTAATATTTTTTGATTATTTGGATTGAGTACGTGAATCAAATCTACTTAACAATGAACATTATTAACTTACTTCGAGAAAAAACCAAAGTTACAACAACCTCGGCTTTTAAAAAGACGAGAAATCTGAAAATGAAAACTTCCATCTGATAGACTCAATTTCGAAAGTTGATTGAGGATTTTGTTAATACCGTCTTTGTTTTTCTGAGTAGTCTCCTCGAAAAGCTTTCCAAGCTCATCACATTTTTTCTGATAATCTTCGAATTCATCCATACAGGTCCTCCAACCCAAAATGAATTCCTGTGCTATGGCATACCTTTCTTGATAAGTTTTATCTTCTTCCTTACCCTTAGGAGGTACCTCTGATGGATAAGAATTGACTATATTTGACTGGGCTAATTTTATTTGACCTTTTCGGGTCACCCGGAATTTTACTTCGTTTTTGAGCTTCAAGTTCTCCTCCATCTTTAGCTTTTCTATCAAGAGAGCGAAACTTCTCTTGGTTTTCGTTAAAATCTTCTGACTTATCTTTGAACATCTATTGGAGCCGATCAAAGAAAGAAATCTGTTATAAATAATAAAATGACGCAAAAAACAAGCATCGTGCAACATTGAGTTTACTTTCAGCCTATTAAATGTATAGTTAATTTATTCATTGAAATAACCAAAATTCATTCATAGATTGTATATCTTTCCACTTATAAAAATGTGGTTTCCAAGTTTGGTATTTTTTAATTTATTTTTTTAAATTTACCGGAACTACACTCCGTAGGGATACTGGAATATATAAATATGACTGCTACGTACTTCTCTAGTAGTTGCGAATATTAAAGTTTTATAATCTAAAATGACAACGAAAAGCATCTTAGCTAGTTCCATGGAAGTTATTGTTACGACGGGTGTTATGTGCAGCGGTGTGATTCCCCCCATTGTCACCGGTGTAATCGCAGCTATTGACAGAATAATGTGTTTGATTCAGAAAGCTATGTTCAATAAGGCCCTCTGCGCCTTTATTGGAGAGCGCTTAGATAATGCAAGATCGACTCTGAAAGATTCTGCTAATAAAATAGACGTGAAAGTCCTAGAGCGTTATTTAAAAGTGTTAAGTGAAATTGAAGACGACATAAAGTCGATATCTGAAAGTAAACAAAAATTCAAACTTTGGATACTTACAAAGAAAGTTGTAAACGCCAAAGAGGTAAATTTTATAGTGAAATTACGACGTTGCTATTACATCTTCTGTTTTGTTCCAACTTATACCTTGCATGTATTCAATGTATTCAGATTGAAGAAAAGCTTATATTACTATATAAGAAACTCGATGCTGCCAATGATGACCTTTTTTTTTCGGTCTTGAAGGACATGCATCAAAACGTTACGAAAATGAAGGATGAGATACCAGAACAATTTCGGAAGCTCATCCGAATACTTACCATGAAACTTGACGTTGATGATTTGAAAATGGATGATTGGCAAATCAATAACGTCATATTAGACAATAAAAAGATTAACGAGTTGCGCAATCAACCACAAGTTATTCGGGGTAAAATTACGAAGAAAAAATATCTCACACAGGACGTTGCGCAAAAACTTCTCGATTCTTGTGATATTAATTCTTGTAAAATTATTAATATGCTCAAATTGTTAGCTGACTGCAAAAATGTTATAAAATTGTAAGTGCGGTAGTTCGTGAGTTGCTTTACGTGTTTTTCTCTCCGTTTAAATAACCTCGTTTACTTATAGTTTTGGTGTCTATAAATTGAACGGAGATCAATATTTGGTCACTGAATGGTGTGAGCATGGTAACCTTGAAGAATATTTATTGCGAAATCCGGGGCTCGACTGGAATGTAAAAGTCAACATCGCTACAGGTATAGCTAATGGGGTAGTATTCTGTCATGATCGAGATATCCTCCACCATGATATCAGGAGCTCCAATATAATGCTTGATGCATATTTGTGCGCAAAGCTCTCGAACTTTGAACTGAGCCGAAGAGAACAAGATGATACTATTCCTGGTCTTCAGTTGGCAGATGCTGCTAGGTACTGTATGGATTGTTATAGTTTTCTGGAATTTGTCGCTGATAAATAAGGCTTATAATACAATAAACTTTATAGATACATGGCACCTGAGAAAATCAAAGATAAAAGGCATCCTTATACGAAAGAATGTGACATTTTTAGGTAAATTTTATAATCTCCTTCTAAGATACAAAAGATTGATCAATAACTGATGTACCACGTTTCTTGTAATAGCCTTGGAATTGTCCTTTGGGTAATTGCTATGCAAGAAAAGCCGTATGCAAGCGTTAAGAGCTTCCAAAAAATCGGGGACTTTGTCAAAGAAGGAAACCGCCCGGAACCAGTTGATGAAAACATTCCAATTAAATACCGGAATATAATGAAGAAGGCATGGGATCACGATAGAAATTACCGCCCGGTAGCGAGTATAATGTATGAGAAGCTCTCCAAGTGTTTGGAGGATAATGACGTTTATCCCGTGAAAGATGAGCCTAAAAATTTAGCACTAGATTCGGATAGTGACAACATTCAACTTGATAAAGTCGAATTGTACAAAAAAGCAGTTGATTATCATCGAAGTCGTAAGCGTGAAGAAGCCTTTCCCATTTTCTATGAATTGGCACTTGCCGGTCACAAAGAATCTCTGTATTACCTTGGCTATTACTATGAACACGGGTATATTGTATCTCAAGACAATAAAGAAGCTCTCAAATATTACAGAGAGTCCGCTGATAAAGGCTGCAGCAATGCAGTATATCAATACGCAGAAGCCTGTCTAAAATTAGCTCACGAGTATATGGATAAGGCAGCACAACTTGGACAATTTAAGGCCGGCATAAAATTGGCTGAGTACAATATCCCCCAACCTTGTTCGAAGGATAAGCGTGATAAACTCTTGAGATACTTAGATGCTGATGAGGTTGGACTGAAAAAACTGAACCCAAAGGAATCGAAGATGTATCGAAAAAGAATCGAAAGATTACGAAATGAGATCAACAAACCAGACTAACTGAAATAACAATGAGTTTATAATCTTGAGTTAGCATTTGACTTTTATTCGATAGACGCCCTCTTAGTTAAACTAAAAAAAAAAACACTTTTGTATTTTATATTTGTTTTATTATATAGTAATTATCCTTTCTATATTGGTTTTTGCAAATTATTTAAATTATTTATTTTCATTTTGTCATTACATAAAATTTTTGGGTTATGACCGAATAAGAGATTTCTATGTCCAAATTATACAATTCAAATTAATAAAATAATATTCTTGAGGTTTATTCGCTTTAAGCACTTAACTGTACGCAGTAGTGAAACCAGTTTCGCCCAAACTAGGCTTATAGTAAAGCTCACTTTCAAGAATAGTTTCGTCCGAAATACGCTTTCAACATATTTCCTTTTTTGATACATTTTCATATCATTTTATTAAATAAACAGGACAATTCTAAAACACAAAAAACTTATTTCTACATCTACAACAAAATATAAACACAACAATACAACTATAATATAACAAAACATACATTTTTCATAGGGTATATATTTTACTATAAAATTATTGTTATAAATACTATATTTATTGTAAATTATATAAAAATAAATTAATTTACTTTTTATTATAAATAAATATTATGTTTTGTTATAAAATTATATAAAAATAAAAATTAACTTTATTTTTTACTATAAAAATTCAAAATTCACTAATTTTTGTTTTAAAAAATAATTATAAATTTATTATATTTTATTATTTTATTGATAAAAATAAAAATATTATTATTATTGATGTATTGTCCATTCATGTATCAATTATAAAAGTCAAAAAAAATTAACTCATCAATTCTTAATTTATTTTTGTACAATTTATAAACTGTATAAGCACAAATAATAAATATTTTGATTTTTGAAATATCAAAACAATAGTAATTTGTTTTAAATGATTACACACTGGTCTGTTTTAATTTAAATAAAAGCTATACTCTATAATTCCAGTGATCAAATGAAACAAAAAAGATTTAAAATATAATAAAATAAATAAATAAATAATTTTAGAAAAAATATCAAAGTTGTACAACAAATTCCCTCAAAGATTAATTTTCTTGAATTTCATTTTCTTCAACTACAAAAAATTTAAATATTGTTAATTTATTTAAATAAATATATTAAACAAATAATTCAAAAAATATAATACTCACCTATATCATCAGGAATTATCAAATCCCATTGTTTTGTATCTTAAATAATAATTAATGTAAATATTTTATAAAAAATTATTATTTATTNCATGTATCAATTATAAAAGTCAAAAAAAATTAACTCATCAATTCTTAATTTATTTTTGTACAATTTATAAACTGTATAAGCACAAATAATAAATATTTTGATTTTTGAAATATCAAAACAATAGTAATTTGTTTTAAATGATTACACACTGGTCTGTTTTAATTTAAATAAAAGCTATACTCTATAATTCCAGTGATCAAATGAAACAAAAAAGATTTAAAATATAATAAAATAAATAAATAAATAATTTTAGAAAAAATATCAAAGTTGTACAACAAATTCCCTCAAAGATTAATTTTCTTGAATTTCATTTTCTTCAACTACAAAAAATTTAAATATTGTTAATTTATTTAAATAAATATATTAAACAAATAATTCAAAAAATATAATACTCACCTATATCATCAGGAATTATCAAATCCCATTGTTTTGTATCTTAAATAATAATTAATGTAAATATTTTATAAAAAATTATTATTTATTACTAAAAAATATGTGTACTTACTATGTGTTTCAAATTTTTTTGATTTTACAAAAGGCAAATGTCTACTTGTATATATTGCTTCTGGATGCATTACATTTGGATTATAATGAATAAAATTCTTGTTTGATTTATTTGCTACATTAATTTGTTTGATTACTTGTTTTCTTGTTTCATTATCATAATAAGAATTATATTTCCCAAGTTGAAATTCCAATTCTTCAGCAGTTGGACGATTGAGAGGTTCGAAATTCCAACATTTTTCCATTATTTCTTTAAGAAATTGAGGAATTTCACACTTAATTTCAGGTTTAAGCCCTTCACGAATTTTTATTACAAGATTTACATCATGTGGAATATTATAATATGGTGGATA
This sequence comes from Diversispora epigaea, assembly GCA_003547095.1. NCBI lineage: Eukaryota > Fungi > Glomeromycota > Glomeromycetes > Diversisporales > Diversisporaceae > Diversispora > Diversispora epigaea. The sequence goes on from PQFF01000041.1 coordinate 213,699, forward strand.
ACTAGTTAGAACTTCTAACATAACCATACCAAAAGAATAAATATCAGATGCTTTAGTGTATTCTCCTCTACTTAATGTCTCAGGTGCCATGTATGGAATTACACCATAAATATTTTCTGAATCATTTTCTGTAACTGGTTTGCACAGTCCAAAATCAGTAATATAACTTAGAGTTAAAGCTTGATTAATTATATTACCAGAATGGAAATCTTTATGCATTAAACTCATTCTATGGATATTTGTAAGTCCAATTACAACTTGTAATAAAATATTATATTTTTTTCTCCAAGTTAAATTTTCAAACTTGTTATTCAACAGGTTTCGAAGACTACCATATTTTGCATATTTCATAACCATCATATGTTCATTTTTTGTTGGATTTTTAGTAATACCATATGTAGCAATTGCATTTTTACCTCGAAATTTAAGTTGATTATTAATCTAAAATATTTATTAGTATAAATAAAATATATTTAATATATATTTAAAATATAATATTAGTATGGTAAAATTTTAATAATATGAAATATTTACCTCTTGCAAAAAATCAATTTTATTTGTGGAATTATCAAAACTTTTTAAGCAAACATTTTGTTCTCCTTGTCTGTTCCAATTTTCTACTTCATAATTCCAAGAATTAATAAATCCATCAAGCCATTTTGCTTTATATGCTGTACCAAAACCACCTTTAGCAAGGTATGTGATATTTTCAAGTTTTTCAAATGGAATCCACTCAATAATTTCTTGATATTTATTTGCATTTAGTTGTATTTGTTGAATAAATTCATCAATTTCTCTATTTTCACTTGTCCATTTACCAAATTCATTTTGAAGTTGTTTGGTATTACATGGATGGCACCATTTAAATCCAGTATTGTTTTTATGACATTTATTACATGTTCCATAACTAAAAAATATTATTGATAATTAATTAAAAAATTATTATTTGTTATATTGATTAGTTTATGATAATTGATTAGAGAATTGTTATATAATATTGAATTAAATTAATTAAATTGAAACATTGATTTCAATAATTATGAATCTAAATACTCACCGACTATTTATATTGATTAGTTTATGATAATTGATTAGAGAATTGTTATATGATAGTGAATTAAATTAATTAAATTGAAACATTGATTACAATAATTGAGAATCTAAATACTCACCCACTAAATATTGATTAGTTTATGATAATTCATTAGAGAATTGTTATATGATATTGAATTAAATGAATTAAATTGAAACATTGATTTCAATAATTATGAATCTAAATACTCGCCGACTATTTATATTGATTAGTTTATGATAATTGATTAGTGAATTGTTATATGATATTGAATTAAATTAATAAAATTGAAACATTGATTTCAATAATTATGAATCTAAATACTCGCCGACTATTTATATTGATTAGTTTATGATAATTGATTAGTGAATTGTTATATGATATTGAATTAAATTAATAAAATTGAAACATTGATTTCAATAATTATGAATCTAAATACTCGCCGACTATTTATATTGATTAGTTTATGATAATTGATTAGTGAATTGTTATATGATATTGAATTAAATTAATAAAATTGAAACATTGATTTCAATAATTATGAATCTAAATACTCGCCGACTATTTATATTGATTAGTTTATGATAATTGATTAGTGAATTGTTATATGATATTGAATTAAATTAATAAAATTGAAACATTGATTTCAATAATTATGAATCTAAATACTCGCCGACTATTTATATTGATTAGTTTATGATAATTGATTAGTGAATTGTTATATGATATTGAATTAAATTAATAAAATTGAAACATTGATTTCAATAATTATGAATCTAAATACTCGCCGACTATTTATATTGATTAGTTTATGATAATTGATTAGTGAATTGTTATATGATATTGAATTAAATTAATAAAATTGAAACATTGATTTCAATAATTATGAATCTAAATACTCGCCGACTATTTATATTGATTAGTTTATGATAATTGATTAGTGAATTGTTATATGATATTGAATTAAATTAATAAAATTGAAACATTGATTTCAATAATTATGAATCTAAATACTCGCCGACTATTTATATTGATTAGTTTATGATAATTGATTAGTGAATTGTTATATGATATTGAATTAAATTAATAAAATTGAAACATTGATTTCAATAATTATGAATCTAAATACTCGCCGACTATTTATATTGATTAGTTTATGATAATTGATTAGTGAATTGTTATATGATATTGAATTAAATTAATAAAATTGAAACATTGATTTCAATAATTATGAATCTAAATACTCGCCGACTATTTATATTGATTAGTTTATGATAATTGATTAGTGAATTGTTATATGATATTGAATTAAATTAATAAAATTGAAACATTGATTTCAATAATTATGAATCTAAATACTCGCCGACTATTTATATTGATTAGTTTATGATAATTGATTAGTGAATTGTTATATGATATTGAATTAAATTAATAAAATTGAAACATTGATTTCAATAATTATGAATCTAAATACTCGCCGACTATTTATATTGATTAGTTTATGATAATTGATTAGTGAATTGTTATATGATATTGAATTAAATTAATAAAATTGAAACATTGATTTCAATAATTATGAATCTAAATACTCGCCGACTATTTATATTGATTAGTTTATGATAATTGATTAGTGAATTGTTATATGATATTGAATTAAATTAATAAAATTGAAACATTGATTTCAATAATTATGAATCTAAATACTCACTCGCTGTAATATAATTTATATTGATTAGTTTATGATAATTGATTAGAGAATTGTTATATGATATTGAATTAAATTAATTAAATTGAAACATTAATTTCAATAATTATGAATCTAAATACTCACCCACTAAATATTGATTAGTTTATGATAATTGATTAGAGAATTGTTATATGATATTGAATTAAATTAATTAAATTAAAACATTGATTTCAATAATTATGAATCTAAATACTTACAAACTGTAATATAATTTATATTGTATTGATTAGTTTATAATTGATTAGGAAATAATTTTATATATCCAAATTATTATAGATAATAAATTATAGTTTTAAAATAAGCTTATTATAGCAATATGCCTACTCTTCCAATTCTTCTGTTTCCCCAATATCTTTCATTTCTTTCCTTTTTCTTGTTCCTTTCATTTCTTCTATTTCCTTAACTTCCATTTCTTCTGTTTCTCCAGTATCTTTTATTTTTTCCGTTTTTCTCATTCCTTTTATTTCTTTCCATAACTTCTTTAACTTCTTCATTTCTTCTCTTCAATTTCTTTAAAATCTGAAAAAAATATTGCCAACGATCACATTATCAAATAAATTTAGTTTCGCATGCATGAGATTGCTTGTATGACCCAAATCTGGATATCTTTTTTATTTTTTTGAAAAAATAAAAAGCAATGCTACATTTTCTTTTTTTAAAAAATTTGCCAAATAAAGAATTATGCACTATTTATTTTATATATATATACACATTTACATTCTACTAAAAATAATATTTTATTTATTTTATTTATATATATTGACATATAAATTTATATTTTAATACAATCTCAAAATATAAAATTAAAACTATTAAGTATATTTGATATTTAAAATAAAAGTAATATTAAATTCTACTAAAAATATATATAAATTTAAAATTAAATACAAATGCATCTAAAACTATTAAATATATTCGAAACAAAAAAATATATAAATAGAAATGGAATAAGAATAGAAAAGAGTAAAAATAAAAGTAAAAATAAAAATAAAAATAGGAGAAAGTGGAAGGAAAAATTAAGAACAATGGTCACTTAAATAAGAAAACATGATTAGAATTATTCAATTTTTTACTGATAATAGCCACTTAAAGAATTAACTTGTAAAAAAATTCATAATCATTTGAAGATAATGATGGTCACTTCCCAATTTAAAGAATTATCTTATTCACTTCAACGCCGCCACACCATAATTTTCAAAACTAAGACACATTAGATGATCTAATTTTCAACTCTTAACAAGTTTGCACGAATACCTAATATAAATTTTTACATTTATTTATAATTATTAAACAGAACATGAACCAACAGCCACATATCACACCTGTCTAGTTTTTACTTGTATGTTTTTTCAAATTTATGTTGAGATCTTATGATCATTTTTATTTTATATATTTGGGGGTCGCCTAAAACAGTGTCCATCATGAGATTTTCCGTTGACTATGGCCAATGAAAATCGTGAATTTTTTGTTTATACAGATCAGCTCGACGAAGAAAAAAGTGAAAAACACGAAAAATACAAGAAACTAATGTCTAAACATATCTTGGTACATTAATAAAAAATGTCGGGGAGGCAATTTTACATATAATATTTACTAATAGCTACTCAAACCCTAACCCAGCACTTATTCTAATATTAATTAATTTCGGGTAATCATGTGGTGGACTCAGTTTTAAACATCCCCATATTTGTGAGATATGCCGATAAACTGTACGGTACGAAACGCTATTTTGTACTATACGATTTTACATAAATTTTGCTCAAAATTCGTACAATAAAGTACAGCCCTTTATTTAATATATATATATTATAAAAAAATAAATTGTACTGTATGAACCTTTTTATGTTAAAAAGCCGTTCAGTACAGGTATTTAAATAGTAAAAAAATATGACGTACATATTATTAATAATATTTTAAATTGAATTTATATGTTCGTTATTAATCAAATAACTAGCCAATATCTTTTATTTCAATGACCACGATCACCCGCTCATGCAATATATGTGATACATAATATAAAAAATAATTTCAATTATAGTTTATGGTTGGAATTTAATAAAAAGAAAAATAATAAATAAATTGAATGATCAAAATTTAAAAGCAAATGGAATTGTAGTAATTTTAATCTTAATAAATTTAATATAACATAAATTATTACAGTTTCTTGAAGCTAAAGCTAGTATTCTCTTTTTTTCTTTTTTTTAATATTATTTCATTTCTTAATTTCATTGATCAAGATCTGTTTAAAGTACTTACTGCGTACATATATCGACCACATATTTTTTTGCTCAACTTTTGACATTATCATGGACATAGATAATTTATCTTTAATAATAATAATAACAACAAAAAATATTATCTTGTCATGATACTATTATGTCTTTCTCATCACATTATCACAATAATCATAAATAATCTTACGGCTAATAATAAACGTTTTAGTTGTTGCTGTTGTGATGAGAATGATGATTTCCTTGACTATAAAAAGAATTATTAGTCATTGAATAACTTTGTTAACACAACAAATACAATCGAAACAACCACAATCACAACAATCACAACTAACTTCACAAATTGAAATATCTCAACCGCTCAAACAACCTCACAGAATGGCTCATATCTTATCAGAAAAAAAAGCGAGAGAATATTAATTCAGGATTTGAAGAACTTAAAAAAATTATAATATCCATATTTTTCGAAATATTATCTTATGAATCAATTGAAAATAAATATTATAATTATTTATTATATTAAATCATATCCATTTTTTAAGGAACCAGTTTTCTTAAAAATATAAATAATATTTACTTGCGCGAAGCTAGCTTACAAATATATTGAAAAAAAATTTTTTTATTTGCAATTTTTTTCTGGAGATTTATGACGTATTTCAGTATTTTGAACCTGATACTTCTAGAACTTTGTAGTAAGAGAGAGAGAGAGTAAAAGTTCATTACTTTATAATTCACCGAAAAATCCTGATTCAAAAATAACTGCATCCACAGACTTTTTTAATTACTTAAAACGTATGGTAGAACGTTCAATCTTATTATTATTAGAAGCTTCTTAAAGAGCACGGGTTATTAATCATTAGGTTAAAGTGGCAGTTAAGTTACATGAATTACATGATTTTCAAACTTTAAAAGCTATCCTTTCTGTATTAGGTACACCCCTTAAAGAGAACTTGGATTTGTATACCAATTGAAGATTTAAATGAATTAATGAATGAAACTAAAAATTATGNATTAAATCATATCCATTTTTTAAGGAACCAGTTTTCTTAAAAATATAAATAATATTTACTTGCGCGAAGCTAGCTTACAAATATATTGAAAAAAAATTTTTTTATTTGCAATTTTTTTCTGGAGATTTATGACGTATTTCAGTATTTTGAACCTGATACTTCTAGAACTTTGTAGTAAGAGAGAGAGAGAGTAAAAGTTCATTACTTTATAATTCACCGAAAAATCCTGATTCAAAAATAACTGCATCCACAGACTTTTTTAATTACTTAAAACGTATGGTAGAACGTTCAATCTTATTATTATTAGAAGCTTCTTAAAGAGCACGGGTTATTAATCATTAGGTTAAAGTGGCAGTTAAGTTACATGAATTACATGATTTTCAAACTTTAAAAGCTATCCTTTCTGTATTAGGTACACCCCTTAAAGAGAACTTGGATTTGTATACCAATTGAAGATTTAAATGAATTAATGAATGAAACTAAAAATTATGGAAATATCGAAGAAAACCCACATACTATTTTTAGGAACTTTTATAATGGATTCAACTTATTTATTAGCAGCAGTTAAAACAGTTATAGAACGTAATGTAACGGGAGTTGGACAAACAACACCTTCCACCACCACCATAATATCTTCCACTCCCATCACCATCAATTCACGTGTTCAAGAATTATTACAAACTTTACAAAAATATAAAAATGGTCCAAAATATAATTCAACACCACCTGTATCATATATAAAAGCATCCACCGAAATCATTTTCGTACCACAAGTATAAGTGCTGCATTACATCGTAGTGGAAGTAAATGTCATCATCGACATCATGATGATGATGAAACGATTGAAGAGAAAAAACAATTAATTACTCATTACTTACAAAAGAGTGTGGATGAATTAAGTTGGGTGGAACATCCAATAGTATTATTTATAATGAGTAGTGTTTATCGAGGTAGTACGGGAAGTACGGTGGGAGGAAGTGGAACGAGTACAGGAGGGAACGCTAGTACTAGTAGTGGAATGGGACGTACCAGTTCAACTAGTGGTAGTAGAGATTCTCGACCACAAAGTTTAGAAGATGGACCTGATTTAACAACAACAACAACTGCTACTACTACTACTGCTGCTGCAACAAATACAACAACAGCAACAACGACAATAGCAACAACAGCAACAAATACTTCAACTACTGTAACCATAACTTTAAAATCTGATTGGGCTGGACCCATCCCGGATAAAGAAAGTGGTAGAATAGAAGAAAAAGAAAGTGGCAATATGAAAGATAAAGAAAGTGGTAGTGTGAAAAATAAAGAAAAAGAGAAAGGGAAAAGAAATATTACAGAAAAAGTTGGGAATTTCTTTTTGGATCTCGTAGTAGTTTAGATAAGATGCGAGATGAAAAAGAGAAAGAAGATAATAAATCAGATAAGATTAAGCGTGGAGAAATTGAGAAAGATATGGATGAAAATGAAGAAGAAATTGTCACAAGTACCAAAAGAACCAGTTGGAGGGGAGCTATGCGAGTATTTGGAAGGTTTGAACATAATGAACCACAAAAAAGTTCAACCACCATGAGATCCGTATCAATATCATATTCACATTCTGTTAACTTTGAAGTGAAAAGTCATGCAGTCGCTACAGTTACCAAAGTTCATGCTCGAGCCACCAATACAAATAATCCAACTAATAATTCAAATAAAAATTCAAATAACAATTCAAATAGCAATTCAAATAACACAATAAAATCAAAACCTTTCTCATACATATCACGAAGGTCATTAGAAGAAACATCAATATCCACACCATCACCTTTACTTCCTAAGCCAGCAACTTTAATGCAACGTAGTTCCAGTTCATCATCCATTAGTAGTATGGAAGTACTACTACCATTAGAAAGAAATTGGCAATGATGTGATGAATGTGATCAAAAAATGGAACCAAAGATTCTTGATTCTACTTCTCTTTATATCTTTCTCTCTTTCTCTTTTTCTTTTTCTTTCTCTCTCTCTCTCTCTCTCTCTCACGCCAAATATAAAAATAATATAAAATCATCATTATTAAATTGAAATGATGTTATTTTCTTAATGTATATAATACCATAACTAAATTCACTGAAAAAAATGGTAAATATAAATTTTATACATTTCTTTTATACGAGACAAAAAGACAGACAATTTTATTTTCACTTTTTTATCATTTTTTTATCATTTCTACATGCATTTTTTATCCTTTTCATGTTTATGTTATTTTTTTCCATACATGTATATTTTTGTTATTATAAAAAAAAGATTCTTTTTTATCCATTTTCAACTTATATTTTAGGCTATTTTTTTTTTTTTTACAAAGGACTTTTATCACACATACATACATACATATATATATTTTTTTACAAAAAGAACTTTTATTTTATTTTTTTATCTTTCTGAATTTTCATTTTTTATATATTCTTTTGATTGTCTTTCAATTATTATTTTTTATTTTTATTTTTGACAACAATCATTGTAAATAGCTTTTTATCAAAAAAAAATTTTTTTTTTGTTGTTTATTTATTTTATTTTTGATTGGGTTTTATTTTGGTTCGGGTTTGACGATATCATTATAGTTATTATATAGTTTTAACATTTCTTGAAAGGAAATTTATCTTGTGGGGGAAAATTTGGAATTTATTATTAGTAATTATATATATATATACATTAACACATAAATATATATCTCTCTCTTTTGTATATATGGTTAGCATTTATATATATATATATATGTACTTTTTTTTACCATTAACAAAAATTTGATCAAAATTTGAATGATGATTATTTTTCAAATATAAGAAAGTTAAAAANAGTACTTTTATTTTATTTTTTTTTCTTTCTGAATTTTCATTTTTTATATATTCTTTTGATTGTCTTTCAATTATTATTTTTTATTTTTATTTTTGACAACAATCATTGTAAATAGCTTTTTATCAAAAAAAAATTTTTTTTTTGTTGTTTATTTATTTTATTTTTGATTGGGTTTTATTTTGGTTCGGGTTTGACGATATCATTATAGTTATTATATAGTTTTAACATTTCTTGAAAGGAAATTTATCTTGTGGGGGAAAATTTGGAATTTATTATTAGTAATTATATATATATATACATTAACACATAAATATATATCTCTCTCTTTTGTATATATGGTTAGCATTTATATATATATATATATGTACTTTTTTTTACCATTAACAAAAATTTGATCAAAATTTGAATGATGATTATTTTTCAAATATAAGAAAGTTAAAAAAAATATATCTTTTGTAAAAAACAAAGAAAAAATATTTTTTTTTGTAAATAATTTGCCGTCACGAACGTATCAAAAAATGACAAATGTGAGTATGCTTCCTAAAAAAAATGTATATGTTATAAATGATGAATGATATAGCAATCATAAAATAAAACGAAAAAAGAAGTAAGACAAGAAATTAAAATAAATAATAAAACGAGAAGAAATTAAAAAAGAATTAAAAAAATTTTTTTTATTAGATTTAATAAAAAAGACGACTCTCAAATGAATAAAAATTATATCATAAAATGCATAATATACATAATTACATAATTATTTATCATAGCGCGTGTAAATTTCTAAAATAATAATTAAGAATAATAACATTGGTAGAAATTTAAATAATTTCGAAAATTATATATATGTATGTGTAAATTTGGTAGCAGGGTTGAAGCCACGTTCAAAATGTTCAAAATCTTTGATAAAATAGACTTCTTAAAAATTAATACCATTAAGATTGAAAATGAGAAATTTAAAGAAAGGGACTTCTCATTTGAAGATGTTATAAGGGGACTTGTAACCGGAGACCTAAACAAAAATACTAATAGGTGATGCTCATATACACTTAGATCCAACTTAGTAAAAATTTATATTTAAAAAATCGTATAATTCAATTATTTTTCAAAGTTTAGACGGCAGTGGGAACCGATTTCCAGATTATATTCTTAATACTTACTATGTAATCATAGAGGAGAACCACGTTAGTTGTTAAAAAAAAAAATCAAATAAAAGAGAGAGATATATATATGTAAATTTACAGCGTACTTTTTTTTCATATTGTATATTTAGATAATAAATTTGAGTAAGAATGTATTTAATTAATGAGATTTTACTCTCTGTGCTAGATTAAAGTATTCTAATTTTTCATGTGTTGTGGAATTTTTCCATAAGTGATTCGTGGCTCGGCCTATAAGGATAACATTAAATTCTCCTATTCTCTTACATTCCCTTGCAACAGAATATCTAAATATCTTATAGGCATGGCATCTTTTATGGTCCCGCATAGGCTTCTCAGAATTAAGAAAGTATAATACTTCAATTTCGGGAGGGGGATGTATATTATTTCTGTTTACGTTTGCACGTAGCATGACAGTGGAGTCCATTTTCGATGTTTTATATAAAAGTTTTATGCAAATTCAAGAGAATTTGACTTTTATTTATAATTGAATCCTGTCATCGGATTTTGTTTTTCTCTTTAATTTTTTCCAAAAACAAAAAGTAGAAGTTAAGTTGAATTACCAATAAACAATCAACATGAATCACCAAAAACCGAACCAATGTAATGTCAATCACCTTTTTTGATAATTTGTTTATTTTTTTAGAATTTTTTAATAATTTTGAACAACTGAAATAGAATTTCATCTCGTGTTTGTGTTGCATAGATAATAAAAATTAATTCTTAGATCAATTTCTTTAGAATTTATAGTAAATAAAGTTTTTCAAGTTCTTATTATAAAGGTTAGAAACGCATAAAAATTCAGCCTCCATTGAACTATTAATAGATTGCTGTTTGTATAAATAATAAATTTGTAGTCACATGAATATTATATGAATTGTCAATCGGAACCGTGCATTTTCAATATTTACATAGTCAAAAAAATATAAAGATTGTCTAATTTCTCCATTAACGATATCAGATGTCATGCCTATATATTACTTAGATATCCCGTTGCAAAGGAATGCAAGAGAATAGGAGAATTTAATGCTATCCTTATAGGTTGAGTTGCGAATCACTTATGGAATACTTCCACTTCACAAGAAAAGTCAGAATACTTTAATCTAGCATAGAGAGTAAAATCTCATTAAATTAAAATTAATGAATTACTAAATATGCAATATAAAAGTACGTGGTAAATTTACGTATATATCTTCATTTGATTTTTTTAACGACTAACAGTCTCCTCTTTATTTATTCAAATGATGTTTCTCTCTCTCTCACCAAATAAAAATATAAATCATCATTATTGAATTAAAATGATTTTATCTTCTTAATGTATATAATACCATAACTAAATTCACTAGGAAAATTCTGTAAATAAGATGAGATATTTAATTTTCTTATCAATGCTTCATAATCTATTCCTTTTGTAAATAAAAAAGAACAAATTCTAATGTTGGACTCAAGTCCACTGTTCAAAAGTATATTATTGGTTTTATGTTGATATGTTGAAATTGGATAAAATTCCGTTCATTTCCTGTGACCATGTCCACGATTAAATTAACAGATTTCTTATTGCTTCGTCATCATTGTTATCCAACTCGCCTTTTTCCACTAGAAAATTCTCCAACACTCTTTACCATATTTTTGCCAGGTTAGTTTATCCTCGCGGCAAGTGCTCCTCACTCTTAATATACTTAACTGTTCATATTGAACTTTTTAATAACCATCTGATAATATTAGATGGATTTATATATCCACAGTCTATTGTATATACCTTCTCTTCTCAAAAAGGCAGAATTCGTTAGTCTCTAAATTTTGCTTCAGCAAGAAATAATTACTATTGCAATAACAAACATGATGTCACCTGTTCCCGCGTGGCTTAAGATTACCTCAGTTTAAGGTTGTATAGCTTCAAGATATCCAAGGTGTCCATTCTTTCGTGGGGTTGGATAACACACCACTATAACACCGTGTCAAATAAAAATGAAAATTTGATTTAATATGCCTTTCTCCTCAATAAAAAAAAAACTCACCGAATAAACAATTAAAGAATTAGAGGAGGAGGGGAAAAAGAGATAGAGTTCCAGAGAATAAGAGAACTAGCATATATAGCAAAAGAGTTTTAGCGCGTGAAGGTGGATCTAACATGAAATAGAATTGGGTATCTGTCAGCTACTATTTTTCGTATGGAAAAATAGCACCCAGGTCACACGGCGAGGACGTCAATTCCCATCGTGACCCAGAAAGAGAAAAAACTAACCTAAAAAAGATAATCTAAAAATCCTTAAAATAAAAAAAGTAAAAAAATTTTGTTTTTTTTCTAGTTTTTTTTTTGTTTTTTTTATATTTTTTGTTTTTTCATACTTTATATATTTTTTGTTTTTTTTCATATTTTATATTTTTTTTTTGTTTTTTTTTGTTTTTTTATTTTTTTTTGTTTTTTTTGTTTTTTTATATTTTTTTTTTGTTTTTTTTTGTTTTTTTATTTTTTTTTGTTTTTTTTGTTTTTTTATATTTTTTTTTTGTTTTTTTTTGTTTTTTTATTTTTTTTTGTTTTTTTTGTTTTTTTATATTTTTTTTTGTTTTTTTTTGTTTTTTTATATTATATTTTATTAAAGATTTACCTGCCGAGTAAGAATAAAAAGACATCATATGAAAAAATAAAAATAATGAAAGTAGTAAAATTAAAAAAAAAAATTAAAAGTGACATGTTTAAAATATATAAGAGTGTGTACGTTGTACCTACCGAAAGAAATAACATGTTACCAACCACGACCAGATCAATGACGTAAAAGAGATGGTCGACCATCATATAACGATGATGGCAAACGAATATTATAAGGAACGTACACACTTTTGATGCGACTATTTAAATCCGGCTTTTGTACCGCCTTACCTCAACCTGAAGGGTAAGAACGTGGGTTCCTAGCTCTTCGCTGATCAGGTAAAGGACGAACAGCAGCAGGAGAAAAAGGGCCAACATCTGGCAGGTAAATATAAATATTAAATTCCATCGCACGTGTAACCCTCCTTTTTGTAATATCACCAATATAGGTTCTGCTCGCAGGCATAATTAAAAAAGAAAAAGAAAAAAGAAAAAAAAAACGTGCGATTTCACTAATTTAAGAAGGCTAATTTTTTTAAAAAAAGCAAGAGCTATAGTGACTCTTCACCTCTTTCTAAACAGGATTGACAAAAACAATTAAAAAGTAACAATTTTCGACTAAATACAGGATAAAAATTTAATTTTTTTGACTTCTGACTAGATACAAGTAAAAGGTTTTAGTAAGTAGTTACATCGAAAATTAGAAAGAGGGAAGAGCAAAGAAAAAAAAATACTCCAGGAAATCCCCTTTATATATTTGAAAAATAGGGTTTCACAATCGTAATAATAATAGACACGTTTACGCAAATATGATGCCATATTTTATCATATTTATACAATACATGCTATTATTCCCACGTATTTATATTATTTTTAAACGTGTTACATGTGAATAATTGTTATTTTGAGAAAGAATACACGTGTATAATTATTTACACTTTACTTTTATATTTAAATATATTGAATTATAAATCCCTTAATAAGTCACTTATCATCAAAGGAATAAGAATACGAAGAATTGAGTTTGCAATATACAAATAATTCCTAAATTAATGTTCGAAGAAATGGTAACACCCGAAATTCAAAATAGTATAGTAGTAAACACTGCACCTAGTTTGATTAATGAGTATTGGGATTATGTACGAATAAATGCGAAAAAGGAGATAGATCTAATATCCTTCGATGAAGACAGGGACTTAAGTTATATTTTCAAAGCTATTATATGAAAAATTATAACTTGACAACAAATTTTGTTAAATAGAAAGCAAATAAACATATTTTGTTATGTTTATTTATAAGCAAATATTTTTTTTCTTTTCCTTTAGTTAAATCGATTTTATTTTATAGATCAACAATTATTTTCATTACACATTGTATTAAATTATCCACTGAATTCATTCGTATATGCTTCAAGTGGATTAGTGACTTGTATACCTAAAGTACCTGAAGAAATGACACATTACGTTATTCTATGTTTTGAATCAACGTACCAAATTCAAGAACATAATAACCTACTTTCGTCTGTTGTTTCTGTTGTTTTATTTTCACGTTTTATTGGCGTCGGCGGTAGAGATGGTTCATAATTTAACTGAGGAATCTTATTAATAACAATTGAAGCAATTTTTCCTCCGGAGAAATCACGCATGATATCAAGTTCGTCTATTATAGTTAAGTGTACTAGAATTAGCAAGTTTGGATACAAATAAATCACTTAAATTTGCCTTGAATATCGTACTTACACAACCAATTTTGGTAGTCATTAACGTGAATTGTATTCCATCCGTCAGCTAATATATGAATTAGTTAATGATAGCGTCAAAAAGCAATTTGATAAAGGCATCTTACCTTCGTCTTCATATTTGTTGCCATCATCATCAGAATTTGTGTCTATAATAAATCGTATAAGGTGAATTTACCACAACCTTTGTAACTTTAAATATATCAACTATACGCGAATTTGGTACCTTTTTTTATTTTCGCTGCCAGTTTTTCTAAGTTGGGATCTCTAATAGTTTGTGTTTTTATAGATTGACTCGCATATTCAACATTAGAATAGTGTGCTTCATCAAATGACTTTGATTCGTTTGTGATAAACTGTTGTATAGTGTCCGGTAAGGGACTTTTGTTGAACTCATTAAGCCAGAACACTATTTTTTGATACAGATCTTTAGTAGTTGGACGTTTATGTGGATCTGCGTCCCAACATTTTTGCATCAATTCCGTGTAATCTGGTGGTGTTCCCTCAAGAATCTTCGGACGAAGGTTCTCACATATCTCTCTAGCCAAGTAGCATTTATCATCATATCCACGATCACGGAATGGATATTCTCCCGAAGTAATAACCCACATAATTATTCCAATACTATAAACATCTGATGCTTGGGTGTAAGGTTCTCCATTTAAAACTTCTGGAGCTATGAATGGTAAAACGCCAAATACTTCATCAGATGGTGTTACATCATCAACTGAACGACAAAGACCTAAATCAGACACAGAAATGGTCCTTCGGTAATGGAGGAGATTTCCTGGGTGCAAATCACGATGAATCAATCCTCTAATGTGAAGATCAGCTAGTCCATATAAAATATGTCGTAAAATATCTAATTTGTTTATCCAATTCAGTCTTTTTTTCATGTAATTTCTTAAATTTCCTCCGTAGGCGTAAGGAAAAACCATAATATATTCATTAGTTTTAGGATTTTTTGAGATACCATAGCAACGAAGCACTGTACTAGAAGATGACTTGATATAGGCGGTGACCTAAAATAATTAACGTACAATAGTTAATATAATATCTCAAGCTATCCAAGTCTTTATAAACGCTTATATTACCTCTTCAAGAAATTCTTTACCTAAGTTTATTGAATTCTTGAGTTCTTTTAAAGCTACAGGCGTGTTTGGATATTGAACTCTTTTTCCAAGAGCATAATCCCAGGTACCGAGTCCTTCAACCCAATTGGCTTTATAAACATTTGCATAAGCACCACGACCTACGAATTCGACGTTGGTAAGTTTTTCATAAGGGATCCATTGTATAAATCCATTTGGATATTTGATAGAAAGCTGAGAATCACGGATAATTTTATCGAACTCTGGATTTCCACTTCCCCAATTAGTGAACTGTTTTTTAAACTGTTCAATATCACAGAACTTGCACCATTTAAGAAATACATATGGTTTGTTGCATACAGAGCATTGTTGTGCTTGTTTACTATAAGCTGGGGCTCTAGCCATTCGTATCCTATTGAGCCTAAGTGCTGTTTTATCAAGTAGTTCACGATATTCTTTAATCTTATTTTCGGTTGCAGTTATGTCATCTTGATATATGTTCAGATCAACACTGATTTCAATGAAAAGATTCTTTATCCGAGACATCTTGTTAGGTCTATGAATATGAATATTTTTTGGTTATTTGGATTGAGTACGTAAATCAAATCTACTTAACAATGAACATTATTAACTTACTTCGAGAAAAACCCAAAATTCCAACAACCTTGGCTTTTAAAAGGACGAGAAATCCGAAAACGAAAGCTTCTACCTGATGGACTCAATTTTGAAAGTTGACTGAGGGTTTTGTTAATATTGTCTTTGTTTTTCTGAGTAGTCTCCTCGAAAAGCTTTCCAAGCTCATCACATTTTTTCTGATAATCTTCGAATTCATCTATACAGGTCCTCCAACCAGAAATGAATTCCTGTGCTATGGCATACCTTTCTTGGTAAGTTTTATCGTCTTCCTTACCCTTAGGAGGTACCTCTGATGGATAAGAATTGTCTATATTTGACTGGGCCAATTTTATTTGACCTTTTCGGGCCACCCAGGATTTTACTTCGCTTTTGAGCTTCAAGTTCTCCTCTTGTACATCTTTAGCTTTTCTATCAAGGGAGCGAAGCTTCTCTAGGTTTTCGTTAAAATCTTCTAACTTATTTTTGGACAATCTATTGGAGCCGAACAGAGAAGGAAAATCATTAGCGTTAAACTCCATATTATTCATATGAGTAAATTTAGAGCTGTTATAAATATAATACAATGTGACGCAAAAATATGCACCATGCAACATCAGCATATTTAATAGTTTATACTTCATTGAAACTAGAGTTGGCCGTTCATTGGTTATTTAATTATTATATATATTTAAAAAAAAAATACCATATCATACCTTAATTTTTTTCGTCACAAAAATCTTCCTTGATTAAAACGATCTATAATGTCATTTCTAGTAATATCTTTCGGGTAGAAGGCCGTAATATGAAGAAAAATATTGACACCCCGGTATTTAGGGAAAACAACCCAACGGTATTATTTTTTTATGTAAAAAATTCGTTATCATTAATTATTTATTAAGTAATTAAGTAATCAATTAATCAAAAGTGAAGATTCTTTGTAAGAAAGAACCCACTAGAAATAAAGATAAAGTTGAATCATAAGATTTTTTATGTAAGAAAAAAAGAGAAATAAAGATATAATTTTTTTTCTCACGCAAAAAAAAAAAATTTTTATTTAATCTTTGTGTAATTCTTATTTCTAAATTTCGTCTGATATATACTATGGAGATTCTTTTTTTAAATCGAAATTAATTATCCCGGGTCAGTATATCGATGCCCAAAAATTGAATGGGTCGTGGTTAATATACACGAAAAAATAAAAATGAATGCCTTTTAAACAAATTTTTTTATGGAAACTATTAAATACATATAGTTTTGATTTAATAAGCTAACGGTGCAACATGTTGCAATTCTATATCAAGTAATCCGGATAGACGGATGCCTGCCTTTCTAAATATTGTTTTTCTGTTATCCAAATACCGAAATCATATAAATATGAAATGTAATTTTCTGTATTTGCAAATATTAAAGTTTTATAATCTAAAATGACCACGAGAAGCATTTTATCTAGTCCCGTGGAAGTTATTATTACGACGGGCGTTATCGTCGGCGGTATAATCCCCGTTGTCACCAGTGTAATCGCAGCTATTGACAGAATAGTGAGTTTAATTCAGAAAGCTATGTTTAATAAGGCCCTCTGCGCCTTTATTGGAGAGCGCTTAGATAATGCAAGATCGATTCTGAAAGATTCTACTAATAAAATAGATGTGAAAGTCCTAGAGCGTTATTTAAAAGTGTTAAGTGAAATTGAAGAGGACATAAAGTCGATATCTGAAAGTAACCAAAAATTCAAACTTTGGATACTTACAAAGAAAGTTGTAAACGCCAAAGAGGTAAATTTATAGTGAAATTACAACGTTGCTATTACATCTTCTGTTTTGTTCCAACTTATACCTTGTATGTATTCAATGTATTCAGATTGAAGAAAAGCTTATATTACTATATAAGAAAATCAATGCTGCCAATGATGACCTTTTTTTTTCGGTCTTGAAGGACATGCATCAAAACGTTACGAAAATGAAGGATGAGATACCAGAGCAATTTCGGAAGCTCATCCGAATACTTACCATGAAACTTGACGTTGATGATTTGAAAATGGATGATTGGCAAATCAATAACGTCATATTAGACAATAAAAAGATTAACGAGTTGCGCAATCAACCACAAGTTATTCGGGGTAAAATTACGAAGAAAAAATATCTCACACAGGACGTTGCGCAAAAACTTCTCGATTCTTGTGATATTAATTCTTGTAAAATTATTAATATGCTAAAGTTGTTAGCCGATTGCAAAAATGTCATAAAATTGTAAGTGCAGCAGTTCGTGAATTGATTTCCGTGGTTTTTTCTCCGTTTAAATAACCTCGTTTACTTATAGTTTTGGTATCTATAAATTGAACGGAGATCAATATTTGGTCACTGAATGGTGTGAACATGGTAACCTTGAAGAATATTTATTGCGAAATCCGGGGCTCGACTGGAATGTAAAAGTCAACATCGCTACAGGTATAGCTAATGGGCTAGTATTCTGTCATGATCGAGATATCCTCCACCATGATATCAGGAGCTCCAATATAATGCTTGATGCATATTTATGCCCAAAGCTCTCGAACTTTGAACTGAGCCGAAGAGAACAAGATGATACTATTCCTGGTCTTCAGTTAGCAGATGCTGCCAGGTACTGTACGGATTTTTATAGTTTTCTGGAATTTGTCGCTGATAAATAAGGCTTATAGTACAATATACTTTATAGATACATGGCACCTGAGAAAATCAAAGATAAAAGGCATCCTTATACGAAAGAATGTGACATTTTTAGGTAAATTTTATAGTCTTCTAAGATACATCGATCAATAACTGATGTACCACGTTTCTTATAATAGCCTTGGAATTGTCCTTTGGGTAATTGCTATGCAAGAAAAGCCGTACGCAAGCGTTAAGAGCTTCCAAAAAATCGGGGACTTTGTCAAAGAAGGAAACCGCCCGGAACCTGTTGATGAAAACATTCCGATTAAATACCGGAATATAATGAAAAAGGCATGGGATCACAATAGAAATTACCGCCCAGTAGCGAGTATAATGTATGAGAAGCTCTCCAAGTGTTTGGAGGATGATGACGTTTATCCCGTGAAAGATGAGCCTATAGATTTAGCAACAGATTCGGATAGTGACAACATTCAACTTGATGAAGCCAAATTGTACAAAAAAGCAGTTGATTATCATCGAAGTCGTAAGCGTGAAGAAGCCTTTCACATTTTCTATGAATTGGCACTTGCTGGTCACAAAGAATCTCTGTATTACCTTGGCTATTACTATGAACACGGGTATATTGTATCTCAAGACAATAAAGAAGCTCTCAAATATTACAGAGAGTCCGCTGATAAAGACTGCAGCCTTGCAGTATATCAATACGCAGAAGCCTGTCTAAAATTAGCTCACGAGTATATGGATAAGGCAGCTCAACTTGGTCAATTTAAGGCTGGCATAAAATTGGCCGAATATAATATCCCCCAACCTTGTTCACGGAATAAGTGTGACAAACTCTTGAGATACTTAGATGCTGATGAAGTTGGACTGAAAAAACTGAACCCAAAGGAATCGAAGATGTATCGAGAAAGAATCGAAAGATTACGAAATGAGATCAACAAACAAACTAACTGAAATAACAATTAGTATTTGACTTTTATTCGGTAGACGCCACCTTAATTAAACTAAAAAAAAAATCACTACAAAATTGTTTATATCTTATATCTGTGCGATTATGTAATTGAGTATTCTTTCCTTATTAGGATAAAACAATTATTTCACTACGCTTGAAACAAATGTTCACGCGAGATGTTAACGTAAAGGGATTCACGTGATTTTTACTTTAACTTAACAGGGTAGTTTATGGGGCAACGATGAGCCGTGTCGAAATTAAAGTTTATCTAGTTTTAGCAAGCTCCATTATGTATTCAATTGTTTCGTCATGTAACAATTTGGCAATAAATAGTGAGACTCCGTTGATTAAAAAAAAAATAAATATCCTTTCCTTATCGGTAGTTAAATAATTATCACATGCTTTTGCAAATTATTTATTTTCATCTTATCATTACTTTTCAATGAATAAACTTTTGAGTTATGACCGAATGAGATTTTTGTGTCCAAATTAATAAAATAGTATTCCGTCGATTAATCAATTTACCCCTAGTTCGAGTGTAGTCTTGTCATAGATAAAAAAAATTTTCCTTTAAAATGGGTTATTCGCTTCAAGTATGTCAGCAGTGTTTCGGGCGAATCCAGTTACAAAAATATTTCCAAACTAGGGCTTCTATTTCGGAGGTTTCGGACTTATAGTGAAGTTCACTGGGTGGAACGTTTTTGGACTTTCAAGAATAGTTTCGCCCGAAACACTAACATGCAGTACGCGCCGCCAAGTCTGATATCATTTTTTTCGGTAAATATCTGCACAAAATGGATCAGCACGTTTTTCGTACGAATTTCTCACATATAATCTTGTTTTTTATGTTTTTCGCTCCTTTATATTGTAATCACGATCCTGCTATTCATATGAAATTCAGCGGAGCTGGCACAAGATGCCAATATAGGCGTTAGTGAAATCCACATACACCCATTACCCATATACTCACACATAACTAAACCATTGATACATTAAGTGCTTTTGACAATTATATCTTATCTATCTTTTCCCGAACTGGAACCGATTTTTGTTCACGTCTAGCATTAATTACTCGAATTTACACGCCAAATTTGAATCGAGAAAATTAGTAAGTATATGTTAACATGGGTAAGTCTCGTCACAATATGCGTAAAACGATGGGTGGGTTCACAGATAATCCCTCTCAGTATATCAGGGATGGCAAATGACCTCAAATGACCTTTGAAATGACCATATCATGTGATAATTTTAATATTAATTTTATATGTGAAATGACCTAGGTCATTTGAAAAATAGCAAATGACCTTGAAATTTGCCAACCCTGCAGTATATGAATCTGCTCAATTCCGTCAAATGTGAACACACATATCGCCCGTGATCGGAGCATGTGTTCGAGACGTGGAATCGTGGTACTAATTGATCAAAATTAATTGTGTACGGGCTAATGACAGCAGAATGAACATTGCTTTGGATAAATTGGCAGAATGAACATTGTTTCGGTTTAATTGATCAAAAAATGCAGTGCTGACAAATATATAGTATGAACACCGATAAAGTTTAACAATACATTCGTGGTGAAAATCCCACTTATCCATATAACGCTTTATTTTGGAGTTTAATAAAGTATTGAAAGATTAAATACGCTTTATGTCTCATCTAAGGCCTGATATGATTACGACTACGACCAATTAAAATCTTTTCTAGCAACTTCTGGCCTTTACGTGAAATAAATGCTGATCGATAATATTGAAATTGGTTCTGGTAGCTTCTGACTTGTAATAAATGATGATCTATGAATTCCCTATAAAAGATGTTTTTTTCGCTGTCTCAATCTTTCTGCAAATTTAAAATTAATAAAGCGAAACAATACAATTCTTAAAATTTTGAATTCATCACAGAACTTAATTTTACTTAGCTTTAATCGAAATAAGGTATCTTCGTTTGCGATTAAATGTCCGTGCGCCCCCACAATTTATTAATCGGATCACGCAGATAACATTTCGGAGAATATGCATTAACCGCTTCTTTGTTTTCTTTCTCGTGACGATATTCCCCGATCACGCCCCTAGCAAAACATACAAACAAAATAATTTATATAATTTATCACATATGTATAAATAAATAAATAAATAAATATAAATAATAATTTTTTATTGTGTTTTATCATAATAATTATATCTGTAATTGTAACAGTTATCCTGGAGAAATAAAATATAAATGAAACTTAAATTTTTTTTTGATTCATTTTTCTTTTAATAAAACATCATTTTCTACTTTTTTTTTATTCTTCTTTGAATTATTAAATATAAAGTCATATGAATTAAATCTGTGATTCAAATATTTATTATTTATTATTATTTATTATCTACCTTTGCAATCTATATATGTATATTTATTTTTTAAAAATTTTTTTAATAATCAAAAATATTACAGAAAAGAGAAAAAGAAATAATAAGCCAATTATTTTTATTTGTTATCCACCTTTGCGAGATATACATATATATGTTTATTTTTTAAATTTTTTTTTAAAAAGGAAATAATAAATAATATAAGCCAATTATTTTTATTTATTTATTATTTACCTTAGCAAAACATACAAACAAAATAATTTATATAATTTATCACATATGTATAAATAAATAAATATAAATAATAATTTTCTATTGTGTTTTATCATAATAATTATATCTGTAATTGTAACAGTTACCCTGGAGAAATAAAATATAAACGAAACTTAAATTTTTTTTTGATTATTTTTCTTTTAATAAACATCATTTTCTTCTTTTTTTTATTCCTCTTTGAATTATTAAATATAAAGTCATATGAATTAAATAAAATCTGTAATTTCAATATTTATTATTTATGCATTACATTAAAATTTATTTACAACTTTTTATTTTAATTTGATGTATTTGAACATTAATAAATTATATAATTAATTATATGCATAAATTTTATGGTGGCGACGAAGTCGCCATATCCAAAAATATCTAGTTCCAATTATATTTTAGTTTGTTTTTTTAATTTACAATCATCGGAAATGATTTTTATTATCCTCTCAGATAATATTATTTACTACACACTTCTTGCTGTAATTTTTTGATGTCATTATTAACAATTTTTCAAGCAAAACCAATAAATAATTAATTATCTCTTCATGTGATTTCGTTAAATTTCCATAATATATTTTTTACTTTATATAAAATGGTGATTTGTTTAAATTAAATATAAAACAAAGAATATAATAACTGATAATAAAGAAAAAAAAATCGCTATCATGACCCATAAAATTATAATAATAATAATAATTGATTTATACTACTTTACATTTATTGCACCAATCATTATATTTATCTTTAAAGCCAAGAGATATTAATTACCAATTTAATCACATGAAGAATAATCATAATCGTAATCAATAATAATAATCATAATAATAATTATATCATAAGATAAACTTTTGACTAATTATTTTAACTATATGATTAAATATAATTATTTTAAATATATGATTATTTTAAAAGAATAATAAAATTCTAGATTGTCTATATTATTTTAATGTTATAATAATAAAAAGAATTTTAATAATGATTTTAACTATATGTTATCGAATATTACATTTTTTTTTATCCCAGAAAAATTATTGGTGAATATAGTAGTACATGTTAATTTCACTGCGTAATCTTTTAAGACATTATCCCGATTTGTCATTCGATTTGCAGACTGACTTAATTACAATAATCCACAAAAATAAAACTATATTTGTTATTTGTGCAAAAAAAATTTTAATTTATATTTATATTTTGCCGCCAAATAGAAGACATAATGATATCAGCATAATTGCAGATAATTTTTTCTTTTGTTCTTTAAATATGGTTATATTTCATCATAAACCTTAATGTATAATTTTTTTTCGAAAAAAAAGGAAATAGATAGCGATATTAAGAAGTGTTATTTCTTTTTTTTTATAAAACAATAAAGTACTTATTTTAATATACAGTATATACAGAATACATATTACAGAACAGTGATACACTATATTCTAGTAAAAATTCGGTCGTTGATGTCATAAATAAATATATACACATGTCCAAGCCTATTGTATTATTTATATATAATATTAAAGTTATAAAAATGGGTGATTCGTTTTGTGCTAAATGGATTAGGTAAACCATAGTTTATCGTTTTGTGCAGTGGAATAAAAAATTTCCCACATTTGTTTATTTATTTTTATGCATAATCATATAAAATAAATAAAATAAAACAATTTAATACAATATAATAATTCACTAAATGCTTACGACGCACAAACCCATTCAATATTATAACTATATCTTTTTAAAAAAACCGGTTTTAAAGAATTATTTATTATACTGTAAACATTTATATATGATCACATATTTTCTTGCTAGACATTTTGAACTGTTTGATATAACTTTTTTCTCTTGTTATAAATTTTTTTGTTTCCACGATTTTCAAAAAACGAAAGGCGAAAAAAAGAACGAAAAATAATAATTATTATCATGGACATAAACAATTTGATCAGGTTTTTGTGATTACTTATCTTTAATAATAATAACTTTTAATAATAACATTTTTCTTTTAAATAGTCTTAATTCAAATTCTGTGACTAAGACAACAAAAAATATTATCTTGTCATGATACTACTATGTCTTTCTCATCACATTATCACAATAATCATAAATAATCTTACGGCTAATAATAAACGTTGTGGTTGTTGATGTTGTGATGAGAATGATGATTTCCTTGATTATAAAAAGAATTATTAATATCATTGAATAACTTTGTTAACTACAACAATTGTAACCACGATCACAACAAATAAAATCGAAACAATCAACTTCACAGAATGAAATTTCTCAACTGTTCCAATAACAACCTCACAGAATGGCTCATATCTTATCAGAAAAAAAAGGCGAGAGAATATTAATTCAGGATTTGAAGAACTTAAAAACATTTTTCGAAATATTATTAATTGAAAATAAATATTATAATTATTCATTATATTATATAATCCATTGTGTAGATCCATTGTATGTATATATTATCCGGTTATCTATTCCAATTGTCCATTTATCGTGTCGAAATCATTTTTAGAAAAATTTTTTCTTATATTATTCATCAATTTTCTTAAAAAATATAAATAAGATTTACCTGCGCAAAGCTAGCTTACATTTAGTTTATAGTTTACAAATACATAATTATAATATATTTGGGGTTGCTATATAATAAGATATTTCTGATAGTAGACTTTTTTTATGCTGTTAATTCTTTAATTTTTTAAAGAATTATTTATTATTTATTTTATATCATTCATCATTCATAACACAAAACTTTTTTTTAAGAAGCATACACACATTTCCATTCTTTTTGATGACAAATTATTTACAAAAAATATATTTTCAGCATTTTTTTTTTGTTTTCACAAAATTTATTTTTAACTTGAAAAATAATCCTCATTCAATTTTGACGAAATTTTTTAATGGTAATATATATATATGATACTAACCATCTTACATGCAAGAGATATAATGATATAATGCTAATAATAAATTCCAAAATTTCCCTACTGGACCAGATATTTCCTTCAAGAATATTAAACTATAATAATATACTCACAATAAAACCCAATAATAACATGAAAAAATAAATTCAATAAACAACAAAAAAAATTTTTTAATGATAAAAATGAAAAAAAAAACGATGATTGTCAAAATGAAAAAACAATCAAAAGAAAATATGAGATTAAAAGAAGCTCTTATTATGAGAGATAAAAAAAAATTCACGAAATTTAAGAATATAATTAGTAGTTCCGATCAAATAGTGTAAAATTAAAAAAAAAAATCATTCACGAAATTTAGAATGTAAATTTATCACTTACTTTCATATTGTATATTTAGATAATAAGTTTTGAGTTTTGAAGTCAATATCATATAGGCATGGCAGCTGTTATGTCGCTCTTAGAATTAAAAAAGTTTATACTTCATCAATTTTGGGAGATAGGTAAATATAATTTCTGTTTATGTTTGCAATTTGCGTGTCGAAGTTGTCCATTTTAGATATTTTATATAACAGATAAAAGGTTGTAATTATTAGATGGAATTTTATACTTATAATTTTTTAAAATTAATTTTGTATTAATTTTATGCATAAAAAATATTTTGGATTCTTTCGTTCGCGTTTTGTAGCATAAGATTATTTAATTCTACAGTGCGAAATCTTCATAATAGGAACTTGGCTTTATTTACTAAATATAGAAATAAAAATTCACCGTAGCCCAGAAATACAAATCCCCTTATAATATCTTCAAATGAGAAGCCTCTTTCTTTATATTTCTCATTTTCAACATTAATCGTATTAATTTTCAAGAGAATTTATTTTATATCAATAATCAATTCATCGTGAATTTTATATTCAATCTCGAAACTACTTAATTGATGATCCGCCACTCTATGATCGGCAAAATTATATCTTAATAATCTAAAAATAAATACTTTATATACGTTAAGGATGCATATTTAAGAAATGGCGCATTAGTTATACAAGTTTCAAAATTTTAATTCTATTGTTATTTCGTGTTGAAAATGAAAAAAAAAGAAATTTCACCATTCTGGTTTTGCCAATCATTTTCTATAGTTGAGTCGCGGATCGGCAATTAATGATAATATTCTTAATTCGTGATCCATATAATCAGTGAAGATCGGCACTAAACAGGAATCTACAGTTTCCACTGAGTAAACTTTTTTTCTTTAAATTTATCAAGGAGAAATTTTTAGTGAATATGAAAACTGAGGTTTTACTGCTATAATAAATTATATAATATTTTCATAAAGTTGTATGAATTTAGTGATATCTCATCACAAAAATGGACTTTCAAAAAAATTTTATAAGTGATTTACAAAATTTCCCCCATTTTCGACTAATAAATTTCACTGATTGGTAGCTGGATCACGAATTAATNCGTTAAGGATGCATATTTAAGAAATGGCGCATTAGTTATACAAGTTTCAAAATTTTAATTCTATTGTTATTTCGTGTTGAAAATGAAAAAAAAAGAAATTTCACCATTCTGGTTTTGCCAATCATTTTCTATAGTTGAGTCGCGGATCGGCAATTAATGATAATATTCTTAATTCGTGATCCATATAATCAGTGAAGATCGGCACTAAACAGGAATCTACAGTTTCCACTGAGTAAACTTTTTTTCTTTAAATTTATCAAGGAGAAATTTTTAGTGAATATGAAAACTGAGGTTTTACTGCTATAATAAATTATATAATATTTTCATAAAGTTGTATGAATTTAGTGATATCTCATCACAAAAATGGACTTTCAAAAAAATTTTATAAGTGATTTACAAAATTTCCCCCATTTTCGACTAATAAATTTCACTGATTGGTAGCTGGATCACGAATTAATTATTTTAGCGTATTATTTTATTATGTACGTTATGATCATTTTTCGCAAATAGACACTTTCGTTAAATCATTTTTATTAAAAATTTATAAATTATATTAAATCATTTCCTTTTGTCCTTTATTTTATACGCTCTTTAGACAGACTGAATTTATTTTTCATTATTTTTACCACTTATTTTTTTTTTCATACAATTTTTTCTTCATATCTATATGTTATTTTTTTATCCATTTTCAATTTAAATTTTATACTCATTTTTTTTTACAAAGGACTTTTATTATCATATAAATAAATATATATATATTACAAAAAGAACATTTGTTTTTTTTTATCTTTCTGGTTTATACGAAATTATTTATTATTATTAATTATAATTATTACAAAATTATCTACTATGAGGATTATTTCGAAACTATTTGTTGTTATTAAGATTATTAAGAAATTATTTATTAAATTTTAAGTATATATAAATAAAGAAAATGTTTTCGCGAAAAAAAAACCAAGAAATCTCCCTTTCTTCTTCCCAACCGCAGCTATTTTTATATTTTCTCTTCTTGTTTACCTTTATCCTCTGTTATCCCTAAACACGTTCTTTGTACCAGGATGAGCAAATAGCTACTCATCCCCTCTTTCCCCATTAAGGGTCCAAGGTAACTCCTTAGCCATCCCCCATTAAATCAATATTTATACATATTAAATCTTTTTTAAAAAAAAAACCGGGTTTAAAGATTTATTTATTATTATACTATATATTTACACTATAAACATTTATATATGTATATATATATATTACAAAAAAAAAAGAACATACGATTTTTTTTATCTTTCTGATTTCATTTTCCTTTTTTTCATATTATTGGGGTCTGGTGGGAATTTAATTAGCATTTATATCCGTCATGTGGTGCGAACCCCCTATTAAATCAATATTATACATATTAAATCTTTTTTTAAAAAAAACTGGGTTTAAAGATTACTATAAACATTCCTCTATATATATATCGATTGTTCTCCACAAACCGTCCAATTTTTAAATACACTCCCGACCTAAAAGGACCATATGTTAAATTTACTTAATAATACATAGTAATTTTTAAAAATTTCACTATATTTAAAATTATTTTTTTACCAATATTTTTTTTTTATATAATTTTTGTATTATTAAACTAAATATCTATATTTTTATAAAATAACATCCTTTAAAATAATTTTAATAGTAAATTGCGAAAAATTCTTATAGATTTTTTAAATCCCAAATATTAGCAATATGGTATTTTTGAAATATAATAAATCTAAAGCTACTACGTATTTTTTTTTTTATAATATTATACCTATTCAATTTCAAAATGAGTAACATGAATTTTTAAAATATGTAAGTAAATTTAACTAAACTTTTGGGTGTATTCTGATAAAATTTTTTTTCTTGAAATAATTTTTTTTTGTTTTCGCGATTTTCAAAAAATGATAATAATTATTTATTATCATAAATAATTTGATCAGGTTTTTGTGATTTCAATAATAATAATTTTTAATAATAATAGCATTTTTCTTTTAAATAGTTTTAATTCAAATTCTGCAACTAAGACAATAAACAATATTATCTTGACATGATTCTACTATGTCTTTCTCGTCACATTATCACAATAATTATAATATAATAATCTTACGACTAATAATAAACGACAAAGTTATCCAATGATTAATAATTCTTCTTACAGTCAAGGAAATCATCACTCTTACAACAGCAACAACTACAACAACTACAACAATTGCAACCACAATCACAACAAAACAATCGAAACAATTACAATCACAACAATCACAACCAACTTCACAGATTGAAACGTCTCAGCCACCCCAACAAAAATCTCGTAGAATGGCTCATATCTTATCAGAAAAAAAAGGTGAGAGAATATTAATTCAGGATTTGAAGAACTTAAAAGCATTGTACCAAGTTGCTGATCCAGAAGCTGTAAAGGTAAATATGATGATAATAATGAATAATAAGTAATACGTTCACATGGAAATACTAACTTTATTTAAGCAATGCCGACTTGGCGCATTATCAACATACCTTTTGTATGATTGAATATATTTTTTACTAATTTATAAATTCTGAATTTCCCTACCAGATAATTTCTTTCAAGAAAATGTTGAACTATAATAATATCATCACTAATAAAATCCCCAATAATAACATAATATGAAAAAAAAACTAAAAAAAAAAAATAAATAAATACAAAAAAGGAAGCTATTTCAAAAAAAAAAGAAATCCAAGAAAGATAAAAAAAAAAGAAGTTTATTTTTTATAAAAATATATATTAATAAAAGTCCTTTGTAAAAAGAATAAGTATAAAATATAAATTGAAAAATGGATAATAATAAAAATAGACAAATGGTAAAAAAAATGATAAAGTGTAAAGATGATGAAAAATAAAATTGTCTGTCTGTCTGTTCAAAGAATGTATAAAATAAAGGGTTAAGAAATAATTGAGATAAACACATTATTTAATTTCCCGAAGCAACTGAAAACATTTTCATATTTTTAACGACATTGCTGTAAATTAACAAATGTCAAAAATTCAAAACAAAACGAACGAAACATTTTTTAAAAAAAAATGGNATGATGATAATAATGAATAATAAGTAATACGTTCACATGGAAATACTAACTTTATTTAAGCAATGCCGACTTGGCGCATTATCAACATACCTTTTGTATGATTGAATATATTTTTTACTAATTTATAAATTCTGAATTTCCCTACCAGATAATTTCTTTCAAGAAAATGTTGAACTATAATAATATCATCACTAATAAAATCCCCAATAATAACATAATATGAAAAAAAAACTAAAAAAAAAAAATAAATAAATACAAAAAAGGAAGCTATTTCAAAAAAAAAAGAAATCCAAGAAAGATAAAAAAAAAAGAAGTTTATTTTTTATAAAAATATATATTAATAAAAGTCCTTTGTAAAAAGAATAAGTATAAAATATAAATTGAAAAATGGATAATAATAAAAATAGACAAATGGTAAAAAAAATGATAAAGTGTAAAGATGATGAAAAATAAAATTGTCTGTCTGTCTGTTCAAAGAATGTATAAAATAAAGGGTTAAGAAATAATTGAGATAAACACATTATTTAATTTCCCGAAGCAACTGAAAACATTTTCATATTTTTAACGACATTGCTGTAAATTAACAAATGTCAAAAATTCAAAACAAAACGAACGAAACATTTTTTAAAAAAAAATGGCTTGTATCTTCCAATTTTGATTATGAAATCACCCTTCAAATCGTAAGAAAAAGTTCTCTCTGTAATAATTTACATATTTTAACCCTAAGCTTATTATAAACGAACAAATTTAATTGTGGTGTTTAACACCACAGGTGTGATTTAAAATAAATTTTCAACTTTTCAAAAAAAAAAGACTGCTGATCATTTATTAACGATATAAAAAAAATATATTTTTATATATCGAAAGTGTTTGTACTTGCGAAAAATGATCATATAATACATAATTAAATATAATAATATTTTCATCGTAGTCGTGCGTGTAAATAATTAAGAATAATATCGTTAATAGTTTAATAGCAGGGTAGAAGCCATGTTCGAAATATTTGAATAGATTCTCTTAAAAATTAATACTATTAAGGTTGATATAAAGAAAGGGATAAAGATATTATAAGGGGGGTTTTTAAAATGAAAAAAAAAATGGTATTGATAAAAAATTAAATATAATAAATACCAAAACAAACGAAAAGAAATTTAAAAAATCGTACTATTCAATTATTTTTAAAAATTTAGAAAGGTAGACTTTATTATTAATATTTACTATGTAATTTTTATTATAGAGAAGAACTACCTTAGTCGTTAAAAAAAGATATATATATATATTTATCACGTGCTTTCATATTGTATATTGAGTAAGAAAGTATTTCATTAACGAGATTTTACTCTCTGTGCTAGATTAACGTATTCTGCCTTTTCTTGTAAAGTGGAAGTATTCCATAAGTGATCCACGACTTTGTGAATAAGGATAGCATTAAATTCTCCTATTCTCTTGCATTCCTTTGCAACGGAATATCTAAGTAATATATAGGCATGACATTTGTTACGGTCGTGTATATGTTTCTTAGAATTAAAAAAGTTTAATACTTCTTCAATTTCAGGAGGTGGATGTATATTATTTCTGTTTACGTTTGCAAGTAGCGTGCTAAAGTTGTTCATTTTAGATATTTTATATAAAAATTTTCTTATATTTTTATAATTTTCTACTGTAATGATTAGATGCAAATTTTAGAGGAATAGAGAGGAACGGGATAAAATTTGACTTGCATTTAAAATTGAATTCTTTCATTTTATAAGATTTTAATTTACAGGAAAAAAATAAAGCCGAAAAAAAAATTACATCATTACGCCTCCAGTTTATATAATAATATATTAATTATATTAATCCAAATCAATCAAGATTTTCAGCACAATGCGATTAAAATAAATAAATATGTATAAGGTTATCAGTTTAACTAATTTTTGAAGTTAAAGTATTGTAGATGTTGTGCCTCAGATCAACGCTTGCGTCAGATTAAGGTTAGGGTTAGGGTTAATTTAAAAGATCTACATATAATTCTGGTAATCTGAGGTACTCGGACGCAGAGCTTCAATCTGAGGCACAACATATATAATACGCCTTGTCTATTAATTAAAGTTTCTTCTTTAGTACTAAACCAAAATAACTATATTGAACATTAAAAAGAAGCAATAAAATAAGTTGTCGCGGGTTGGAAGGTAGAACAATTGGTTAGACGGTTATTTATTTGTTTATTTAAACAGAAGAAGTGCCTTAACTTACTTAATAAAGTCTTATAAAATAATATAAGTGTATGTAAAATATTACGTTGAATACTTTTACTTAGAGGTCGGAAGGTGGTTAATTTAATAAAGTTCCGAGTTTTTTTTACAATCTTTATCTTTATAGATCTCCGTTGATCTGGATAATCGTGATTAAATTCCAAAAATGCGCCTGTCTATTCCTCACCTGATAGTTACAGTAGGTAAATTGTAACTTGCAAACATAAACAGAAACAATATACATCCACCTCCCGAAATTGATGAAGTATTAAACTTTTTTAATTCTAAGAAGCCTATGCGTGACCATAACAGATGCAGATTCCATGCCTATATGATATTTAGATATTCCGTTACAAGAGAATAGGAGAATTTAATGTTACCCTTATGCGCAAAGCCGCAGATCACTTATGGAAAATGAAAAGAATACGTTAATCTAGCACAGAGGATGAAATATCATTAATGAAATACTTTCTTACTCAAATTTATTATCTAAATATACAATATGAAAGTAAGTCGTAAATTTACATATCTCTTTTATTTGATTTTTTTAACGATTGATGTAGTCTCTTAATTTATAAATGATAAAAACTAGGAAATGGCAAACCATTGCAAGTCCGGAGCATATAATATTTTGACATGTGATCGTTATCTAACAATCGTTATCAAAAAATCGGACAGACACGCTTACAGAAGTTATGTCTTTGATCCTTTTCTATTTTTTTTGTTAAGCTATGTATCAATATCAGAACTTTAAAATATCAAAAACGCAACTTTTGTATCAACTTACTCGTCCATTAAATGTCCTACGCTACGCTCCGGACAATTACATAGTAAATATTAAGTTATATAAAAAGAATAAAATCTTCCGACTCGCCGTTCACCTGAAAGGAAATCGCATCGCACAATGTTAAAAACTCTAATAAATTATCACAAAAACCCTAATAAAGATTATTATTACAATTAATTGTCAATAATGATTTTTTAATATTTAGTTAAAATCAAAAACCCAAATAAATATTATTACAATATTAGAAATTAGTGATAGTAATCCNTTTATTATCTAAATATACAATATGAAAGTAAGTCGTAAATTTACATATCTCTTTTATTTGATTTTTTTAACGATTGATGTAGTCTCTTAATTTATAAATGATAAAAACTAGGAAATGGCAAACCATTGCAAGTCCGGAGCATATAATATTTTGACATGTGATCGTTATCTAACAATCGTTATCAAAAAATCGGACAGACACGCTTACAGAAGTTATGTCTTTGATCCTTTTCTATTTTTTTTGTTAAGCTATGTATCAATATCAGAACTTTAAAATATCAAAAACGCAACTTTTGTATCAACTTACTCGTCCATTAAATGTCCTACGCTACGCTCCGGACAATTACATAGTAAATATTAAGTTATATAAAAAGAATAAAATCTTCCGACTCGCCGTTCACCTGAAAGGAAATCGCATCGCACAATGTTAAAAACTCTAATAAATTATCACAAAAACCCTAATAAAGATTATTATTACAATTAATTGTCAATAATGATTTTTTAATATTTAGTTAAAATCAAAAACCCAAATAAATATTATTACAATATTAGAAATTAGTGATAGTAATCCACAAAATAAAACAATAAAACTATAATTAATTATATAAACATAATTTTTCCGTTTTTTATATTTCATCATAAACATTAATGTATTATTTTTTACATTTTTCCGATAAAAAGAAGAAAAAGTGAGGAAATAGATAGCGATATTAAGAAGTGGTATTTCTTTTTTTCCAAGTATACGGAATATGCGGAAATTTATCGTTTTGTAAAAAATCCCCCACATTTATTTTAGATCATATAAATAAATAAAATAATATAATAATTCACTAAATGCTAAAAAGACTACGACGTACACGCCCATTTAATTTATCTTTAAAAAAAAACTGGTTTAGAAATTTATTTATTGTAAACATTTATTTATATGTATATATACCGACCACATATTTTCTTGCTCAATATTTTGAACTATTTGATATAATTTTTTTTCTTCTTGAAATTAATTTTTTTTTGTTTCCACGATTTTTAAAAGACGGAGGGCGAAAGAAAGAAAAATAATAATTATTCTTATTGTCATGGACATAAATAATTTAATCGGGTTTTTATGATTACTTATCTTTAATAATAATAATAATAATAACATTTTTCTTTTAAATAATCCTAATTCAAATTCTGCAACTAAGACAACAAACAATATTATCTTGACATGATTCTACTATGTCTTTCTCGTCACATTATCACAATAATTATAATAATAATCTTACGACTAATAATAAACGACAAAGTTATCCAATGATTAATAATTCTTCTTACAGTCAAGGAAATCATCACTCTTACAACAGCAACAACTACAACAACTACAACAATTGCAACCACAATCACAACAAAAACAATCGAAACAATTACAATCACAACAATCACAACCAACTTCACAGATTGAAACGTCTCAGCCACTCCAACAAAAATCTCGTAGAATGGCTCATATCATATCAGAAAAAAAAGGTGAGAGAATATTAATTCAGGATTTGAAGAACTTAAAAGTGTTGTACCAAGTTGCTGATCCAGAAGCTGTAAAGGTAAATATGATGATAATAATGAATAATAAGTAATACATTCACATGGAAATACTAACTTTATTTAAGCGATGCTGACTTGGCGCATTATCAACACCTTTTGTATGATTGAATATATTTTTTACTAATTTATAAATTCCGAATTTCCCTACCAGATAATTTCCTTTGAACTATAATAATATCAGCACTGATAAAATCCCCAATAATAACATAATATGAAAAAAAACTAAAAAAAAAAAAAATAAATACAATAAACAACAAAAAAAGGAAGCTATTTCAAAAAAAAGAAATCCAAGATAAAAAAAGAAGTTTATTTTTTATAAAAAATATATATTAATAAAAGTCCTTTGTAAAAAGAATAAGTATAAAATATAAATTGAAAAATGGATAATAACAAAAATAGACAAATGGTAAAAAAAATGTATAAAATAAAGGATTAAGAAATAATTGAGGTAAACACATTATTTAATTTCCCAAAGCAACTGAAAACATTTTCAAATTTTTAACGACATTGCTGTAAATTAACAAATGTCAAAAATTCAAAACAAAACGAAAGAAACATTTTTTTTAAAAAAAATGGCTTGTATCTTCCAATTTTAATTATGAAATCACCCTTCAAATCGTAAGAAAAAATTCTCTCTGTAATAATTTACATATTTTAACCCTAAGCTTATTATAAACGAACAAATTTNATGATGATAATAATGAATAATAAGTAATACATTCACATGGAAATACTAACTTTATTTAAGCGATGCTGACTTGGCGCATTATCAACACCTTTTGTATGATTGAATATATTTTTTACTAATTTATAAATTCCGAATTTCCCTACCAGATAATTTCCTTTGAACTATAATAATATCAGCACTGATAAAATCCCCAATAATAACATAATATGAAAAAAAACTAAAAAAAAAAAAAATAAATACAATAAACAACAAAAAAAGGAAGCTATTTCAAAAAAAAGAAATCCAAGATAAAAAAAGAAGTTTATTTTTTATAAAAAATATATATTAATAAAAGTCCTTTGTAAAAAGAATAAGTATAAAATATAAATTGAAAAATGGATAATAACAAAAATAGACAAATGGTAAAAAAAATGTATAAAATAAAGGATTAAGAAATAATTGAGGTAAACACATTATTTAATTTCCCAAAGCAACTGAAAACATTTTCAAATTTTTAACGACATTGCTGTAAATTAACAAATGTCAAAAATTCAAAACAAAACGAAAGAAACATTTTTTTTAAAAAAAATGGCTTGTATCTTCCAATTTTAATTATGAAATCACCCTTCAAATCGTAAGAAAAAATTCTCTCTGTAATAATTTACATATTTTAACCCTAAGCTTATTATAAACGAACAAATTTTATTGTGGTGTTAAACATCACAGGTGTGATTTAAAATTTTTGTTGATAATTTTCAACTTTTCAAAAAAAAGACGGCTGATCATTTATCAACGATATTGAAATAAAAAAAAATATTTTTATATATCGAAAGTTTTTGTGATGATCATATAATACATAATTAAATATAATAATATTTTCATCGTAGTCGTGCGTGTAAATAATTAAGAATAATATCGTTAATAGTTTAATAGTCCATGTTCGAAATGTTTGAATAGATTCTCTTAAAAATTAATACTATTAAGGTTGAAAATGAGAAATATAAAGAAAGGGATAAAGATATTATAAGGGGATTTGTACCAGAAACCTAAACGAAAATACTAATAGGAGATGCTCCTATCGTCAAGAAAGCTATTTTAAACAAGCATGTTGAAATTCCAGATTCTTTTGAAAACATGATGGAAAGAAAGAATAGATGGGTTTTTAAAATGAAAAAAAAAATGGTATTGATAAAAAATTAAATATAATCGAAAAACCAAAACAAACGAAAAGAAATTTAAAAAATCGTATTATTCAAAATTTTGACGGCAGTGGGAATCGATTTCCAAGGTAGATTTCATTCTTAATACTTACTGTGTAATTTTTATCATAGAGGAGAACTACCTTAGTCGTTAAAAAACCAAATAAAAGAGAGATATATACATATGTAAATTTATCACGTACTTTCATATTGTATATTGAATAAGAAAGTATTTCATTAACGAGATTTTACTCTCTGTGCTAGATTAACGTATTCTGCCTTTTCTTGTGAAGTGGAAGTATTCCATAAGTGATCCGCGACTTTGCGAATAAGGATAGGATCAAATTCTCCTATTCTCCTGCATTCCTTTGCAACGGAATATCCAAGTATCCTATAGGCATGACATCTTTCGTGGTCGCGCATAGGCTTCTTAGAATTAAAGAAGTTTAATACTTCTTCAATTTCGGGAGGCGGATATATATTATTTCTGTTTATGTTTGCAAGTAGCGTGTTAAAGTTGTTCATTTTAGATATTTTATATAAAAATTTTCTTATATTTTTATAAGGATTACTGTTTTTATAATTTTCTACTGTAATGATTAGATGCAAATTTTAGAGGGATAGGGAGGAATAGGGAGGAATAGAAGAAAGTTTGACTGGTATTTAAAATTGAATTCTTCATTTTATAAAGGTGTTGGTGCGTTAATAAAAATAACTAGTTTAGTTGAGTTACATCAGTTTTCAAAAATCATTTGACTGATCTGTGTTACTTTGATTTATTATTATTTTCTTGATGGACAATTATTTTTATTTTGTGCTACCTTGGTTTTACTATATTATTATTTTCTTGATGGTCACAAACATTTATTTATTTTTTATATATTCGTGTTACATTTTATTATTATCTTCTTGGAGTACATTCAATATATTTATTTAAGTTTATTATCGTCTAAATATTAGATCTATTTAAATAGTTTGTACAAATAATATCGTCTAAATATTAAATAGTTTGTACAAATAAAAAACATGGATCATCGATCTATTTTTTTTTCATGTCTTTTAGTGTTTCGTCTACTAATTTTTTTTTCATAATTATAAAAACAAAAAAGGTTACACGCAAAATAAGTTCAAACCTATATTTTAGTTTTTTGGTATTTCAAGTTATGGATTGGACCATGTATTTATTAACCTGTTAATTTTTTATACAGTACGAAATACTTCGAAATTATTAAAGGTAAGATGTCGAGCTTATTCTTCTTCTACAACATAATTTATTAAATAGAACCAGATTTCCCTACCAGGTAATCTCCTTCAAGAAATGTTGAACTATAATAACCATAATAATATCATCACCCAATAAAATCACCAATAATTATATGAAAAAAAACCAAAAAAAAAAAAATACAATAAACAACAAAAAAAGGAAGCTGTTTCAAAAAAGATAATC
This sequence comes from Diversispora epigaea, assembly GCA_003547095.1. Taxonomy (NCBI): domain Eukaryota; kingdom Fungi; phylum Glomeromycota; class Glomeromycetes; order Diversisporales; family Diversisporaceae; genus Diversispora; species Diversispora epigaea. The sequence goes on from PQFF01000041.1 coordinate 251,615, forward strand.
AAAAAATGGAATCCAAGAAAGATAAAAAATAAAAGTTCTTTTTTTATAAAAAATATATATATCTATTAACAAGTCCTTTGTAAAAAAATATAAGTTGAAAAATGGATAAAAACAAAAATAGGTAAACAGGATAAAAAAAATGACAAAATTGTCTGTCTGTCTGCTTAAAGAATTTATAAAATAAAGGATTAAGTGGAAATAAGGTAAACACATTATTTAATTTCCCGAAGAAACTGAAAACATTTCATTTTTAACGACACTGTGCTCGACACATCATCCATAATGNTATTTTAGTTTTTTGGTATTTCAAGTTATGGATTGGACCATGTATTTATTAACCTGTTAATTTTTTATACAGTACGAAATACTTCGAAATTATTAAAGGTAAGATGTCGAGCTTATTCTTCTTCTACAACATAATTTATTAAATAGAACCAGATTTCCCTACCAGGTAATCTCCTTCAAGAAATGTTGAACTATAATAACCATAATAATATCATCACCCAATAAAATCACCAATAATTATATGAAAAAAAACCAAAAAAAAAAAAATACAATAAACAACAAAAAAAGGAAGCTGTTTCAAAAAAGATAATCAAAAAATGGAATCCAAGAAAGATAAAAAATAAAAGTTCTTTTTTTATAAAAAATATATATATCTATTAACAAGTCCTTTGTAAAAAAATATAAGTTGAAAAATGGATAAAAACAAAAATAGGTAAACAGGATAAAAAAAATGACAAAATTGTCTGTCTGTCTGCTTAAAGAATTTATAAAATAAAGGATTAAGTGGAAATAAGGTAAACACATTATTTAATTTCCCGAAGAAACTGAAAACATTTCATTTTTAACGACACTGTGCTCGACACATCATCCATAATGTAAATTAACAAATAAGATAGCTAGATTTGTGATCTTACGACTTAATTGGTTGTCTCAAAAATTCGAAACAAAACAAAAGAAACATTTTTTTTTACAAATGGCTTGTATCTTCCAATTTTGATTATGAAATCACCTTTCAAATAATAAGAAAAAGTTCTCTATGTAATTTTTTACATCTAAATATCATATTTTCAACCCCTAAGCTTAATATCAACTATCAAATTTTATTGTGGTGTTTAACACCACAGGTGTGATTTAAAATTTTTGTTTTTAATATAATTGATAAAATAAATTTTTCGAAAAAAAAGATGGCTGATATTTGTCAATGATATTAAAATAAAAAATAAATCTAAATAATATTTTTTTTTACATTACGAAAGTGTTTGTGTTTGCGAAAAATGATCATATAATACATAATTGATTATAATAATATTTTCATCGTAGTCGTGCATGTAAATAATTAAGAATAATATCTTTAGTAATTTCGAGATTGGATATATAAAATTGATTATTGATATAAATGTTTTCTTTCTATAATAAGAATAATTCGCGAAATTTTGAATGTCTTTGATAATTTTGAATCATATATATGTGCATAGATGTTTGTGTTTGCGAAAATGATCATTTAATACATAATTAAATATAATAATATTTCGTGCGTGTAAATAATTAAGAATAATATCGTATCGTTAATAGTTTAGTAACAGGGTAGAAGCCATGTTCGAAATGTTTGAAATCATTGATAAATAAACTCTCTTAAAAATCAATGCTATTAAGGTTGAAAATGAGAAATATAAAGAAAGGGATAAAGATATTATAAGGGGATTTGTACCAGAGACCTAAACGAAAATACTAATAGAAGATGCTCCTATCGTCAAGAAAACTATTTTAACAAGCTTGTTGAAATTCCGGATTCTTTTGAGAACATGATGGAAAGAAAGAATAGATAGGTTTTTAAAATGGAAAAAGAAAATGGTATTAATAAAAAATCAAATATAATCGAAAATATCAAAATAAATGAAAAGGAAATTTAAAAAATTGTATTATTCAATTATTTTTCAGAATTTAGAAAGGTAGACTTTATTATTAATATTTACTATGTAATTTTTATCATAGAGGAGAACTACTTTCATATTTCATTAGTGAGATTTTACTCTCTGTGCAAGATTAACGTATTCCACCTTTTCTTGTGTTGTGGAAGTTTTCCATAAGTGATCCGCGACTTTGCGAATAAAGATAGCATTAAATTCTCCTATTCTCTTGCATTCCTTTGCAACGGAATATCCAAGTATCATATAGGCATGACATCTTTCGTGGTCGCGCATAGGCTTCTTAGAATTAAAAAAGTTTAATACTTCATAAATTTCGGGAGGTGGATGCATATTATTTCTGTTTATGTTTGCAAGTAGCGTGTCAAAGTTGCTCATTTTAGATATTTTATAAAAATTTTATAAGGATTAGTGTTTTTATAATTTCCTACTATAATTATTAGATACAAATTTTAGATGATTAGAATAATTGAATAATTTGATATGTTATTTATAATAAAGAGGCGATCTTTAGATCGACACAATTGCGCAATTTGATCCAACATTGTGTGCATTGCATTTTAGGAAATCCGGAGTTTATTTAAGCATCATGTGGTCAGCACATATCTTACGATTATATCTTTTATTATAAATGTTTGATATAGAACTGTAGATAATGGAAATTAATTACGTATTAGATCAAAATTATAAAGGTTTACATTGAATTTCAACTTAATATAACTTGATCGATTTTAATCAGAACAAATTTTAACCGATATTTCTGGGCTACGGCTAGAATTTTTATTCCATATTTAATAAATAAAGTTTTATACAATAACCAAATTCCTATTATAAAGGTTCCGCACTGTAGAAATTAATAATCTTATGCGAACGAAAAAATCTAAAATATTTTTTTCATGCATAAATTAATACAAAATCCAATTAAATTTTTAAAAATATAAGTACTGATCAAATTACTCCAAATTCCATTTAATCATTAACTTTTTATATAAAAATATCTAAAATTAACAACTTTAACACGTTACTTGCAAACATAAACTGAAATTATATACCCATCTCTCGAAATTGTCATAACAGCTGCCATGCTTGTATGATATTGACTTCAAAACTCAAAATATACAATATAAAAGTAAATGGTAAATTAATTTCATACACTATTGGATCGGAACTACTAATGATATTCTTAAATTTCATGAATTTTCGTAATTATTTTTCTTTATCTCTCATATAAGGCTTCTCTTAATCTCATATTTTCTTTTGATTGTTTTCAATTTTTTTTTTCATTTTTGACAATCATTGTTTTTTTATTTTTATCATAAAAAATTTTTTTTGCCGTTTATTGTATTTATTTTTTTGATATAATTATTGGGTTTTATTGGGTGGTGATATCATTATAGTTATTCTAGTCTTGAAGGAGATTATCTGGAAATTTTGGAATTTATTATTAGCATTTATTGCATATAAGATGTTTAACATTAAATATATATATATTAACATTGAAAATTCGTCAAAATTGAATGAGGATTATTTTTTAAATATAAGAAAGCTAAAAAAAAAATGAAAAAAAAATATTTTTTGTAAATAATTTACCATCACAAAGAATGGAAATGTGTGGATACTTCTTAAAAAAATAAAAAAAAAGTTTTATGTTGTGAATTACGAATGATATAAAATAAGTAATAAAAATAATTTCTTTAAGAAGAAATTAAAGAATTAATAACAAAAAAGTCCACTACCAGAAATATTTTCATTTCAAGTGATTATATGGCAACCCCAAATATATTATATTTAAATTAGATTCGCGAAAATTTAAATAATTTCAGACTTGCTGAATAACTTTAGTTAATCAGTTTACATTTACTAAAGTACTAATGAAAAAGTTACAAAGTTCTAAAAGTATCAGTTTACTTGGTTCAAAATATCCGGGAATACAAAAAAAAATAATTTGTAAATATAAATATAAATATAGATATATATATTTCAATGTGTAATGATGATGATCCTTAAAAATGGATGCGATGAATGATATAAGAAATTAAAATGAACAAATAAAATTTTTTTCCTAAAAATGATTTCGATGCGATAAATGGACAATTGGAATAGATAAATTAACAGTTAATAATTACGCCGTAGGATTTGATAATTATATATACGAATAATTATAATATTCATTTTTCATTGATTTATAAGATAATATTTCGAAAAATATAAATATTACAATGCTTTTAAGTTCTTCAAATCCTGAATTATTAGTCTCTCGCCTTTTTTTCTCTGATAAGATATGAGCCATTCTAAGAGAACGTTGTTGGAGTGGTTGAGATTATATTTGTCGTGATTGTGGTTGTAATTGTTGTAGTTGCTGTTGTGATGAGAATGATTTCCTTGACTGTAAGAAGAATTATTAATCATTGGATAACTTTGTCGTTTATTATTAGTCGTAAGATTATTATTATAATTATTGTGATAATGTGATGAAAAAGACATAGTGAATCATAACAAGATAATATTTTTTTTTGCTGTCTTTTGGTCGCAGAATTTGAATTAGGACTATTAAAAGAAAAATGTTATTATAAAAAGTTATTATTAAAGATAAGTAATCATAAAAACATGATCAAATTATTTATTTCCATGATAATAACAATAATTATTATTTTTCTTCGTTTTTGAAAATCGTGGAAACAAAAAAAATTTATTTCAGGAAGAAAAAAATCATATCAAAATGTTGGACAAGAAAATATGTGGTCGATATATTTATAAATAAAGAAATGTTTAAATAATAAATAAATCTTTAAACCAGTTTTTTTAAAAATATATAACAGATATAGGTATGTGCATCGCTTTTTTAAGCATTTAGTGAATTATATTATTATATTATTTTATTTTAATTTAATAAATAAATTCGAGGAATTTTTGTACACTTTTTTACCTAATCCACTTAGCACAAAACGCTGGGTTAATATTATATATAAATCATATTTGTTTTACAATAGGATTGGGAATGTGNGTGATTGTGGTTGTAATTGTTGTAGTTGCTGTTGTGATGAGAATGATTTCCTTGACTGTAAGAAGAATTATTAATCATTGGATAACTTTGTCGTTTATTATTAGTCGTAAGATTATTATTATAATTATTGTGATAATGTGATGAAAAAGACATAGTGAATCATAACAAGATAATATTTTTTTTTGCTGTCTTTTGGTCGCAGAATTTGAATTAGGACTATTAAAAGAAAAATGTTATTATAAAAAGTTATTATTAAAGATAAGTAATCATAAAAACATGATCAAATTATTTATTTCCATGATAATAACAATAATTATTATTTTTCTTCGTTTTTGAAAATCGTGGAAACAAAAAAAATTTATTTCAGGAAGAAAAAAATCATATCAAAATGTTGGACAAGAAAATATGTGGTCGATATATTTATAAATAAAGAAATGTTTAAATAATAAATAAATCTTTAAACCAGTTTTTTTAAAAATATATAACAGATATAGGTATGTGCATCGCTTTTTTAAGCATTTAGTGAATTATATTATTATATTATTTTATTTTAATTTAATAAATAAATTCGAGGAATTTTTGTACACTTTTTTACCTAATCCACTTAGCACAAAACGCTGGGTTAATATTATATATAAATCATATTTGTTTTACAATAGGATTGGGAATGTGTCTACATATATTTATTTGACACATTATTAACGACCGAATTTTTAATGGTTTACAAAAATATAATGTATTACTGTTCTGTAATATGAATATTTTGTATATTAAAACAAGTACTTTATTGTTTAGAAAAAAAGAAATACCACTTCTTAATATTGTATTGTTATCTATTTCATTTAAAAAATATTTAAAAAATATTTAAATAATACATTAATGTTTATGATAAACAAAAATCATCTGCAATTATGGCAATTTGCGGCAAATATAAATATAAATAGAAATTAAAAAAAAATTATAGTTTATTAATCTTGCTATATTATTTATTATAATAATGTAAATAAAAAGTTATATAAGATATATAAGATGAAGCTGATTTGAAAATTTAAATATTGATCAATTCCTCTATTCTTATAAAATTATAAGATTATAAAAACATAAATTTTTATATAAAATATCGAAAATGAACAACTTTGACACGCTACTTGCAAACATAAACAGAAATAATATACATCCACCTCCCGAAATTGAAGATGTATTAAACTTTTTTAATTCTAAGAAGCCTATGTGTGACCATAACAGATGTCATGCCTATAAGATATTTAGATATTCTGTTGCAAGGGAATGTAAGAGAATAGGAGAATTTAATGCTATCCTTATAGGTCGAGCCACGAATCACTTATGGAAAACCTCCACTTCACAAGAAAAGGGAGAATATGTTAATCTAGCACGGAGAGTAAAATCTTATTAAATTACTCAAACTTATGATCTAAATATACAATATGAATTTACATGGTAAATTTGCATATCTCAGTTCTATATTTGATTTTTTTTTAACAATTAATGTAGTCTCCTCTTTCTACTCTAAGCAATTTATGTTTATTAGTATTGTTTTCTTTATCATAATCTATAAAATTAGTGAATTTCCAGTTTTATTGAGTAAACTAATCCGAGTCTCCACATATTTTCTCTTCTACAGTCAGCTATAGTGCCCAAGGCATATTTTCATCATCAATATCATCATTATCATTTCCACCGTAAAATAAATTTGCAGATACGAATGAATATTTAAGTCAAGTGCAAGCTGTGAGAGTACCCTGCATTGTTTGGCCACGAAAATTATAGACAACTTAACGTAATAACGAGAGCGATTCTAATATATCCACCGTTAGTTAAATCATGGAAAGCTATAGAATATATTGGAATTTGTATTGACGTTAATGATTTAGTATTACAAGGTGCTTTGTTAATATTTTTTCCACCAAGTCCTCCACCCAATTATTGTCTTCCAACAATTGATACTGTTATAAATAGATTAAATGAATCGATAGATTTAGGTTTTCAATTATTGAATACTGTAATGGCAGATATTTTTGAAATTAAACTTGAAAAAATATTACCGCATTTCGTAAAGTTTGCAATAAATCATGTTCTGATATCGCATCTTTATGTTTAAGAGAGATTGTTAAGTCAGTTAAAAATCTTAAAAAATGAATGTGTTGCAATTTTTAATAAAAAAAATATCGAAACGAATCAAATGGAAGTAATTAAAGAAATCTTAGAATAAGCAAAGACTTATTAAATAGGATAATCTACAGGCTTACATTATGTACATTATTTTATAAATGGATATTAATAGAATATGGAAATAAAAAAGATATAACAACACAATGGTTTGAATATATAATTATTTCTCGAATATGGATAAATATTCAATTGGATAAATATCCAAGTCATAATTGTCCACTAGAGATAAAAATTTGCTCGTCGATCAGTCTAACATATCCATATATAAATTATTTTGGGTATTGCTAAAGGTCACCGTAGGTGATTGTCACCTCTAGGCAAAATTTCATAATTCCTTGATCAATCCTAACTCTAACTTTGCCCACGTAAATTTAATTTTGCCCAGTGGTGACAATCACTTACGGTGACCTTTAGTAATTTTCAATTATTTTTCCTTAAAATAAATTTAATATAATGATTTACAAAAAAAAAATTACGATATTGAAATTATAACGAAAGTGTTTGTGTTTGCGAAAAAATCATAAAATATAAATATTTATCATAGCGTTTGTAAATTTCTAAAATAATTAATAATATTATTAAGTAGTTTCGAGATTGGATATATAAAATTCACAAATTTATTATTGATGTAAATGTGTTTCTTTTCTACAATAAGAATTATAAATAATTTCGAAAATATATGTGTGTAAACTTAGTAGCAGGTAGAAGCCACGCCCAAAATGTTTGAAATCATTGATATTTTTTTTTAAAAATCAATACCATTAAAGGTTGAAAATGTGAAATATAAAGAAAGGAACTTCTCATTTGAAGATATTATAAAGGGATTTGTACCTTGAGACCTAAACAAAAACACTAATAGGAGATGTTTCTATCATCAAGAAAGTTATTTTAACAAACATGTGGAAATTCCAGATTCAATTGAGAACATGCCGGAAAGAAAGAATAGACAGGTTTTTAAATGAATGAGTAAAAGAAAATGGTATTAATAAAAAATTAAATATAATCGAAAATACCAAAATAAACGAAAAGGAAAAAGGGGAGTAACTATTGAATAATAGTAAAAAAGGCATAAATATAACAGTGAACTTAGAATGTAATAAAAATTTTATCTTTTAAAATCAATTTCCTTTCAGGTGACGACATGTCAGGTAGATTTTATTCTTTTTATATAGCTTAATATTTACTATGGAATTTTTATCATTTATAAATAAAGAGGAGACTACGTTAGTCATTAAAAAAAATCAAATCAACTCAAAGAAATATGTAAATTTACCACGTACTTTCATATTGTATATTTAGATAATAAATTTAAGTAAGAAAGTAATTTATTGATGAGATTTTATTCTCTGTGCTAGATCAAAGTATTCTGACTTTTCTTGTGTTGTGGAAGTTTTCCATAAGTGATTTGTGGCTTGGCCTATTAGGATAGCATCAAATTCTCCTATTCTCTTGCATTCCCTTGCAACGGAATATCTAAGTATCATATAGGCGTGGCATCTTTTATGGTCGCGCATAGGCTTCTTAGAATTAAAAAAGTTTAATACTTCTTCAATTTCGGGAGGTGGATATATATTATTTCTGTTTATGTTTGCAAGTAGAGTGTCAAAGTTGTTCATTTTAAATATTTTATAAAAATTTGTTATATTTTTTAAGATTACTGTTTTTTAATTTTCTACTGTAATGATTAGATGCAAATTTTGGAGGAAAATAATAAGATTTGACGTTTTTATATTAAAATTTGTTTCACAAAAATTCGACGTATTACAAAATCATGAAAGTAATCAATTCTTAAAAAGGTAATTTCTTAATTTGTTTCATAAAAATTCGACATATTACAAAATCATGTGCGCAATCAATTCTTAAAAAGGTAAATTTCTTAATTTGAATTTGTTTCGATGTATTATAAAAATCATGTAATCAATTCTTAAAAAGGTAATTTCTTAATTTGTTTCATAAAAATTCGACATATTACAAAATCATGTGCGCAATCAATTCTTAAAAAGGTAAATTTCTTAATTTGAATTTGTTTCGATGTATTATAAAAATCATGTAATCAATTCTTAAAAAGGTAATTTCTTAATAAAAATTCGACATATTGCATAATCATGTACGCAATCAATTCTTAAAAAGGTAAATTTCTTAATTTGAAAAAGACTGAATTTGTTTCACAAAATTCGACGCATTATAAAATCATGTAAGTAATCAATTCTTAAAAAGGTAATTTCTTAATTTGTTTCATAAAAATTCGACATATTACAAAATCATGTGCGCAATCAATTCTTAAAAAGGTAAATTTCTTAATTTGAATTTGTTTCAACATATTATAAAATCATGTAATCAATTCTTAAAAAGGTAATTTCTTAATAAAAATTCGACATATTGCATAGTGTTCTAAGCCGGTCTAAAAAAATCGACCCGGCTAAGTCTATATTTTAAAATCGACTTAGTCGGCTTAGTCGGCTAAAGTCAAATTTCTTAATATAGAAATAAAATTTATGAGCATGTCTTGTGAAAATCATGTGAAAGTCATGTGAAAGTCATGTGTTCAATTAGCACATCAGCAAAGGTATCGTTTTTGATATATCTATAGTTTAAGTAACGTGATGCAACTAATATACATTGTTTACATGATTTATAGAATATGAATATCACATGACCATCGAATCTTTATCTTTTAAATTGTTATTTTTATTTAATTGATAAAAAATAAAAATAAAAATATCTTGAGCACATCTGCTACATTGCTAATTAATAAAAATTCCTCATGCTACTTTGCCATTTTTTTAATAAAAAAAATCGGCTAAAAAAATTAAAAAAATTACCCTATATAATATCAACTTAGCTGATTTTCAAAAAATCGGCCAACTAAGCCGGCTAAATCGGCTAAGTTGGCTAATAACCTTTCAGCTTCGAACACTAATTGCATAATCATGTACACAATCAATTCTTAAAAAGGTAAATTTCTTAATTTGAAAAAGACTGAATTTGTTTCACAAAATTCGACGCATTATAAAATCATGTAGTGTTCTAAGCCGGTCTAAAAAAATCGGCCCGGCTAAGTCTATATTTTAAAATCGACTTAGCCGGCTTAGTCGGCTAAAGCCAAATTTCTTAATATAGAAATAAAATTTATGAGCACGTCTTGTGAAAATCATGTGAAATCATGTGAAAGTCATGTGTTCAATTAGCACATCAGCAAAGGTATCATTTTTGATATAACTCATTTTAAGTAACGTAATGCAACTAATATACATTGTTCACATGATTTATAGAATATGATTATCACATGACCATCGAATAATTAGTTGTAAAGTATCAAAAAATAAACTCGATAAAACATTCGATCAAAAAAATATTTGTATACTTCATCTTTTAAATTGTTATTTTTATTTAATTGATAAAAAATAAAAATAAAAATATCTCGCGCACATTTGCTACATTGCTAATTAATAAAAATTCCTCATGCCACTTTGCCATTTTTTTAATAAAAAAATCGACTAAAAAAATCAAAAAAATTACCCTATATAGTATCGGCTTAGCTGATTTTCAAAAAATNCCCGGCTAAGTCTATATTTTAAAATCGACTTAGCCGGCTTAGTCGGCTAAAGCCAAATTTCTTAATATAGAAATAAAATTTATGAGCATGTCTTGTGAAAATCATGTGAAAGTCATGTGAAAGTCATGTGTTCAATTAGCACATCAGCAAAGGTATCGTTTTTGATATATCTATAGTTTAAGTAACGTGATGCAACTAATATACATTGTTTACATGATTTATAGAATATGAATATCACATGACCATCGAATCTTTATCTTTTAAATTGTTATTTTTATTTAATTGATAAAAAATAAAAATAAAAATATCTCGCGCACATTTGCTACATTGCTAATTAATAAAAATTCCTCATGCCACTTTGCCATTTTTTTAATAAAAAAATCGACTAAAAAAATCAAAAAAATTACCCTATATAGTATCGGCTTAGCTGATTTTCAAAAAATTGGCCAACTAAGCCGGCTAAATCGGCTAAGTCGGCTAATGACCTTTCAGCTTCGAACACTAAAATCATGTAAGTAATCAATTCTTAAAAAGGTAATTTCTTAATTTGTTTCATAAAAATTCGACATATTACATAATCATGTACGCAATCAATTCTTAAAAAGGTAAATTTCTTAATTTGAAAAAGACTGAATTTGTTTCACAAAAATTCGACGCATTATAAAAATGTAAGTAATCAATTCTTAAAAAGGTAATTTCTTAATTTGTTTCATAAAAATTCGACATATTACATAATCATATACGCAATCAATTCTTAAAAAGGTAAATTTCTTAATTTGAAAAAGACTGAATTTGTTTCACAAAAATTCGACGCATTATAAAATCATGTAAGTAATCAATTCTTAAAAGGTAAATTTCTTAATTTGAAAAAGACTCAAAAATTCGTTGTAAACCAAAAAATAAAAATAAGATTACAATCAATTCTTAAAAAGGTGAATTTCTTGATTTGGAAAAGACTGAATTTGTTTCATAAAAAAGTTCTATGGTGCAACTCATCTAAAGACCCAATAAAAATTGATATTATTTAAAAGCTAATAACTCTTTACTTAAAATAGATATTGTAAAATAATCTGTTAAAATTAATTACATCTATTGCATAAATGTAAAATAAAAAAGTTATTGAACTTTAAGGTATTGGTTTATAATAATAGATAATTAATATGGGTGTATTTATCAACACTATATTCCAAAATCATAATAATTATAGTAATTACACAAATATACATTTTTATGATAAATATTTGATATTATAGAATTTTAACTCAAAAAAAGAGTGAATAGAATATATATATCTTTTTTTTACCATTTACAAAATTTAATCAAATTTTGAACGATGATTATTTTTTCGAGTATAAGATAGTTAAAAAATATTTTTTTTTGTAAAAAACAAAATCAAAAAAAAAAAATTTTTTTGTAAATAATCTGCCAGCACGAACATAATAAAGAAAGACAAATGTGTGCTTCTTAAAAAAAGAAAAAAAAATGGTTTACAGTAGTGGCGGAAAGTAATGATAATTTTAAATTTTTTATTTCTCAATCAATTTCAAATTATTTTATGTAAAATTTTAATAACATGTAAATAATAACATGAATTCATAAATAAAATTTTTAATGGCTAAATAAAAGTTTCTAAATGATTTTTTATGCATGCGATAGTGAATTCGATCAGGATTGTCATATTCTAATCGGATAATCAATAGAAAATCATCAAATTTTATCTTCCTTTCTACCCATTTCTTCATTATTGCCCACAAATTTCTATAGGATATAAGTTAGGTGAATAGGAAAGAACTTTTCCCTGGGAAGTTCATTTACTATATGTTTCAGATCATTTCCCTGTTAGAAAATCCATGATTTTCCAAACAATTATGGTCTGGTGGCATCTCACCAAAAAAGGTCAAATAAAAAATGTTGTTCAGCTAACATGACAATTCGAAATTCACATGTTTTGTAGAACATGACCAAATGTATCTGCTGCAAAAATTTTTTTACTTCAACATGCTTCCTTCTCCTTTGAAACGAAATGGTGCACTGCTAACAGAGAATGAAAAATCGATGATAATTAACATTTACTATTACTTTTCTGGTGCTATTTCCCTAGGAGAAGATCATCAAAAGCTTATATTACGCAAGTGAGTTGCTGAAGTATTGGGTGTTGCCGAGAGAACAGTTGGGGTGTGGTATCGGACTGGAACAGGCGTAATGGCGGTACATTTACACAAAAAATTCTTGGGCGACCTAAATTTCAACCTAATGAAAATATTGCAGAACTTTTTCTAGTGAGCTATGAAGACTGGAACTTTTTAAATTAGTTCAAATAAACAAAGAAAATGTGCCATTTACTTGTGTCGAAATAGCAAAACAATATGACCAAGTTTTTTTTACTCCTCCCTATCACTGTGAACTTCAGCCAATTGAAAGTGTTTGGGCGGTCATAAAGGGCGAAGTTGCAAGATCGGGTCCACATACAAAGCTTTTATCCGTACGAAATATACATTTAAATGCATTTAAAAATAAAATTAATTCACAAATTGTAGTTGGGCTTTGGAGAAAAGCACTTAAAAATGCCAAGGAATATTTTGAGCAATCAATCAATGAAGAATTTGATGACTATGGAGATTCTGATAATGATGCATAAGTTTGATATAAATTTTATATTTTTATATTTCCGAACATGTATTGATGTGATTTAAATAAAAAAAAAATAGCTACTTAATATAAAAAAATTTATTAGCAATTTTTTGAGGTGCAAATCTTTTTGCACCGGACAATATTGTTTAATATATAGGGTAAAAATAGTAAAAATATTGGCTAAATTTGGATTTCTCATTATTTTCCGCCACTACTGTATGTTATGAATGATGAATGATATAAAAATAAATAGAAATTAAAGAGTTAAATAAAAATGATTTACAAAAAAAGACGACGAACAAAACAATATTGAAATTATATAAGAAAGTGTTTGTTTGCAAAAAATGATCATAAAATACATAATTAAATAATATACATATACAAAAAATCTGAACTAATTCAATTGATTTACTCAAACACTATCGCAACTTTTTATAAAATGGACAATTTCGACACGCAACTTGCAAACATTGAAGAAGCATTAAACTTTTTTGTAAGAAACTATACATGCCTATATAATATTGACTTCAAACTCAAAACTTATTATCTAAATATACAATATTGGAGTAAGTGGTAGATTTACATTCTAAATTCCTTGAATGATTTTACACTATTAGATCGAAACTACTAATGATATTCTTAAATTTCTTGAATTATTCTTAATTATTTTTTTTGTCTCTCATAATAAGAGTAAGAGTAATAAATAAGTTTCTTTTAACCTCAACACTTTAACAATTTGATATATTTCTTTCTTGATTGCCTTTCTATTTTTGACAATCATTGTAAATAACTTCCCTTTTTTGTATTATTTTCGGGGGAGGAGGGGTTATATTATTGTTGGGTGATGATATTATTATAGTTATTATAGTTTAGCATTTCATGAAGGAGATTTTCTGGTCTGGTGGGAATTCATTATTAGCATTTATATACACATTATCATATCTGCATACATATATATATCTTTTTTTTTACCTTTAACAAAATTTGATCAAAATTAAAATATATTTTGTAAAAACAAAAAAAAATTTTTTTATAAATAGTTTGCCATCACGAACACAACAATGCGCATGTGTGTATGCTTCTTAAAAAATATATATATATATAAATTATTTTATGTTATGAATTTCTTTAAAATAAATTTGTATTGGATTTAATATAATGATTTACAAAAAAAAATTACGATATTGAAATTATAACGAAAGTGTTTGTGTTTGCGAAAAATCATAAAATATAAATATTTATCATAGCGTAAATTCTAAAATAATTAAGAATAATATTATTAAGTAGTTTCGAGATTGGATATATAAAATTCACGATGAATTTATTATTGATGTAAATGTGTTTCTTTTCTACAATAAGAATTATAAATAACTTCGAAAATATATGGGTGTGTAAACATAGTAGCAGGTAGAAGCCACGTCCAAAATGTTTGAAATCATTGATATTTTTTTTAAAAAATTAATACCATTAAAGGTTGAAAATGTGAAATATAAAGAAAGAAACTTCTCATTTGAAGATATTATAAGGGGATTTGTACCCAAAGACCGAAACAAAAACACCAATAGGAGATGTTCCTATCGTCAAGAAAGCTATTTTAACAAACATGCGGAAATTCCAGATTCAATTGAGAACATGCCGGAAAGAAAGAATAGATAGGGTTTTAAATGAATGAGTAAAAGAAAATGGCATTGATAAAAAATTAAATATAATCGAAAATACCAAAATAAACGAAAAGGAAAAAAAATAGATAAACTATTAAGACATAAATATAACACTTAGATCTAACTTAGTAAAAATTTATCATTTAAAAAATCGGTTAATTATTTTTCAAATTTCGACAGTAATCAATTTCCTTTGCGAGTCGGTAGATTTTATTCTTTTTATGTAACTTAATATTTACTGTCATTTATAAATAAAGAGGAGACTACGTTAGTTGTTAAAAAAAATCAAAAGATTTTATGTAAATTTACAACGTACTTTCATATTATATATTTAGATAATAAATTTGAGTAAGTATTTGATGTATACTTTTGTTATTATAAAAAAAACTTATTTTTTTGTCATTAATTGTCTTTTAATATATTTTTTTTTATTTTTCGACAATCATTGTAAATAGCTTCCTCATTTTTTTTTCATTTTTATCATAAAAAAAATTTTTTTGTTGTTTATTGTATTTATTTTTTTTTTTTTGATTGGGTTTTATCGGGTGGTGACATTATCATAGTTATTATAGTTTACCATTTCTTGAAAGGAGATTTTATCTGGGGGAGAATTTGGAATTTATCATTAACATTATTTGAACTATTTTTTTTATATTTTTTGTAAAAAACAAAATGAAAAAATGAAAAAATATATATTTTTTGTAAAAAATTTTCCATCACGAACATATCAAATCTGTGCGTATATGTGTATACTTCTTAAAAAAATAAAAAAAAAGTTTATTTTATAAACGATGAATGATACAATAAAGAGAAGAAATTAAAAAAGAATCAAAATAAATAATNTACAACGTACTTTCATATTATATATTTAGATAATAAATTTGAGTAAGTATTTGATGTATACTTTTGTTATTATAAAAAAAACTTATTTTTTTGTCATTAATTGTCTTTTAATATATTTTTTTTTATTTTTCGACAATCATTGTAAATAGCTTCCTCATTTTTTTTTCATTTTTATCATAAAAAAAATTTTTTTGTTGTTTATTGTATTTATTTTTTTTTTTTTGATTGGGTTTTATCGGGTGGTGACATTATCATAGTTATTATAGTTTACCATTTCTTGAAAGGAGATTTTATCTGGGGGAGAATTTGGAATTTATCATTAACATTATTTGAACTATTTTTTTTATATTTTTTGTAAAAAACAAAATGAAAAAATGAAAAAATATATATTTTTTGTAAAAAATTTTCCATCACGAACATATCAAATCTGTGCGTATATGTGTATACTTCTTAAAAAAATAAAAAAAAAGTTTATTTTATAAACGATGAATGATACAATAAAGAGAAGAAATTAAAAAAGAATCAAAATAAATAATAAAAAGAGAAGAATTTAAAAAAGAATTAAAATAAATAAAACTCTCAATCGGTTTTAAACTGAACCGGTTTTGGGTAATTATTATTCGGTTTCAAACCGAATCCGAACCGTCGAGAGCTTTAAAAATAAATAATAAAAAATTAAAAAAAGAATTAAAATAGATAATAAAAGAGAGGGAATTAAAAAAGAATTAAAATTAAAAAAAGAATTAAAATAAATAATAAAAAGAAAAGAAATTAAAAAAGAATTAAATAAATAATAAAACGAAAAGAAATTAAAAAGAATAATAAAAAGAGAAGAAATCAAAAAAAGAATTAAAATAAAAAATAAAACGAGAAGAAATTAAAAAAGAATTAGAAAACAAAAAGAAATTAAAAAAGAATTAAAATAATAATAAAACGAGAAAAAAATAAAAAATAAATAAAAAATAAAAAGAAAAATAATTAAAAAATAATAAACGAGAAGAAATTAAAAAAGAATTAGAAAACAAAAAGAAATAAAAAAAGGAATTAAAATAAAAAATAAAACGAGAAGAAATTAAAAAAGAATTAGAAAACAAAAAGAAATTAAAAAAGAATTAAAATAATAATAAAACGAGAAAAAAATAAAAAATAAATAAAAAATAAAACGAGAAGAAATTAAAAAAGAATTAGAAAACAAAAAGAAATTAAAAAAGAATTAAAATAATAATAAAACGAGAAAAAAATAAAAAATAAATAAAAAATAAAAGAAAAATAATTAAAAAATAATAAACGAGAAGAAATTAAAAAAGAATTAGAAAACAAAAAGAAATAAAAAAAGGAATTAAAATAAGTAATAAAACGAAAAAAATTAAAAAAGAATTAAAATAAATAATAAAAAGAGAAGAAATTAAAAAAGAATTAAATAAATAGTAAAACGAGAAGAAATTAAAAAAAGAATTAGAAAACAGAAAGAAATTAAAAAAGAATTACTATAAAATCCTAAATTGGTTGAACAAAATTTACCCATTTGTTCTTATTTTAGTATGTGCCTTAATTGTAAACTTGTAATACAGGGCTAATAAAATTAAAGAAAACAAATACGAAATGACAATTATAAATACAAGTCAAATTTTATTCTATTCCTCCAAAATTTGCATCTAATCCTTACAGAAGAAAATTATAAAAAAAGTAATCCTTATGAAAATATAACAAATTTTTACATAAAACATCTGAAATGAATAACTTTGACACTCTACTTGCAAACATAAACAGAAATAATATACATCCACCTCCCGAAATTGATGAAGTATTAAACTATTTGAATTCCAAGAAACCTATACACAACCATAAAAGATGTCATGCCTATATGATACTTAAATATTCTGTTACAAAGGAATGCAAGAGAATAGGAGAATTTAGTGCTATCCTTATAGGCCGAGTCACGAATAACTTATGGAATACTTCCACTTCACAAGAAAAGTCAGAATACTTTGATCTAGCACAGAGAGTAAAATCTCATCAATAAATTACTTCTTACTCAAATTTATTATCTAAATATACAATATGTTAAGTTTACATATCTTACATTTGATTTTTATTAACGACTAACATAGTCTCCTTTATGATAAAAATTACATAGTAATATCAAGTTATATTAAAAGAATAAAATCTATTCTGAATAATACAATTTTTTAAATAATAAATTTTCACTAAGTTAGATCTAAGTGTTATATTTATGTTTTTACTTCTACCCTGCTACTAAAATTTTACAATAGAAAATAACTACATTTAACCGGTTAAAATTAGCAACACTCTATACAACATATATATAAGTTTAAATTTCGTGAATGATTCTTATTATAAAAAGGAAACACATTTACATCAGTAATCAATTCATCGTTAATTTTATACATTCAATCTTGAAACTACTAATAATATTATTCTTAATTAAAATTTACATAAATATGTATATTATTATATTTAATTATGTATTATTTAATTATATATTTTATGATCATTTTTTGCAAACACAAAAACTTTCGTCAATATCGTTTTATTCATTTGTGAAAGAATCGTTTTTTGATAAATATTGATAATATAGAATTTTAAACTCAAAAAATAATGGGTAGATAATAAAAATTAATTTTTAAATCAAAATTATAAAGGTTTAGAAGGAATTTCAGCTTAATCAATTTCAATCAGAACAAAATTTTAACTGATATTATCGACTTCTGAAACGCGAACGAAAAAATCTAAAATATTTTTTTCTGTGATAATGCAAAAAAATTTAATAATAATTTATTGGTAGTCAACTATTAAACAACTGATTTCACGTGATAAATTATTTCTAATCTTCGAATAGGTATGACGATAAACTGTACGGTACGAAACGCTATTTTGTACTATACGATTTAACAAAAAAAGTGCACAAAATTCGTACAATCCTTAACTGGTCAGGGGGTTAGGAATAGTTAGGTTAGGGTTAGTTAAGGTTAGGGTTGTTAGGGTTAGGGTTGTTGGGTTAGGTTAGTTAAGGTTGGGGTTGGTTAGATTAGAAGTAAAATTTGGTCAACGGAATTTGCTTTATATTTCGGGTTACAGGTATAAAATATTATTTTGTGTTACGTACGATGATATAATATAGAAAATTAATCGTACAGTCGAATTAATTTCAATTCGATCTATAATTTTGCAGGTGATCAGAATTATCTCACGTGCGATTTTCATGTGACAAATATGGTTTTCGTATGTAAAAAAATCTGAAACGCGATAATTATACCCTAACCCTAACCCCTGCGATACAGGATAAAATCTAATACCCCCATGCAATATTGTCATGGGGACAAAAATAAATAAAAAATTTCATTTTATTTTTTTGATACCACCCTAAAATTAATTATGTATATCAAAAAAATAACCACAAGTGTATCAAAAATGATACTTTTGCGTGCGGGACACCTAAAGACTAAAATCACATGCCCTGTCCCATTTTTATTGTTAAATTGAAAATTTTTAAAATCATTTATTTATGGCATTAAAAAACCTGTCACATGATACTGACATCACATGTTGAATTTATTTTATTTAAAATCACTTTATTATCAATAAATTCCTCTAATTCCTCTTGAATTTCGTCATTTAAAAGATATTTTTTTTCTCGTCTTTTCTTGGCCATTTTTTTCTGCTCATTATTACATTTATGGATATTTTCTTTTGGGCATATTTTATTAAAAAGTAACTTTGGCAAGGCCATTACATAGATTTTAGATTTTAGGTCATTTTTTCTTTAGTTTAGTAGGACAAAGTAGCATTGGATAAAGGACTAGAAGTTAAGAGAAAAAGAAAAGACATTTGGAAAGATATACAGTGGAACGAAAGGGCAAAAGAACAATTGGAGGATAATGTAAATTTAAAAAAAATGTGTCGCGTTCTATGTCCCATTTACAATTGATCATATGAAAATACTACTTTTCAAAACCTTATAACCTGATAATGAGTAATTATTTTTAAAAAAAAGGAACAGGCATTTTATAGCAAATTGGTCCAGCTACAAAATACCAGCCTTATTTTTTTTGCATCACCTATGTATAATTTTGGGTTACCTCTTAAAAACAGAAAATTTATTTTAGTAAAACTTGAAAATTGCTAAATGTCACCGTCACCACTGGGCAAAATTAAATTTACGTGGGCAAAGTTAGGGTTAGGGCTGATCAAGGAGTTATGAAATTTTGCCTAGAGGTGACAATCACCTGCGATGATATTTAGCAATACCCATAAAACTTATTTTAAGTTATTAATTAAAGTTATTTAGAATTGATTTTTACATATATTTATAAATTTATTTTTAATATATCTTTATAAGCCCATTAGGGACATTGGGATAATAAAAAAATCCGGGGACATACAAAATGTACAATACTGCCCCATGCACGCAAAGGTATCGTTTATCTAAAATGGACAACTTCGATATGCAAACATAAACAGAAATTATATTTACCTATCTTCCAAAATTGATGATGTATAAACTTTTTTAATTCTAAGAAGCGACCATAACAGCCGCCATGCCTATATGATATTGACTTCAAAACTCAAACCTTATTATTTAAATATACAATATAAAAGTAAATGGTAAATTTTTTTTGATTGGGGTTTTATCAGGTGATGACATTATCATAATTATTATAGTTTAAAATGGTCTGGTGGGAATTTATTACATATAAAGTACACATATATATCTTTTGTTTATAATATGGTTAGCATATGTACGTATCTTTCTTTTTTTACCATTAACAAAATTTGAATGACTATTTTTTGTAAATAATTTGCCATAACATAACGAACATAACAAAGGGTGACAAATTTATACGCGTGTGGTATGCTGCTTAAAAAATGGGTTATGACGAAAGATATGAAATAAATAAAAAAAATCACTACAAAAATATTTTTATCCCATTATATAGATCTTAATGAAAATCGCGAAAATGAATATTTAAATAATTTCAGAATAACTTTACTTAATCACTCAAAGTCAGTTCAAAATACTGTAATACATAAATCTCCAGAAATACAAAAAAATTTTGTAAATATTATATTTTTCGCGGCGCAAGTAAATATTTTTAGATGATGCTAATATATATAATGGATTTACACAATAGATTATATAATATAATGAATAATTATAATGTTTTCAATTGATTTATAAGATAATATTTCGAAAAATATCTATATTACAATGCTTTTAAGTTCTTTAAATCCCGAATTGATATTCTCTCGCCTTTTTTTTCCTGATAAGATATGTGCTATTCTACGAGATTGTTGTCGGGGGTGGTTGAGACATTTCAATCTGTGAAGTTGGTTGTGATTGTTTCGATTTTATTTGTTGTGATTGTTATTGTAATTGTTGTAGTTGTTGCTGTTGCAATGAGAATAATGAATTCTTTGATTATAAGAAGAATATTAATCATTAGATAACTTTGTCGTTTATTATTACCGTAAGATTATTATTGAGTAAAATCATGACAAGATAATATTTTTGTTGTCTTTTAGTCGCAGAATTTGAATAAAGACTATTTAAAAGAGAATTATTATTGTTATTATTAAAGATAAGTAATCACAAAATTAATATTTACTATGTCATTTTTATAATTTATAAATAAAGCACGTTAGTCGTTAAAAAAATCAAATAAAAGATATGTAAATTTACCACATGCTTTCATATTGTATATTCAAATAATAAATTATTAATTTATTTTATATGATTTATACATAAAATAAATAAATAAATAAATGTGGGGAATTTAATATTATAAACTGTGGTTGTACACTTTTTTACATAATCCGCCTAGCATAAAACGACAAACTGGTACCTTAATATTATATATAAATCATACAATAGGCTTGAACATGTGTCTATATTTATTTGTGACAATTATTAACGACCGAATTTTTAATGGTTTGCAAAAACATAGTATAATAATAAGTACTGATCTACGACATGTATTTCGTATATTCCGTACTTTATTGTTTTAGAAAAAAAGGAATATCACTTCTTAATATCGTATCGTTATCTATTTCCTCTTTTTTCTTCTTTTTATCGAAAAAAAAATGATACGTTAATATTTATGATGAAATATAACCATATTTAAAGAACAAAAGAAAAATTATGCTATTTAAGACATGTCATTCTATTTTTGCGTAAACTCGATTAAAGATACCTGTCGTAATATTACTAAACTAGTACAAATATAATTAATGAGAGTTCTACATTGTGATGATAATAATATTTATTAGGGTTTTTGATTTGATTAAAATTGTAATAATAATTCTTTTTTTGGTTTTCTGATGACTAATTGTAATACAGTCCAAAAATAAAAGGCGTGATTATAATGAAAATGACTATATATAAGGATTTTTTATGTTGTGGCTTTACATAGCGTTAATAGGTATTATTACAGTAGAGGGATAATAGAGTTTTTTTGATCTGCAGCTTGACGATCTTGAATCAATATTAATTAATAATTTATTATTTATTATTATTCTTATAATGTAAATATAAGATATATAAGATGAAGTTGATTTGAAAAATTTAAATATTATCCAATTCCTCTATTCTAATAAAATTATAAAAATATAACAAATTTTTATATAAAATATCTAAAATGAACAACTTTGAAACTCTACTTGCAAACATAAACAGAAATTATATATATCCACCTCCAGAAATTGAGGAGATATTAAACTTTTTTAATTCTAAGAGGCCTACGGACGACCATAACAGATGTCATGCCTATAAGATACTAAGATATTCCGTTGTAAAGGAATTTAAGAGAATAGGAGAATCTAATGCTATCTTTATAAGTCGAGCCACGGATCACTTATGGAAAAATTCCACAACACTAGAAAAGTCGGAATACGTTAATCTAGCACAGAGAGTAAAATCTCATTAATGAAATACTTTCTTACTCATATATTTAATTTTTTTAACGCTAACGTAGTCGTGGCTATTATAAAAATTATATAGTAATATTAAGTTATATAAAATCTACCCGGAAATCGATTTTGAAAATCCGATTTTTTAAATATTTACGTCTTTGATACTATTATCCAATAGTTTCTCCCCTTTCTCCTTTTCGTATTTTTGATTATCTTTAATTTTTTACAATACCATTTTCTTTTTTCCATTTTAAAAATCTATCTATTCTTTTTCACATACTTGTTGAAATCTTAACGATAGTGTTTTTTGTTGGGTACAAGTCCCCTTAGATTATCTTCAAATGAAAAGTCTCATTTTTAACCTTCATGGTATTAATTTTAAGAGAGCCTATTTTATCAATGATTTTAACTATTTCGGACATGGTAAATTTCGTTAATGGTTCTTATTATAGAAAGAAAACACATTTACATCAATAATCGCATTATTCTAGAAATTTCCACGATGGCTAAAATACGTATTATTTAATTATGTATTATATTTTGCGCAAATTTCGTTATACAAAAAATATTATTTAGATTTATTTTTATTTCAATATCGTTTCATCATTTGAGAGACAGATTTAAGTCTTTTTTTTTCGAAAAGTTAAATCATTTGTTAAATCTATTAATAATTTATTTTATTATTTCATTAATATTTTCAAAAATAAATCCGGGAGATTTATATTTCTTTAAAACATATTCAGCTTGTAAACTTGATAATCCTCTTTGATAACATTCCACAAATTAGATTCAAAGGAACAGAGTCTGATGCACATGGACTGTTACTTGCAATCTTTTCCAGGTATAGTCACGATTCTGTCGAGCGTAGTATTTTGCGGTCGCCCAATATATTTCAATAAAGTTAAGTTCACAATAAATTTTGGATAAAATATAACTTTATGTTCAAGTTCCACAATGATTTCTTGCAGTAGTGATTTTGATTGCAAAAATCCTTTTGAGCACACGTACACAACATCTTGAATTTTCTATTAAATCTTCATTTTTATCACAAAAAGCTTTAATCCTGAATCCCATAAACAATGTTCCGGTAAGATTATTTTTATTCCTTGTTTGGGCTTTCCTCTAAGAGTTTCATCATGGACATCAAGAAACATTATACTTTGAATTTGTTCATTAAAAATGATATCATGCATAATAGGTTGCTTTCCATCAGGATTCAAATTCATATTTTTCTGCGTTCAAGGTATCATATTTTAGCCTTTCAATTGTTTCTGTTAAAAATTACTAATATGAATGGTTCTTCTTTGTTCTTTCTTTCGTAAAGGTTGTTCATTTTTTAGTTGCCATCCTGATTTTAATCCAACAAGAGATTGGAAAGTGGTTTCGTCATTAGTAACAAAAATATGTAATTTTCTCCATTTAATTCAGGATTAATTTGAGTTTCGCATTCTTCACCAATAAATTTTAGCATTAACTTTTAATAGCTATATATAAATAAAATTCAAAATACCTGGCCATAGTTTCAAAGAATATTTTTCGATAAGTAAATGACCATCGGTATACATTCCTTTTGCATATTTACTATATATACAAAACCCATTTTTTAACCATCGAGTTACCGTCTTTTTTCTATAAAAGGCAAAATTTTTCATCCACGTATATAATCACAAAAACTTTAACATTTATATTAAATTTATTTTGTCGTAAATATGAAGCTATCTTTAATTGAATATTTTCATCAATAATGCGGCTACCTTTAAGATACAAACCATGTTTATTCCGGAATATCATTATAATGAATAAATTCTTTTATCCAACTTCTAATGCAACGAGCAAACCATTTTCCTCGTGTCCTTTATTAAGAAGTTACAAATAATGATGAACAGCTTTAAGTCGTAATTTATTTCCTGGGATTAATGATTTTTTAACATCATTAATTTCTGTATTATCTATCATCTTGAATTTCATTATCTGATTTCTCTTACGCCTTTCTTTTAGATAACAATTGATCAAGTGTTTGCCCATTCTTTTTTTAATTCTCTAATGCTTTAATCTTTTTCCGATATTGGGTTGTGCGAATTTCTCGATAGGTGTTTAGAAAGTTTTAATGTTACGTTAAAATAGAAATAATTTTGTTGCTTCATTCTTTATTCGGTTATCTATCCTTTCAATTTCGGTATCACTTTTTTCATTATTATTGCTATCATCATCAGTTGATAAGTATATTTCTTCTCTCTTCTTTTTTCGAGAAATATTTCAACAACGTCGTGTTTGTCGTTTAATTTATTGTGTCCCTTTATCTTAGAAAATAATGGGATCAATATTTCCACAGAATATTTATATTTTATCAAGACTCCATAAAAATTATTAATAAAATAATAATAATAAGTTGATATGGATGTATGTATAAATATATAAAGTCCAACTTAGATGTCTGTCGTGACACATTATTTAATAAATACTTGATAAAAAAAACATATTCACCCTTCGAATATCAATTTTTATTAGTTATCTTGACATGCCATATTTGTCACAACCTAATATTTGTCACATAAACAGAAATTATATACATATATGTACATCCACCTCCTGAAATTGAAGCATTAACCTTTTTTAATATGCGCTGTCAATATTGACTTCAAAACTCAAAACTTATTATCTAAAATGCAATATGAAAGTAATGATAAATTTACATTCTAAATTTCGTGAAAGATTCTTATTATTTTTACATTATTATTAGTAAAGAAAACACATTTTACTTCGATAATCAATTTAATTCATTATGAATTTTATTTATATCCGATCTCGGAACTACTAATGATATTCTTAAATTTCGTGAATTATTCTTAATTATTTTCCGTCTCTCATAATGAGGGTAAGAATAAATCGAATAAATCATTTAAATATACATGTAAGTTGAGGTTTATAAAAAATCTATTGTTTATTATTTATTATTATTGTTCATTGAATTAATCCGCCGATCAATCCGGAGTATAAATTTTGTAATTTGTACTTATTCAGTAATTTAAAAGTGGGCTGATATTTTAGCCATCACATATGCTTAAAAAAAATAAAATAAAAAATAGTTTGTTAAATAAAATATACAGTAATAAAAATATAATAAAAATATAATAAAATATAATAAAATATAATAAAATATAATAAAAATATAATAAAAATAATTTCTTTCCGGCGACAACCGAATTGTATATTTCCCAAAACCCCATTTATTTTTTCATTTTAAATTACTCATAAACAAGTAATAATTTTTTTATTGGGTGAGAATTTTATTTCCAAATTCAGTTATAAAAATGGCATGATTGTGACTTTATTTTTTATGCTTTTTTAAACAAAAGCCAGCCGTAAAATCAACGATTTGTATAATGAAATATGTTTAATATAAAAGTATAAATATCAAGTTTTCCTCCCTATTCATTTTTTCCTTATGAACGAAACCTACCACGTAAATAATAGTAACCCAATATAATCATGGACCATTAATTATTATAATTAATTCCAGACTTGCTGAATAATCAATAAAAACGTTATAAAGTTATAGAAGTACTTTTACTTTATTTGGATCAATATTTCGGGCTAGCAATGCGTAGCAGATATTATCTTATAGGATTATTGTGGATATGGTGGATAATATAAGAAGAAAAAGTGAATGAATTATTGCTAACAAAAAATCTACAAAATATTAAAATGACTACTCTGATTCAATTTGATACAATTTCATAAAATATAAATACCTCTAAAATTTGTATCTAATAATCATAATAGAAAATTATAAAAACAATAATCCTTATAAAATTTTTACAAAAATTTTTATATAAATGAGCAACTTTGACACGCTTAACATAAACAGAAATAATATACATCCACCTCCCGAAATTGATGAAGTATTAAACCTTTTGAATTCTAAGAAGCCTGTGCGTGACCACGATAGATACCATGCTTATAAGATATTTAGATATTCTGTTGCAAAGGAATGCAAAAGAATAGGAGAATTTAATGCTATCCTTATAGGTCTAGCCACGAATCATTTATGGAAAAATTCCACAACACAAGAAAAGTCGGAATATTTTAATTTAGCACAGAGAGTAAAATCTCATTATTGACATACTTTCTTACTTAAATATATTATCTAAATATACAATATGAAAGTACGTGGTAAATTTACATATATATATCTTTTATTTGATTTTTTTTTTAACGACTAACGCAATCCCCTCTTTATTTATAAATGATAAAAATTACATAGTAAATATTAAGTTGTATAAAAAGAATAAAATTTACCCGACTCGCCGTTCACCTGAAAGGAAATCGATTCCCACTGCCGTCTACTTTCTAAGTTAGTGATATATTTATGCCTTTTTGCTAAAAATAAACGAAAAAAAAAGGGAGCAACTATTCCAGCATGTATCTAAAATTTCCACATGCTTGTTAAAACAGCTTTCTTGACGATAAGAGTATCTCCTATTAGTGTTTTTGTTTAGGTCTCTGGGTACAAATGCCCTTATAATATCTTCTTCATTCATTTCTTTATCTTTCCCATTTTCAACCTTAATAGTATTAATTTTTAAAATAGTCTATTTTATCAATAATTTCAAACATTTCGAAATTATTTAATTAAATGTGAATCAGTTCAGTAAATACAAAGGATCTGCCACTCTTGAAAATTGCTAAATATCATCGCAGGTGATTGTCACCACTGAGCAAAATTTAATTTACGCGGGCAAAGTTAGGGTTAGGGTTGATCAAGGAATTATGAAATTTTGCCTAATGGTGACAATCACCTACGGTGACATTTAGAATACCCTCATTTCTTTATCCTTTATTGTACGTTCTTTATAATATTCATGTGACTACCAGATATATTATTATTTTTAATTTATTTACTTATTATTATATAATTTCCTTTTTCGAAAATTATTGTGAGACATTTCTGCTTAACAAAAATCTTTACATGTATGTTTATCTTAAAAATAAAAAATTAAACGAAATTCCTTTTTTATGAAAATTTTATTTTTTAATTTTTCTTTTTTCTTTAATTTTTCAGTCTTTCAGACCTGAGAATGTAAGGGAGCTCAGAATCAAGATGAATTTTTCTTTAATTTAGAAATAATGAAACAACAAAAATTTTAATTATTTATTAAAAACAAAATCATAGGTTCAATATTTCTATTTAAAAATAATAAAACGTGAGTTAAGTGTAAATCATCATTAAGAATATAACTTTTATTAAATTTGAAAATCTCGTGATTCTTAGAAAATCCATATCCAATTATATCGAATAATGAATAATATTCTAAATAAGAATTAGTTATTGAATAAAAGTTGCACCAAAATTATATATAAAACAAGTGGCCAAATTAAAAAAAAAATTATATAGATAATATATAAATAATAAAAATTTATTTATGTTAATTATATAACAAATAAAATCATAAATTTGTAGCTCATGATTTTACCTATCGAAACAAATCGATTAAATTTTATTAGTGAACAAACTTCCCTGTTCATGACCACTTGTTATTATAGTAATATTATCAATAAAATTTATATAATTTATTCTTATCACATGACACATCGAATCATTGAAAAGGTGTTTCAAATTTCTTTAAGGAAAAGGAGAAAAAAAAGAAACACAATACTCCAATTAATAAAACAATATTAATCTAATTATGTTGGTGCGTTCTAAAGTAGTGGATGCAATATTGTATTACTTTTGGTCATTGTATACAAATTTCGAAACAAACCATTTTTTTAAAATCCAAAATACACTCATTATTTGTCTTGTGTCAAAAATGGGAAAAAAAATGAAATTCAGAAAAGAAAAACTAAAGAAGTTAAAGAAATTTAAAAAGGATTTATTTTTATTTATTTATTTTGCGGTTACCCAGTTAAAATAAAAAAAATGTAAAAGCTAATAAATTATATGCCCCGTCAAGGAAACTAAACATGGCATACACCTCGACTGTGGTGGTAACAGTATCCATGCACATTAACTGCACTATGATTACTTACATTGCCAAATCAGAATTCGTTTTCTTATTCTTTCTGCTTTACCAAATAAATAAATTAATTAAATTGGAATATTAATGATTTTCATTTAATTAAATTTCACGAGGTTTGTTTTAGATTTTCGGGTTGTCTTTTAATATAAAAAAAATCCTGTTATATATATTTTTTTTTCATGATTATTTATACACATTGCCACCTTGACAAGTTTGAATTCGTTTTCTTCTTTCCGCTTTACCAAATTGGTACTAATTTATTTAATAAAAAAACAAAATAATAAAAAAATAATAATTAAATTAATTAAAATTAAATTGAAATATCTCAATTGATGATTTTCATTCAATTTAATTATACGAAGTGTGACGTCTTGACTTTTCGGGCTATTTTTTAATACAAAAAAAAATCCTATTATATTTTTAACTGCACTTATACAAGTCATAGTTCGTTTTCTTATTCTTTTCGCTTTACCAAATTGATACTAATTTATTTAAAAAAAATAAATTAATAAAAAATAAAAATAAAATAAAAATAAAATAATAAAAAAATAAAAATAAAATAATAAAAAAATAAAAATAAAATAATAAAAAAATAAAAATAAAATAATAAAAAAATAAAAATAAAATAATAAAAAAATAAAAATAAAATAATAAAAAAATAAAAATAAAATAATAAAAAAAAAAAAATAAAATAATAAAAAAATAAAAATAAAATAATAAAAAAGTAAAATAATAAAATAAAATAATAAAAAAATAAAATAATAAATAAAAATAATAATAAGTTAATTAAATTGGATTGATGATTTTCATTCAATTGAATTTTACAAAAAAAAAAATCCTGTTATATTTTTTTTTTCAGGTTAATTGTACTATTATTACCTATACATATTGTCAAGTTTTCTTATGCTCCAAATTGGCACCAATTTATTTAATAAAAAAACATTAATAAAAAAATAAAATAAAATAATTAATTAAATTAATTAAATTAAAATAACTTCATTGAAAAAAAACCTCCGCTTTGTGCTAAAAAGAATTGATTTGTTTATCCTTGACTCTGCAATTGAATGAAAAAAAAAAAAAAGTTTTTCATCCTTGTAAAGTGTATACTTTTAGCATTTCATCTCAACTTCTAAATAATATTTTTTTAGTTTTTTTTTTTATACTAATTTATTAATTTTTCATCCTTATAGAAGAACAAGGTGAAATTAATAAAATCTCCAATTAAATCCTTATTAGAATGTAAACGGCTTGGGGGTTAGTATTAAAAATATTATGAATATTACGAATATTATGTTATACGACTATATTAATGTTATATCATATATGCATCAGGAAATTTTTTAACCGTAAATTTACGTAATTTATACGGATCGTATAATTTTTCGTAAAATAGTAATACAACATAAAAATTATGGAGCTTCAGTCGTCTTGACAACTTCAACTGGTTTGTTATTTTTTTTATAAGTGAATTTCCATTATTTATTATTAATTTTAGAAGTTCGATTATGAAAATTTTATTTTTAAAGGGGAGAAAGATCATTATCTCGATTGCAAGAAAAAAAAACACTTTTATCTCAATTAGGTAAAGCATTTCGCGTGCTTATTGGTACCAACGTTGACAAAGGCACACCGAGGAACTGAAAATTGGGAATCAAGAAAATTGATAGTAGCAATTATTTTAGTATTTGTATTTGTATTGAACTTGGATAAAGAACTAATATGTGAAATATTACAGGTTTGTTTATTTTTTTCGTCATCATTATTTTGATATTTATGATAATAAATAAATAGTTATATTAAATATTGAATTTTTTTCAGTGATTCAAAAATATTTTTATTAAATATTATACAAATTTTATTCATTTATTCAAAATAAAGTCAAAATAATTATTACTTATTGGAGCATGGCTCCGTTGGAAAAAAAAAAAAAAAAATTATTATTTTTCACATCAGAATGAAATTTTAGTCAAAAAAAAAAAAATTGAATCAAATGCTTTATATATATATATAAATGATTAAAGTCTTTTTTTTTATTATTATTGACTCGTGCTAATAAAGTAATTCTAATCGCATTCATTACACATCATTAAATACGTGGAACTTACTTGTACAGTGCGGAACCTCTATGATCTAAGGAAATCTATTTATGGAAAAAAAATATTTTCTCAATTTCCGAAGTTTATGTAATCATGATAGTCAAAAAAAATTTGTTGATAACTGGTAAATTTTTTTTGAAGATTTTTATTATAAATATTTGATATTTTAGAATTTTAAACTCAAAAAGGAGGTTTACAACTTAATATAACTTGATCAATCTCGATCAGAACAAAAATTTTAAACGATATTTCTGGGCTATCGATAGAATTTTTATAGTAAATAAGGTTTTATACTATTATAGAGGTTCCGTGCACTGTAGAATTATGCAGCAGAAACGCGAACGAAAAAATCTAAAATATTTTTTTTATGCATAAAATTAGTACAAAATCCGAAAATGACAGCTAATTCAATTAATTTTTAAAAATATAAGTACTGACCAAATTACTTCGACACGCAACTTGCAAACATAAATAAAATTGTATATACCCCGAAATTGATGAAGTATCAAACTTTTTTTAATTCTAAGAAACGATCATAACAGATGCCATGCCTACATGATATTGAATTGTTTGTTATTTAAATGTACAATATGAAAGTAAGTAATGGTAAATTTACATTCTAAATTTCGTCAATGTTTTTATTATTTTGCACCATTAGAAAGAAACACATAATAATCATCGTTCAGAACTACTAATGATATTCTTAAATTTCGGGAATTTCTTAATTATTTTTCTTTGTTTCTCTCATAATAAGAATGAGAATAATAAATAAGTTTCTTTGAACCCCGATATTTCAAGCAAGCGATTTACACAAATGTGGATTTATTATTATATTTAATATGGATATTTTTTGCATCTATCATTTTTACATACATTTTTTTTATCTTTTTCTTCATGTCTATATGTTATTTTTTTTTCCATACATGTATATTTTTGTTATTATAAAAAAAAAGAAGATTCTTCTTTACCCGTTTTCAATTTATATTTTATACTCTTTTTTTACAAAGGACTTTATTATCATATATATATTTTATATATATATTTTACAAAAAGAACATCTATTTTTTTTTATCTCTCTGGATTTCATTTTGATTGTCTCATTTTTATTTTTTATTTTTGAAAACAATCATAGTAAATAGCTTCCCTTTTTATTTATTTATTATACTTATTTTTATCGGATGATGATAGGATTATAGTTTAACATTTCTTGAAAGAATTATCTGGTCCAGTGGGGAAAATTTAAAATTTATTATTAGAATTTATTATCACATATATATTTCAAAGTGGTTGGCATCCATTAACAAAATTTGATTAAATTTATGAGGATTATTTTTTCAAATATAAGAAAGTTAAAAAAAAATATTTTGTAAAAAACAAAAAAAAAAAAAGAAAAATTATTTTTTTTGTAAATAATTTGCCATAACAAAGAATGACAAATGTGTGAGTGAGTGTATGCTTAAAAAAAAAATCAAAAAAAAAATGTTTTATGTTATGAATGATAAATAATTAAAAATAATTTCTTTAAAAAAGGAATTAAAATAAATTTTTATTAGATTTAATAAAATAATTTATCAATTTAAATCCATCTCATAAAACTGTTGTGAAAATGATCATAAAATACTTAATTAAAAATTCATATTTATTAAAATAATATCATTAGTAGTTTCGAGATTGAATATATAAAAAATTCACGATGAATTGATTATTGATAAAATGTGTTTCCTTTCTACAATAAGAATCATAAATAATTTATCGTTAAGAAAGCTATTTTATGAAGAGGAAACTCATTAGTCGTTAAAAAAAAGATATATATGTGCAAATTTACCACGTATTTTCTTATTGCACATTTAGATAATAAAAAGGGATTCCATTAATGATATTTTACTCTCTGTGCNATTAGAATTTATTATCACATATATATTTCAAAGTGGTTGGCATCCATTAACAAAATTTGATTAAATTTATGAGGATTATTTTTTCAAATATAAGAAAGTTAAAAAAAAATATTTTGTAAAAAACAAAAAAAAAAAAAGAAAAATTATTTTTTTTGTAAATAATTTGCCATAACAAAGAATGACAAATGTGTGAGTGAGTGTATGCTTAAAAAAAAAATCAAAAAAAAAATGTTTTATGTTATGAATGATAAATAATTAAAAATAATTTCTTTAAAAAAGGAATTAAAATAAATTTTTATTAGATTTAATAAAATAATTTATCAATTTAAATCCATCTCATAAAACTGTTGTGAAAATGATCATAAAATACTTAATTAAAAATTCATATTTATTAAAATAATATCATTAGTAGTTTCGAGATTGAATATATAAAAAATTCACGATGAATTGATTATTGATAAAATGTGTTTCCTTTCTACAATAAGAATCATAAATAATTTATCGTTAAGAAAGCTATTTTATGAAGAGGAAACTCATTAGTCGTTAAAAAAAAGATATATATGTGCAAATTTACCACGTATTTTCTTATTGCACATTTAGATAATAAAAAGGGATTCCATTAATGATATTTTACTCTCTGTGCTAGGTTAAAGTATTCTTCCTTTTCTTGTGTTGTAGAATTTTTCCATAAGTGATTTGTGGCTCGACCTATAAGGATAGCATTAAGTTCTCCTATTCTCTTACATTCCTTTGCAACGGAATATCTAAGTATCTTATAGGCATGGCATCTGGTATGGTCGCGCATAGGCTTCTTAGAATTGAAAAAGTTTAATACTTCTTCAATTTCAGGAGGTGGATATATATAATTTCTGTTTACGTTTGTAAGTAACGTGTCAAAGTTGTCCATTTTAAAAATTTGTTAAATTTTATAAGGATTACTGTTTTATAATTTTCTACTTTAATAATTAGATGCAAATTTTAGAGGAATAGAATAAAAAACGACAATTGAATCCTGTCGTTTTCATATTTTGTTATATACTTTTGGCAGGATATTTTATTGGTTAAAGAAATTTATGCTAGTTAAAACGCGCAGTCCATAATATTTGTCCACATGTTGCTTATAAGGTTTTTTTTCGTAATACCTTGTAATTTTTTTTTGAATGAAATCAAACCGCAATCTTTAATTTTATTAGTGTTGACGATTAATCAATGAAGAATAAAAGTACACAGCATAGTTTTATTGGTTAAAGACATTTACGCTAGAATTAAAACGCGTTTTAAAGTTTGTTGTAACACCTTATAATTTTTTGTGACGATACAAACCGCGATCTTTAATTTTATTAGTGTACCGATCAATCTGGGAAAATCAACGAAAATCAACGAAAAATAATAATACCACAGCATATTTTTATATTTAAAGACATATAGATGCTTACTAGAAGTCAACATGCGCACAAAATGAAAACTAATAAGTTAGTATTTGATCTGTTCACAATATTTGTCTTTATTTGACATTTAAAATAAATATTTGTCCACGTGTTGCTGAAATAAGGCGAAATGAATCTTTTTATTGGTTAAAGACATTATACAATATTTGTCCACGGGTTATTTTCAATAAAAAAAATTAAACAAACAAGTTTTGTTCATAAGCCTTTTATTTATTTATAATGCAATACAGTGTTTAGAATTCAATGTGTGAAAAAATTTATGTAAAGAAAAATAAAATTGACTGTCTACATAAAAAATAAATAACTCTTTAATATTTTAATATAATTCTTATTAAACTCAAAGTTTGTGATTTTCACCAATAATAGAAATAAGCCCACGAAATCTACATTTCCACTTAAAAATGAAATATTTAATTGATACATTCAAACATTTAATATAACTTCTAC
This sequence comes from Diversispora epigaea, assembly GCA_003547095.1. NCBI lineage: Eukaryota > Fungi > Glomeromycota > Glomeromycetes > Diversisporales > Diversisporaceae > Diversispora > Diversispora epigaea. The sequence goes on from PQFF01000041.1 coordinate 286,267, forward strand.
AAAACTTAAAATTATGTAATAGTCTCTAAACATTGCCAATTTACAAAGTTTATAAAAAACTTTATTGCTATTTTTTGTTTAATTGATTATATAATATTTCTTATTTTTGATTTAAACCTATAAAATTCATCTAATTTTAGGAAATTTTCTTTTTGTCAAGCTAAATAACTCTGCCGCCCCTAAAAAATGTTATTCTAAATATACAGAAGTGTTTATTCTCAAATTATTATATAGAAAAAAGATTTTCAATTAGTCTATTATTCATATATATGAATTAGCAATTAATCAAGGCCCAGGCCCAAAAGACCTAGAGAACCCAAAGGACCCAAAAATGTTTTCAGTTGTTTCGGAAACTACTATTCTAATAATGCGTTTACCTTATTTCAACTCAATCATTTCTTTATCCTTTATTTTATACGTTCTTTAAACAGACAGTCAATTTTATTTTCATTTTTACCACTTTTCTCATTTCTTTCTTCATGTCAATATATTATTATTTTTTTCCATACATGTATATTTTTGTTATTACAAAAAAAAAAAAAAGAATAAATCTTTTTTATATTTCTGGATTTCATTTTATGTTCTCTTTTGACTCTTGTATAATATTTTTTTTTTGTTTTTTTTTTCTAAATCAAAAGAAATTAAAAATACATAGTTCATTTTTTCGGTTGATAATTCATATAATATTCATGTTACGGGGTGAACGCTCAGATTTATGCGTCTGTTTTTATTGTATACCATTCTATTGTTTGTCTTCTAATCATTTCTATTGTATATCTTCTAATCATTTAATTAAAATCTTTCGGATTATATGATACTTCATTATTGAGGTAGGTTTCTGTTGTGACACATTAAATACATGATATTTTCATTAGTTTATGATTATAAAATATATAATAAATTGAAGTATTAACCTTTTTTAATCATGACTATATGATATTGATTTCAAAACTCATAACTTATTATTTAAATATACAACATGAGAGTAAGTGATAAATTTCTTGAATGATTTTTTATTTTATTTTTTACACTATTAGAAAGAAACACATTTACATCAATAATCAATATCGTGAATTTTATATATATTCGATCTCATCTCGGAACTATTAATAATATTCTTAAATTTCGTGAATTTTCTTCTTTGCCTATCATAATAAGAATAAGAATAATAGATAAGTTTTAATTTGATATATATATTTTTTTTGATTGCCCCCTATTTTTAACAATCATTGTAAATTGCTTCCTTTTTTTTTTTTTTATTTTGTATTATTTTTTTTTGAGGGGTTTATGTTATTATTGGGTGATGACATTATTATAATTATTATAATTATTATAGTTGCATTTCATAGTGATTATCTAATCTGGAAGAGGAAATTGAATTTATTAAATATGCGTTGTCACATATATATATCTCTCTCAATATGGTTAGCGTTATGCATATATATGTATCTTTTTTTTTATACCGTTAATGAGGATTATTTTTTTGATAGAATTTAAAAATATATTTTTTAAAAACAAAAAAAAAATGAAAATATACTTTCTGTAAATAACAAATAGTAACAAATTGTGTGCATACTTCTTAAAAAAATTTTTTATGTTATGAATGATGAATTATATAAAGAAATAATAAAAATAATTTCTTTAACAAAAAGTCCATTTTATTTCACGTGATTATGTAGCAACCCTAATTCACGAAAATTAATATTTAAATAATTTAGACTTGCTTTAATAACTTTATTGCTTTTACTAAANAAGAATAAGAATAATAGATAAGTTTTAATTTGATATATATATTTTTTTTGATTGCCCCCTATTTTTAACAATCATTGTAAATTGCTTCCTTTTTTTTTTTTTTATTTTGTATTATTTTTTTTTGAGGGGTTTATGTTATTATTGGGTGATGACATTATTATAATTATTATAATTATTATAGTTGCATTTCATAGTGATTATCTAATCTGGAAGAGGAAATTGAATTTATTAAATATGCGTTGTCACATATATATATCTCTCTCAATATGGTTAGCGTTATGCATATATATGTATCTTTTTTTTTATACCGTTAATGAGGATTATTTTTTTGATAGAATTTAAAAATATATTTTTTAAAAACAAAAAAAAAATGAAAATATACTTTCTGTAAATAACAAATAGTAACAAATTGTGTGCATACTTCTTAAAAAAATTTTTTATGTTATGAATGATGAATTATATAAAGAAATAATAAAAATAATTTCTTTAACAAAAAGTCCATTTTATTTCACGTGATTATGTAGCAACCCTAATTCACGAAAATTAATATTTAAATAATTTAGACTTGCTTTAATAACTTTATTGCTTTTACTAAAGTACGTTACAAAGTTCTAGAAGTATCCGTTTACATGGTTCAAAATACTGGAATACGTCATAAATCTCCTGAAATACAAAAAAAAAAAATTGTAAATAAAGAATATATATATATATAATTTTCAATATATTTTAAATATTTTTTATATTTTAAGAAAATTGGCGTGTGTGCGCTCCTTAAAAAAAATGGAAATGATGAATGATATAAGAAGTTAAAAATAAGGAACGAATAAAATTTTTCTTAGATAAAATTACGATCGTTATAAGTGGAAGTAATACAATAGATAGATAAATAAATTACACTAAAATGGAATGGTTTATCTTTTTTTCTCACAACAAAGCATATAAAGGAGACAAATTTGCTATGTGTTATTCAGGTACTTACAAATCATTTATATAATCTAAATCTATTATATAATATAATGTAGTAAGAAAATATAAATATAATCAATATTTGAACTAATTCGATTTTTTACTTTTATAAAATATCGTCCATTGAAAGAACACATGACAAACCATTGAAAATGATTCTCATTCATAAGAATAAATTAAAAATAAGCGAACGAATGAAATCTTTTCTTAAATATTCGTTCCTGAATACATACGTTACAAGTTTCTTTGATTCGTGCTAATTAAGGAATCGTTAATGTAATTCTATCTTGAGATCATTACACCCATTTTTTTTTATCATTAAATACGTAGAATTTTCTTGTACAGTTCGGAATCACTATAATAGGAACTTGAGAAAGATATTAAAAAATTTGATCTAATAATTATATTATTGTATTTAAGGAAATCACCCATTTATGGACGTAAACTAATATCTTATCTTATTATTATGATGTAGATCTTGCTGTAATAATGTTATTTTAAAAAAATATAAGTACTGATCATCAATCAAATCATTACAACTTTTTATAAAATAGACAGCTTCTACACGCAACTTGCAAACATAAGCAGAAATTATATATATTCAACTCCCGAAATTGATGAAGTATTAAACTTTTTTTAATACTAAGAAGCGACTATAAGCTGCCATGTCTATATGATATTGATTTCAAAACTCAAAACTTATTATTTAAATATACAATATGAAAGTAAGTGGTAAACTTACATTCTAAATTTCTTGAATGATTTTTTATTTTATTTTTTACACTATTAGAAAGAAACACATTTACATCAACAATCAATATCGTGAATTTTATATATATTCGATCTCATCTCGGAACTACTAATAATATTCTTAAATTTCGTGAATTTTCTTCTTTGTCTATCATAATAAGAGTAAGAATAATAGATAAGTTTGATTTGATATATGTTTTTTTATTGCTCTCTATTTTTAACAATCATTGTAAATTGCTTCCCCTTTTTTTTTTTTAATTTTGTATTATTTTTTTTTGAGAGGTTTATGTTATTATTGGGTGATGACATTATTATAATTATTATAATTATTATAGTTGCATTTCATAGTGATTATCTAATCTGGAAGAGGAAATTGAATTTATTAAATATGCGTTATCACATATCTCTCTCTCAATATGGTTAGCGTTATGCATATATATGTATCTTTTTTTTACCGTTAATGAGGATTATTTTTTTGATAGAANTAATAATATTCTTAAATTTCGTGAATTTTCTTCTTTGTCTATCATAATAAGAGTAAGAATAATAGATAAGTTTGATTTGATATATGTTTTTTTATTGCTCTCTATTTTTAACAATCATTGTAAATTGCTTCCCCTTTTTTTTTTTTAATTTTGTATTATTTTTTTTTGAGAGGTTTATGTTATTATTGGGTGATGACATTATTATAATTATTATAATTATTATAGTTGCATTTCATAGTGATTATCTAATCTGGAAGAGGAAATTGAATTTATTAAATATGCGTTATCACATATCTCTCTCTCAATATGGTTAGCGTTATGCATATATATGTATCTTTTTTTTACCGTTAATGAGGATTATTTTTTTGATAGAAGTTAAAAATATATTTTTTAAAAACAAAAAAAAATGAAAATATACTTTCTGTAAATAACAAATAGTAACAAATTGTGTGCATACTTTTTAAAAAAAATTTTTATGTTATGAATGATGAATTATATAAAGAAATAATAAAAATAATTTTTTTAACAAAAAGTCCATTTTATTTCACGTGATTATGTAGCAACCCCAATCCACGAAAATTAATATTTAAATTATTTAGACTTGCTTTAATAACTTTATTGCTTTTACTAAATTACGTTACAAAGTTCTAGAAGTATCCGTTTACATGGTTCAAAATACTGAAAATACGCCATAAATCTCCTGAAATACAAAAAGAAAAATTGTAAATAAAGAATATATATATATATAATTTTCAATATATTTTAAATATTTTTTATATTTTAAGAAAACTGGCGTGTGTGCGCTCCTTAAAAAAATGGAAATGATGAATGGTATAAGAAATTAAAAATAAGGAACGAATAAAATTTTTCCTAGATAAAATTATGATCGTTATAAGTGGAAGTAATACAATAGATAGATAAATAAATTACACTAAAATGGAATGGTTTATCTTTTTTTCTCACAACAAAGCATATAAAGGAGACAAATTTGCTATGTGTTATTCAGGTACTTACAAATCATTTATATAATCTAAATCTATTGTATAATAATAATATAATGTAGTAAGAAAATATAAATACAATCAATATTTGAACTAATTCGATTTTTTACTTTTATAAAATATCGTCCATTGAAAGAACACATGACAAACCATTGAAAATGATTCTCATTCATGACTCATAAGAATAAATTAAAAATAAGCGAACGAATGAAATCTTTTCTTAAATATTCATTCCTAAATACATACGTTACAAGTCTCTTTGACTCGTGCTAATTAAGGAATCGTTAATGTAATTCTATCTTGAGATCATTACACACATTTTTTTTATCATTAAATACGTTGAATTTTCTTGTACAGTTCAGAATCACTATAATAGGAACTTTAGAAAGATATTAAAGAATTTGATATTTTTATGGACATGATCAATCGTGATTGTATAATCTTATGATGTAGATCTTATCTGCAATAATGAAAGCTTATTTAAAAAATATAAGTATTGATCATCAATCAAATCATTACAACTTTTTATAAAATGGACAGCTTCTTGCAAACATAAGTAGAAAATATATATATTCAACTCCCGAAATTAATGAAGTATTAAACTTTTTTTAATACTAAGAAGCGACTATAAGCTGCCATGCCTATATGATATTGATTTCAAAACTCAAAACTTATTATCTAAATATACAATATGAAAGTAAGTGGTAAATTTACATTCTAAATTTCTTGAATGGCTTTATTTATTTTTTACACTATTAGAAAGAAACACATTTTACATTTTTCATGAATTTATTATAAATTTCGTGAATTCTCTTAATTATTTTTCTGTCTCTCAATAATAAGAGTAAGAATAATAAATAAGTTTCTTTTAACTTCAACACTTTAACAATTTGATCTAACTTATTCTTCGATTTACACAAATGTGGCTATATTATTTATTTTCCATACATGTATATTTTTGTTATTAAAAAAACCCCTCACTTTCAATTTATATTTTATATTCATTTCCTATATATATATGAACTTTATTTTCTTTTCAATTATTATTATTTTTTTTTACTTTTTTGACAATCATTGAAATACAGTATATTGTGGGCCACGGTACCCGGATCTTTAATGTCACCATGTAAAATACCCTTGGGAAGTATTGTCAAGGGACACTGTTGGACAGTGTTTGGATAAAAATTTAATTTTTTAAAACGTAAATAACGCAAAATTATATTATAAAGCTCTGTTTTAAGTTATTAATTAATGTTTTTCAAAATTAGTTTTTACATGAATTCACAAGGTTTAAATATATATTTATAAGCTAGTTAAGTGTATGGACGTCGCGGACGTGGACCTTGGGCAAAAAAGCTCTTGGGAATGTAAAATGTACAACCCTGTCCTTGGTAATAAAAAAAAACTTGAAAGGGGAGTACTACGCATAGGGAGAAGGGAAACTATGACCTGTAATATATGGTAGCTTCCCCTTTTTTTTCACTTTATTATAAAAATTTTTTTATTTGTTGTTTATTGTATTCATTTTTTTTTCATATTATTATTGGGGGATGCTATTACCATAGTTATTATAGTTTAGCGTTTATTTATCTGGTCCTGTGGGGATATACATTATCACACTTGTATATAAGTAGTTAGTATTATATTCATATACATATATATATATATATATATATAATATTATCATTAACAAAAATTTGACCAAATTTGAATGAGAAATTATAAGTTAAAAATATGTTTGCAAAAAACAATATATATATATATATATATATATATATTTGTACATCACGAACATAACAAAGAATGTTTATAATATAATTGGTTCAATGAAAAATGTCTTCTATTGTAAATTAGATTCGTGAAAATCAACATTTAAATAATTTCAGACTTGCTGAATAACTTTATTTAATCACTCAAAGTCAGTTTACTTTACTAATATACTGAAAATAACGTTTAAAAGTTCTAGAAGTATCAGTTTACTTTGTTCAAAATACTGTATGTAATAAATCTCCTGAAATACAAAAAAAAACAAATCGTAAATAAAGAAATAAATATTTTTCATATATTTACAATATTTTTATATTTTAAGAAAACTGGTGTGTGTGTACGCGTGATTTTATTGCGATGATGCGATGCTCCTTAAGAAAGAGATATAAGAAGAAATTAAAATAAAGAACAAATAAAATTTTTTCCTAGTAATCATTTCAAAATGGTTTTGATAAATGGACAGTGGAAAGACAAATTAATAAATTAATAAATTAATATCATTTTTACAACAAACAAAGAATGCAAAGAATCCACCATATATTACTCTGTTACTTATAGTCAGGGAATGCATCAATAGAGGATAATTTTATAAGTGCCAGTGCCATTAGTGAATGAGATTGGGGCATAGGGAGAAATGCGCTTATAGAGGGTGCATTTATAGAGGCTGATTGTATAATGGATTATTATATAATGAACTATATATAATGGATTATATAATATTATGAATAATTATAATATTTATTTTCAATTGATTTGTAAGATAATATTTCAAAAAAATAGTACGAATATTGATATTATTAATATGAAAATGATTTGATTTATGCCTCAAGAAATTACAAATAAACGAATAAAATCTTTTCTTAAACTTTTTTTTAATTGACGCGGGATTTTGTGTAATTCTAATCGCGTGATCATTGCAGATCCTTATACAAAATAGAAGAAACGCGAAAGAAAATCTAAAATTAGTCCAAAATCCGAAAATAACTCAGCCAATTCAATTGATTTTTTAAAATATAAATACTGGTCTAATCACTCTAAAATTCCATCTAATTATCATTGTTAATTTCTCTCTTCCATCAAGTAGTAATAATAATAATAATAATAATAATAACAATAATAATAATAACAATAATAATAATAATAATAATAACAACAACAACAACAACAACAACAACAACAACAACAACAATAATAATAACAACAACAACAGTGGGGTTAGCGATAGTAATATTGATTACAACTTTTTATATAAAATATCTAAATGGACAACTTCGACACGCTACTTGCAAACATAAACAGAAATTTTATATATCCGCCTCCCGAAATTGAGGAGATATTGAACTTTTTTAATTCTAAGAAACCTACGGGTGACCATAACAGATGCCATGCATACAAGATATTCAGATATTCCGTTGCAAAGGAATGTAAGAGAATAGGAGAATTTAATGCTATCCTTATAGGCCGAGCCACGAATCACTTATGGAAAACTTCCACTTCACAAGAAAAGGGAGAATATGTTAATCTATCACAGAGAGTAAAATCCTATTAAATTACTCAAGTTTATGATCTAAATATACAATATGAATGTACGTGGTAAATTTAAATATATATATTTACCAACGGAGTCTCCTATTTATTAAAGACATTCTAAATTTCTTATTATAGAAGAAAACACATTTACACAAAAATCAATTCATCGTGAATTATATATTATTATATTTAATTATGTATTTTATGATCATTTTTCGCAAACACAGCCACTTTCGTTATATAAAAAAATATTATTTAGATTTTATCAAATCTAATTTAAATTTATTTTATTGAAATTATCAATCATGTTAAAAAATGTGAAAATTTTTTCAGTTTGTTTCGGAAAATTACTATTCTAATAATATGTTTACCTTATTTCCATTCAATCATTTCTTATTCTTTATTTTATACATTCTTTAAACAGACAGTCAATTTTATTTTTCATAATTTTTACCATTTTTTTTCTCATTTTTTTAATTATTTCGTGTCTATATGCTATTTTTTATGCATGTATAATTTTGTTATTATAAAAATAAAGGCTTTTATTTTTTTTTTATCTTTCTGGATTTTATATAACTTTTTTTTTGTTTTTCATTTTTAGTCAAATGTATGAAAAGAAATTTATTGATAATAAAATACATAAAAAATATACCAGATCACGTGATATTTTATAAAAATATTAACAAAATGATCTATCAAAATCAATTTAGAAGTTAAGATTCCTATTTAGGAAAGTGTTGCATTTATTGTTACTATTAGATAATAAAATTTCTCATGATTTATCTCGTGGTTTCGGCAAACCAAATAAATTCAAATTTCTATGTAGGCCCAGAAAATTCCATTAAAGATTTTTTAAAAAAATATAATTCCTAAAATACCCATTATTAATCAAACAAAATATGAAATAGACATTGGCACCGTTAAAAAAAAATCGTAAAAAAACCGGTTAATTGACTATTTAATTTTTAATTAATCGGTTAATAACTGGTTAATTTAGTAATATTTATTTGATCATGTGGAGAGAAATTTGAAAGTTTTAGCTGGTTAAATAATTAACCGGTTATTAACTATCTTAACTGGTTAACGGTGTAACTCAACTAATTCAATTAGGTGTAATTGTTCGTTACAAATAAAATTATTATATGAAAGAGCACAAAAATTGATATAACAAAAGGATTGTATTGTACGAATATTTAAGATCGTACAGTACAGTTTATATACTTTTTAATTAGTTACGATTATAAAATTATAAAAACAGCATTTTTATATATATAGAAATTATATGCATCCACCCGGAATTGATGAAGGAGTTAACTTTTTTAATTCTAAGAAACCTATGCGTGACCATAACAGATTCCATGCTTATAAGATATTTAAATAAATTTTATTAAATCTAACAAAAATTTATTTTATGAAAATTATCAATCATATTAAAAAATATGAGTTGTTTCGGGAAATTACTATTCTAACCTTATTTCCACTCCACTCAATCATTTCTTTAGCCTTTATTTTATACGTTTTTTAAACAGATAGTCAATTTTATTTTTCATCCCACTTTATCCGATCACTAATTCATAATAACTGATAACATTCATATTGTTGTATTTATTAATAATAATAATGTTATTATTATTATTTTTTAATATTGTTAAAAAAGACACAAAAAATCTTTACAAGTTTCATCTTAGCACTCAGATATTTTAGTCTACAAATATTAGCAATATTTCTATTAATAAAATAATATAAATGTATATATAAAAATATAAAATATAAATAAAATAATAAAAAAAAGTCATTGTCCAAATTGTCCAACCTACATGACTGTCGTGGCACATTAATTAATAATAATTAATAAATACATGAAAAAATAATATTTTCAAAGTATTCTCCTCCATAACAAATTTTTATATTACTAAAACATCTAAAATGAACGCTACTTGCAAACATAAACAGGAATTATAAACATTCACCTCCCGAAATTGATGAAGTATTTTTTAATTCCAAGAAAAACCAACCATAACAGCTGCCATGCCTATATGATATTGACTTACTTAGTATCTAAATATACAATATGAAAGTAACGGTAAATTTACATTCTAAATTTCGTGAATAATTATTATTATTTTTACACTATCTTGGAACTACTAATGATATTCTTGGATTTCGTGAATTTTCTTAATTATTTTTCATAATAAGAGTTTGATATAACTTATTCAAGCGGTTTACACAAATGTGGCTATATTATTATATTTATTTATGTATGTAATGTATTTTTTATTATATACATTTTTATTATTATTCACGCCATATCGATTATTTTTCATTTATTGGATGATAATATTATTATAGTTATCATTCTTGAAGGAGATTATCTGGTAGTGAAATTTGGAATTTATTATTACGTAGCATTTACATTATCTCATGTATAATCCCTCTTGTATATAAGATGGATGGTTATATACGTTACCATTTACAAAATTTGATCAAAATTTGAATAAGGATTATTTTTCAAATATAAAAAATTTAGAAATATATTTTGTAAAAACAAAAAAAAAAAAACGAAGAAAATATATTTTGTAAATGTGTGTGCGTGCTTCTTAAAAAATAAAATAAAAAATGGTTTATGTTATGAATGATGAATGATATAAAATAAATAATAAAAATAAATTTTTTAAAAAGAATTAATAATAAAAAATTCCACCAACAATGTTAATAAGTCTATATGAAATAATTGCCTATCGAAAGAAGACGGATAAGAAGAATAAATTGCTTCTTACATGATTATATAACAACCTCGAATATAATTGGCTCAATAATGACAAATTTGTGTACGTGTGATTTTATTGTGATGCTCCTATAGGTACTTACGTCGATACACGTCATATAATTTATCTACGTAGTAAAGTCCGCACCTATAGATGCTCCTTAATGTTAAGAAGAATGGATGTGAAGAAGAAATCAAAATAAGGAACAAATAAAATTTTTTCCTAGATAAATTGTAATCGTTCCAAAAATGATTTCGATAAATTGATAATTGGAATAGATAAATTAATATAATGGATTATATGATTTCATCCTAATAAAGATATATAACAAATTTTTGTATAATTCATTTTAGTGTTACACTAATAAGAAACTAATATCAAATAAAAACATAGAATTAGGTGCACTTCAATGGAAATGATTCAATTGATTCAATGATATTATTTCTAAAAAATATAAATACTTGTTAAACTTAATTTTATTCCTCACCTAATAATTACAGAAGGCAAAATTGTAAAAACAATAATCCTTATAAAAACATAATAATAACAAATTTTTATATAAAATATCTAAAATGAGCAACTTCAACACGTTACTTGCAAACATAAACAGAAATTATATGCATCCACCTCCCGAAATTGATGAAGTATTAAACTTTTTTAATTCTAAGAAGCCTATGCGTGACCATAAAAGATGCCATGCCTATAAGATATTCAGATATTCCGTTGCAAAGGAATGCAATAGAATAGGAGAATTTAATGCTATCCTTATAGGTCGAGCCACAAATCACCTATGGAAAAATTCCACAATTTTAGAAAAGTCAGAATACTGTGATCTAGCACAGAGAGTAAAATTCTATTAAATTACTCAAGCTTATGATCTAAATATATATATTTACCAACGGAGTCTCCTATTTATTATTATAGAAAGAAACAACATTTTATATCAATAATCAATTCGTCGTGAAGTTTATATATTCAATCTCTCTACTAATAAATTATTTTAGAAATTTAACGCACACAAATATGGCTATGATAGATATTTTAAATTATTTATTATTTAATTATGATCATTTTTCACACTTTAGTTATAAAAAAAATTTATTTAGATTTATTTTTGTTTCAATATCGCTTTATTTAAAAGAAAATCATTTTATTTAATCTTATTTTACGAAAATTATCAATCATATTAAAAAATATGAAAATGGCTTCAGTTATACTATTCTAACCTTATTTCCATTCAATCATTTCTTTATCCTTTGTTTTATACGATATGTTCTTTATTTTTTCCCATACTTATATAANGATATTCAGATATTCCGTTGCAAAGGAATGCAATAGAATAGGAGAATTTAATGCTATCCTTATAGGTCGAGCCACAAATCACCTATGGAAAAATTCCACAATTTTAGAAAAGTCAGAATACTGTGATCTAGCACAGAGAGTAAAATTCTATTAAATTACTCAAGCTTATGATCTAAATATATATATTTACCAACGGAGTCTCCTATTTATTATTATAGAAAGAAACAACATTTTATATCAATAATCAATTCGTCGTGAAGTTTATATATTCAATCTCTCTACTAATAAATTATTTTAGAAATTTAACGCACACAAATATGGCTATGATAGATATTTTAAATTATTTATTATTTAATTATGATCATTTTTCACACTTTAGTTATAAAAAAAATTTATTTAGATTTATTTTTGTTTCAATATCGCTTTATTTAAAAGAAAATCATTTTATTTAATCTTATTTTACGAAAATTATCAATCATATTAAAAAATATGAAAATGGCTTCAGTTATACTATTCTAACCTTATTTCCATTCAATCATTTCTTTATCCTTTGTTTTATACGATATGTTCTTTATTTTTTCCCATACTTATATAAAAAAAAATATTTTTAAGTGATAATTTATGATACTTGATTGATTTGGTTAGATTCTATTTTTCCGATAATATTCATGTGACTACCATATTGTTGTATATCTTCCATCTTCCCCACATTAAAAGTCTACTCCCATATGATATTTCACGTAGGTCTGTGTCACACCCTACCCTGAATATCAATTTAATATCCTGGGACTTAGAATTTTTTTACATATTTTGATCACCCACCAAATTATGGGTCAAAAAAAAATGAAACATCATTTGAAGTGATACCGGGCAAATATTATTATTTTTTTTTAATATTAATATTAAAAAAGACATTGCTGAATGTACGAAATACAAAAAATCTTTGCATGTTTCATCTTAGAAAATCATGGCACCCACTGATATTTTATTAAGACTCCATCAATATTAATAATATTTCTATTAATAAAATAATAATGATAATGATAATAAAAATAATTAATTAATATAAATATAATATATAAATATAATATATAAATATAATATATAAATATAAAGTATAAATAAAATAATAAAAAAAAACGTCATGGTTGTCTGTCGTGGCACATTAATTAATAAATACATGAAAAAAATATTCACAAATTTTTATATATCTAAAAATATCCAAAATGGAAATTATATACATTCCCCTCCCGAAATTGAAGTATTTTTTAATTCTACGAAACGGCCATAACAGCTGTCATGCCTATATGATATTGGCTTACATATTATCTAAATAAGTAATGGTAAATTTACATTCTAAATTTCGTGAATGGTTATTATTATTTTTACACTATTAAAAAGAAAACACATTTTTTATCAATAATCTTGTGATATTCTTAAATTTTGTGAATTTCTTAATTATTTTTCTTTAATTATTTATGTAATGTATTTTTTACATACATTTTTATTATTAGGTGATGATATTATTATAGTTATCATCTCTTGAAATTTGGAATTTATTATTAGCATTTACATTATTATGTATATCCCTCTTGTATATAAGATGGTTAGCATTTTATATATATATTACCATTTACAAAATTTGATCGAAATTTGAGTGAGGATTATTTCTCAAATATAAGAAAGTTAGAAATATTTTGTAAAAAACAAAAAAAAAATGAAGAAAATATGTTTTTTGTAAATAGTTTGCCATCACGAACATAACAAAGAATGACAAATGTGTGTGCGTGCTTCTTAAAAAATAAAATAAAAAATGTTTTATGTGATGAATAATATAAAATAAATAATAAAAAGAATTTATTAAAAAGAATTAATAACAAAAAGAGTCCACCAATGTTAATAAGTCTATCTGATTGGCTATTGAAAGGCGGATAAGGAAAATGAATTGCTTCTTATTTGTTCCCACATCCACATGATTATATAGCAACCCCTGAAACAATTGAAACAATTTGTGTACGTGCGATTTGATTTTCTTATAGGTTCTTCAAAGTTGCGTCAACGCGCGCCATATAATTTATCTGATATGATGAACGATTTAAGAAATAAAGAACAAATAAAATTTTTCCAAGATAAATTGTAATCGTTTCAAAAATGATTTCGATAAATAAACAATTGGAATAGATTGATAATTATTTATATAATGGATTATATGATTCTAATTATAAGATCGTAATCCATAACAAATTTTTATATACTACAAAATATATAACAAATTTTTTATATAATTGTTTCATTTTAGTGTTACACTAATAAGAAAATGATCATATCAAATAAGTACAGAGAATTAAGGATACTTCGCGAATAAACAAAAAATCTATAGAAAAAATATAAAATAACTCAACTGATTCAATTAGATACTATTTCTAAAAGATATAAATACTCGTTAAATTTTATTCTATTCCTCACCTAATCATTACAGTAGGTGAAAATTGTAAAAACAGTAAGCCATATAAAAATATACCAAATTTTTATATAAAATATCTAAAATGACCAACTTCAACACGTTACTTGCAAACATAAACATAAATCATATGCATCCACCTCCCGAAATTGATGAAGTATTAACCTTTCTTAATTCTAAGAAGCCTATGCGTGATCATAACAGATGCCATGCCTATAGGATATTCAGATATTCCGTTGCAAAGGAATGCAATAGAATAGGAGAATCTAATGCTATCCTTATAGGTCGAGCCACAAATCACCTATGGAAAAATTCCACAATTTTAGAAAAGTCAGAATACTGTGATCTAGCACAGAGAGTAAAATTCTATTAAATTACTCAAGCTTATGATCTAATATACAATATGAATGTACGTGGTAAATTTACATACATATATATCTTTTATTTATTTATTTCATTTATTTTAACGACTAACGGAGTTTCCTCTTTATTTATAAATAATAGTAAATATAAAATTATATAAAAAGAATAAAGATAAATCTACCCGACTTGCCGTCACCTGAAAGGAAAAAAAATAATTGATACGATTTTTTAATTAATAGATTTTAATTACTTTCTAAGTTAGATCTAAGTGATATATTTATGTCTTTACTACTATTATCAATAGTTTTTCCCTTTTTCCGTTTCGTTTATTTTGGTATTTTTTATTATATTTAAATTTTTTGTCAATACCATTTTCTTTTTCCCATTATCTATTCCAGCATGTTCTCAATTGAGTCTGGAATTTCCACATACTTATATCATTCGTAATTATTTTAGAANTAATGCTATCCTTATAGGTCGAGCCACAAATCACCTATGGAAAAATTCCACAATTTTAGAAAAGTCAGAATACTGTGATCTAGCACAGAGAGTAAAATTCTATTAAATTACTCAAGCTTATGATCTAATATACAATATGAATGTACGTGGTAAATTTACATACATATATATCTTTTATTTATTTATTTCATTTATTTTAACGACTAACGGAGTTTCCTCTTTATTTATAAATAATAGTAAATATAAAATTATATAAAAAGAATAAAGATAAATCTACCCGACTTGCCGTCACCTGAAAGGAAAAAAAATAATTGATACGATTTTTTAATTAATAGATTTTAATTACTTTCTAAGTTAGATCTAAGTGATATATTTATGTCTTTACTACTATTATCAATAGTTTTTCCCTTTTTCCGTTTCGTTTATTTTGGTATTTTTTATTATATTTAAATTTTTTGTCAATACCATTTTCTTTTTCCCATTATCTATTCCAGCATGTTCTCAATTGAGTCTGGAATTTCCACATACTTATATCATTCGTAATTATTTTAGAAATTTACATGCACACAAATATGGCTATGATAAATATGTTATTATGTATTATTTGATTATGTATTATATGATCATTTTTCACAGACACAAACACTTTCGTTATCGTTATATCGTCGTCTTTTTTTTCGTAAATCATTTTATTAAATCTAATAAAAATTTATTTATTAAAAAAAAAAAGTGAACCTGTTGCATTAAATACGAGGACCCAAAAAATGTTTTCAGTTGTTTCGGGAAATTGCTATTTTTTTCACTCAATCATTTCTTTATCCTTTCTATTTTATACCGACAATTTTATTTTTCATCATTTTTACCGTTTTGTTTCTTTTTACATTTTTATTTTTGTTTTTAATTTTGTTATGTTTTCCATAAATGTAAATTTTTGTTATTATAAAAAAAAAAAAACCAATGTTGATAATTCATATGATATTCATGCACGTATATGTACACCCCCTTATTGTATTTATTAATAATAATAATATTATTATTATTATTTTTAATATTGTTAAAAAAAGGTGTGCAAAAATCTTATCTTAGAAGACTATTTATTAAGATTCCATAATATTTCTATTAATAAAATAATAATGATAAAAATAATAAATTAATATAAATGTATATATAAAAATATAAAATATAACAAAATAATAATGTCTAACCTAGATGCCGTGACACATTAACTAATAAATACATGATAAAAAAAAAAAATATCCGCATCTATAACAATATATATATATCTAAAATATCTAAAATCTAAAATTAACGACTTCGAAATTCTGCTATACTCTATGTAATAATATTTGTTTCTATTTTAATATTTTAATGTATAATTAAAATAAAATATTTAATTTAAAAAGTGTTATATTTAAACCTTATTATTCTATTTTATTATTAAAAAAAAAAAAGTATTTCGCAACTTAAAAAAAATAAAAATTATTTTCCTCATAAAAATGCATCTATTTTAAAATGTATGTTTACCTTTACTTTTATAAAGATCTTAAAAAATAAGTGAAATTTCGTCCATGATTTTTATTCATGACTGATAAGAAGAAATTAAAAATAAGCGAAAAAATAATATCTTTTCCTAAAAGTTACGTCTCTAAATGCACGTTACAATAACTAAACCTGATCTTTTTTTTTATAAAAATAAAAATTCGTCACTAAAATAAATAATCTTATGAAAGTATTTCCTAAAATACTTTTTTATGCATAAAAATCTGAAAGTGTCGATTTTAAAAAAATATAAATACTGATCAAATTACTCTAAAATTCGATCTAATCATTAAAACTTTTTATAAAAAATATCTAAAATAGACAACTTTGACACACTACTTGCCAACATAAACAAAAATTATACATAAACTTTTATTATAATATTTATTTTCAATTGATTTATAAGATAATAATTCGAAAAAATATAAATATTACAATGTGTTTAAGTTCTTCAAATCCTGAATTAATATTCTCCCGCCTTTTTTTTTCCGATAAGATATGAACATTCTACGAAATTGTTGTTGGGATGGCTGAGACATTTCAATCCGTGAAGTTATTTGTGATTGTTGTAATTGTTTCGATTGTAATTGTTTATGATTGTGATTGTAATTGCTGTAGTTGTTGTTTTGATGAAGGAGATGTTATTACTGTTTGGTGTTAGTCTGTTTAATAGAAGAAGAAGGAGGCGGTGGTAATGGTTGTTGTGATGGTAGTAGTGGTGGTGCTGGTAAAATAGATTGTGATAAAGGTGTTGAAAGAAATGGTAAATGATGATTTTCTTGACTATAAGAAGAATTATTAATAATTGGATAACTTTGTCATTTATTATTAGCCGTAAGATTATTATTATGATTATTGTGATCATGTGATGAGAAAGACATAGTAGATAATGTTTTTTGCTATCTTTTGGTCGCAGAATTTGAATTAAGACTATTTAAAAGAAAAATGTTATTATTATTATTATTATTAATCATAAAATCTGATCAAATCATTTATGCTTATAGTAATAATTTTATTTTTCTTCGCTTTTCGTAGTTTTTTTGAAAATCACGAAAACAAAAATTTTATTTCATGAAAAAAATTATATCAGAATAGTTCAAAATGTTGAGTGGGTTGATGGAGGAAGAAAATATGTGATCGGTGTATATATAAATAAATAAATGTTTATAGTATAATAATAAACGAATCTTTAAAATAAAATTTGTGGGGAAATCAGTTGGTTGTATGCAAAAAGCCTAGCATATATTTATACATTACATATTATACTTTAATGATATTAAATGCATTGTCGGTAATTTATTAGATTAGAAAAATTGGTTGAAAAGGGTGTATTAAGACAACAGCATGTTCGAAGAGATGAAAGGCAATTTGTGTACAATATATAAATTTAAAATATGAATGATTTATAATTCTTTTATTTTTTTATTTATTTAAAAAGATTTTTGATAATGGCATTTTTTATTACATGTTAGTAAGAGGGTGAATAATATTCACAATGATTAAATTAAATTTATTATTAATTAATTTCGCGATAATTAAATACGTAATGTTGGAACTGAATGAATTTTTTAGAAATAATTAATAAACAAGGAAATTAGGACAATATAAATGCACAAAAAAAATCAATAAATATTACATTTGATAACATTTTATTATAAACAATGGACAAAATCTTTGTGAAACAAAATAATTAATTCTTTCATTTTTCTCTTTCCTGAAAAGCAAATATCTCGAAACTATTGGGATTTAAAGGAATCATTTGATGAATAGGCGATCATGTTATAATAGTTTATTAATGAAATTGCCGTTCAAGTTATAAAATATGGAATGCGTAAACACAAGGAGATTGACACAGAATGGGTGCTTATGCGGTTTAAAATAAAAAGTAATAATTAATTCACTCAACAGAAATCGAGTTAATTCTTAAGTACTATCTTAATAGGATTTAATTACAAATTAAAATTAAAAAAAATCTGATTTGAGCATAATTTCCAGACATGATTTACCATGGATTAAAAATGCCTTGTGGATCTGTGCATATGCATAAAATCTGGAGAGACAAAATATGTTCGCTGATCATACTCAAGTCCAGTATCACAACAATACTCAGTAACACCCAGTTCCCAGGTTGACATTTCTATTTTGTTTGCTTCGGTTTCTTTAATTTCATAATTCAGAATTCTATTATCTTGGATATTCTCAACCTTAGCCATATTAACATAATTGCATGGGGCTGGTGAAGAACTACTGCTTGGTTCAGTAGAATTAAGGTACCTCATTATTATATTGTATGCTATTTCAGATTGACGAGGTGTATATATGCTTCCAGAACCAGAAATTGATTGTGCTTCAGCTGTTGATAAATTTGGAGAAGAGGTGGACAGTCGTGGAGATTGTGGTTGGTTTGTTGATGATTCTTGAGAAGGAGTCAATTTTGAAACATTCGATTGTTGGATTTCAACCGTTCCATTACTAGAGGAGCTGATTGTTTCTCTAGACCCAAAAACAGAAGTACTTTCCTCACGTGCCTTAATTTCTTTCGCCTTATAGTTAATATAAATCCCATTGGCAAAACATTCCTGATATTTATCAGGAATTGTCCAGGCTTTCTTTCTTCTCTTTCCGTCATCTCGTTCACAACGACAAAAAGCGGGGCATAGGGATAGGTTATGTCGAATGGCGTTCTATAAATATATTAATTATGTTATTATTAATAATATATTATTAGTGCAATTCAATAACATTGGAAAGTTTTGTTATTTACATACCTGCCAACCTTTATTCACCATCTTATAGAACGGATAGGTTTTGGCGATCCATATACATATTTCATTCAGCTGACGTTTCTTATCAGGAGCAGCCAAAATAGCTTGACCAATTAATGACATATATGTAAGTGAAGGCTTAGGCTGATCAACACTATTACCTCCTTCTTGGTCGACCTGATTTATAAACAAAGATAATTAATACACTAAATCCCATTTCAAATTACGTACATGCGAATCATTTTTTAATAATGAATTTACACTAGTTACAATGTAGAAATAACGCGCGTAATATTACGAGACTTACGTAGATTTACGTAATATTGTTACCCACAAATTCTGCAATAATTTTTATTTTTTCTACTTACTCTTTGTTCATTCTCAGTAGTCATAATGCTAGTTTGACCAAAAGTAATTATTGGCATTTGTGAGGCAGCGGTTATTGTGAGTGGTGTTTGCTGATAACAATATCGAATATTATTCATTTGATAATTGTTCATTTTAATTACATGTAATGGAGAGAAAAGTTTTTGTTAAAAAGTTGATTTGAAAAAAAAGAGCAAATTTATAATTTTGGTGATAGTGTATGCACGTATACTTTTTGTTTATTTTCAATAATCATGTTAAATTTATCGGCAAATTCCTTTTTTACCCGAAATCTTGATATGTGCACAGTCCCCTTTAAGAGTTGTTGATTATCCTTTTACTGTAAAATTATTAAAATGATCTTCTTTAAAAGGTATATGTTGCATATTTGTACATACAGTGTTATTATTTTAATAATTAATTTCGTCATATTTTAAATAAAATATTTATATTTGATATCCAACAACAATACTTTACAATCGACAATTATTTTCATTAACTTTCATTGAGTAGATATTTCATAATGAACTTTATAATTTAAAATTTTTTAATAATTTTAAATCATTAAATAATCGGAAATTAATTGTTCAATCACAATCCTGAAAATTTTAATAAATGCTATACGAGAATTCATAAAAGGTCTTAATAAAATAAATTAAATAAATTCTACAAATTCGCTGAGATAACAACAACAATAATAATAACAATAATTTTTTATTTTAAAAAAAATCGATGCAACGAGTTTGAATAAATATATATTCATGATTATTTCTTCGGTACTTTAATTTATATAATGTAAATATTAATATACATATGACACTACATTCAAGATCGACCATTTGTTAATCTGATATAAATAAATAAATATTAAACACATGAACTTATGTAATTAATTAATTTTATATGTATGCGAAATGTCCATTTGCATTTTTTTTTTAAAAAAAATGCAATCGAAAAAGGGAGAAAATCTAAAACCAAAATAGAAATATGAAGGAAATTAATAGCTAACTATAATTTATAAATTTATAAATTTTTTCATAAATTTCCCTGCGCGCATTTTCTGCACAAAATATTGTAAAATCGAAAATTATAATAAATTATGCAATCCTTATTTTGAATGATCAATAGGAGAGATCAATTAAACCAAAAACATAAAGGACAACATAATAAATTATCATCTTTTCAAGAAATTTCTTGGTAGAACAAATTCGGTCAAATCTTATTTTGTTAAAGTTTATAAAAAGCAAGAAAAAACTCAAAAACAAAAATGCAAAAAAAAAATTAAGATTATTCAATAGCATTTTTGCGATGATTATATTTGTTCACGTGCACTCTTATTTTCCCTTTATTGTCGAAAAATAAATAAATATAATGTTGAAAATAGGATACCACTATATCTGTATATATATGTGCAACTCTCGCCTTTCTGAAAGCAGACTTATTTTTAATGTGGGGACTGAAAATAAAAACATGCAGTTTAATGTTGTAATTATTATTCATTTAGCATGTGAGTTCTACGATACTTAAGAATCATTCGTAAATATAATTTTTTATAATATTATATTTCTTTGGGTAAGACTTTTTTATCGTAACTTTATTTATTAATATTTATAATAATTGTAGAAAGTTCAATCTCGTTATCAGTTTATTCTTACAATTCACCACCAATTATGAATGTGTGCATTTCTTTAAAAAATCACTTTTAAAAACGATTATTAGAACATGCCCTTGATATACCAAACTCGCTTTATAACGAATTTTGACTAACACGCGATGTCTAACCAACTAAATATACCAGGATTCCCTCGTTATAACGAATCAGCCGCTATAATATTATAACGAATTTGAGGTGAAAACCAGAGGGTTCGTTATACCGAAGGGCAGACTGTAATGATATAAGTAGAATAAAAGTTATAACCATATTAATATTTTATTAAGCATATACATATATCGAAATATAAATTTATAATTTAATACAAATATATCTAAACTATTAAGTATATTTGAAATAATAATATGAGATATTCTAAAAAATAATATTTTATTCAGTATATGTATCGAAATATAAATTTAAAATTTGATACAAATATATCCAATGGAGTAAAGGTAGGAGTAAAAAATATGTGCACGCGCAAGATGCTAAACATTTAAGTAAAAAAAATGCATTTATTATAGACAAATAAATGATAAAAAAATATGAAAAATTAGCCCACTCATTTCATGAGACAAAGGTGATCTGATAAGAAGTTATATAATTCCACTTCACGACTTTACTAATAATGAATTATATTTAAACTACTTAGGATACCTTTTTGACTCGAAAAACAATGGCGAACTTATTAATATCGAATTTTTTTCATCCTTGCCAATGTATTTTGCGGATTTCTAACCTACAATCTCAGAATCGATCAATGACGTAAAAACAAAAATTTGGAAGAATTTTCCAGAAGAGTTTAGAAACATCCCTTTTAATATTCGTGTATTCAATTTGCAAGATAAAGAACTTGCGTTGGGTCATAGCAGAGTCCATTAATTAGGTCTTCTATATCTGTATTGTCAGCACATATTACTAAAGTTTTCGCATATATATTATGTGTTATGTACAAGATTGATTTTAATCCCGCCTTCTTGCATTTTTGCTCGAAGCCAGAAAATATATCACATGACAGAAATGTTAGAATTCACAAATTTTATTTATACAATCTGACGAGTAAAACAATTATTGACACTAGTTGTGTAATGTGATACATACGACGAAAAATAATCGATCACAATTTTTAATCTGCCATGTTATAACACATGAGTTACAACTTGTAACTTATATAATTTTTAATACAATTTGACTATTTAATGATTTAATATAATAATTACTAATATATAAAAAATAAATAGATACAATAAAGTTAAATACAATAATAAAACACAAGCAAAAAGAATACTGAAAACTGGTTACAGAACAAACTTCGAGAGAGATTTCTTAATTATATTGTAGATTTTACTATTACATGGATAGAAAAAAACCAACATAGAATAATGGATAATAATACATTAGATTGAACAACAAGTAATTGGAAAAACAATGGAAGGAATAATTGTATTGAATAAAAGTTCTGATTGAATTTAAGACAGAAGGATAGTAGAAAGGTCGTAATTGACGTAGAAAACACGATAAGTTTGACCTTCTTTTTTGATTCGGATCATTAAGAGCAAATGTATTTTGCACATCTGCAAGTGGATTTCACGCATCCGCATTTCGGATAACAAGGCGCCGTATCATAAGAAGAGCTCCAACAAACATCACCGTAGTAGTAACGTTTCTCCAATTTATTATCAGAATTATCTTTTGTTGGATTTGCTAAAGCTCCAACAGCAACGATAGTTAAAAAGAGCAAGAAAAGATGAAATTTCATTTTGGTTTGATTTTTTCTGCAAATTTCATCAAATTTCCCATCCTTTTATAGAAAATCTTGGAAGAGTTATTGACCCATTTTATAAGCTTAGTAATATCTTTTAAATCGCCAAATTTTTAAGTGTATTTGTTTTAATTTTTTAGATTTCTGAATATAATCAACTCAATAAGAAAAATCCGAACCAATTCTCAAATGGATAATCAAAATCGTTATTATCTGAATATTTTTGACTCAAATTTAGAATGTGATAACAATTCCAGTTTCCGCCATCTTTCTATCTTTATTATGGATCAAAGGTTTGGGAAAGTTTTCTGTAAACAGGTACAGATTAGTAAGCGTCAAAACCTACAAAATCATATCCTTTCGATAAGAAAGAAAAATCTAACGAATAATTGTGATTTTAATAATAGATTATCGAAAATTGACTTTGATGACAAAGTTTGTTTTATTTAGGCTCGATATACATCAAGGAAGATTGCTTGATAATACAAATTCAAAGCGTCGAAAAATAAATTGATTCCCCGCACAGTGAATTCTTTACAAATGGTATTTCATTTATGCCATTACTTTCTCTTGGAGATAGTCTACAAACAGGAAATTAACTAATATGTCAATGAGGCAATAAATTACCATCCATTGGGTTAATCTAACATCCAATCTGGATTGAATAAGATTTACTGAATCCAAATTGTTCACATAATATGGATTACTTGTGAGATTTATATGAAATAATAAATTCTACTTCACGAGTTAGATTGGAATTATAAAGGCGGGAAACCAATCCATATATTGTGGCATCGATTACCACACTAGATGATGCTAAAAAGAAATTAGTAGGCCTATCTTGAAAAAAAGATTAGAAGGCACCTGTAGTAATAATTGACTAGTTCCCGCGAACGATCAGTTATACAAATTGATTAGTAATATCTTCATGTAGAATTATTTTCTCACGTTAAACTTTTCTAAAACATATAACCGTAGAACTCTTGCCTCACATGATTTTGCGTTAAAAATAAGTATGAATGAGACTCTATAAGGGGAAAGTGTTTATCGTTCTCTATAAGGTAGTGTTATATGTTACAGTAAACTGAGATCTTCGAGAATCTAGCCTATTTCACATATTTGCTGGAGAGATTGTTAAATCATAGGGTTCATTTCCCCCAAAAATGGCAAAATAGTTTAAAAATAATTTTACTGTAACTGTAGATGGCCTTGGCTCCAAAAAATGGGTTGCGTCCATGATTTAAAATTATTTGTTATACCTTACCCCTAGGTTATACAAGATTTTACGCCAATTTTGCATATTGAATAAATATGTTTATTTGAAAATAGGTTAAATAAACTACTCACGTAAGAATTACACAATGATCTGGAAAATCTGCTGATATTCACGGAATTTTCGTGTGACATTTATACCAAAATCAATAGTGGCAAAGCAATGGCAACCAATAAAAAATTAAAAGTTGAGTTTAATACTGTGTTAGTTCTTGTTGTAAACACTTAATAACTGAGTACGAAATTAAATTCAAGATTCTCATCATCTTCTCACTCGTCTTTATGGTCGTCTGCTGGTTTGATCTCACTTTACGGTCATCCGCCACCGTGGTTTTTTTTGTGGAAAAAAGTTTCATTTAGTTTTATCATCATATAAGATAAACCTGTACTGTACTTCTTCCTGATGCCCTTCTTGATTTCATTTTTTTTTTGGTATAAATTTGTGTTGTAAACTCCATCGTTGGCCCAATTAAATAATTAATATTCTGAAACTTAGTACCCTTAACACATCTTTAATTTCTTATTAGATTTCTATCGACAAATTTACTAATCGACTTGAACACTGGGCTTGCTGTTGTCCTAACACTAGATTGACTTGAATGGCAAAGAAACTAGAAGAAAGAGGAGGAGACTACACGAATTTTTTTAATATGAAAATAATTTTCAATTGATAAGAAATTAGAAATAAACAAACGAATTAAAATCTTTTCCTAAAAGAACTGGAATAGTACATTGACAATAATAGAGTTATTGAATAAAAGATTAATTATTGGTGTTTGGGATTCCGAAGATTACTTATAGCATTAAATTTATAAACAAAATTTTTGACAAAAGAAATTGTTTTGGAATGAACTTGATTGGATATATTGCACAAAGTTCACAAGAATGACATGAATGTTCACAAAATATATAAAATTGGAAAAATGTGAACCTAGCGAATTTATCATCCAGGGACACAAACATACAAAGAAATGAACATCAGTTATATATTTATTCCATTCTTAAATTGTTGCAAGTAATAATTTTATATTTTTAAGTAGCTTCTTTAAAACTTTTCAACCACTTCTGACGAGTTACTATTAAAGTGAGACTTTTTCATATTAATACATTTAAATATTTAAAATAATACTTTTTTGACGTGTTTCTTTTGTTGTTAATAAAGGATAAAACATTGATTGTGTTCCATTTTAGTGTAATTCTAATCGTGTGATCCGAGAACAATTATTTCCGAGCCCAGAAAATTTCATTTATTTGAAATTACTTAGATGACGTATTATAGAAAGAATATACATTTTCATCAATAATCAATTTTATATATACAATATATTTTGTAAAAATAGTCAGAATGAAGAAAATATATTTTTTGTAAATTATTTGCCATCACGAACATGACAAATGTGGGATGTGTGTATGAGTGTATGCTTCATGTTATGAATGATAAATGACATAAAATAAACAATAAAAATAATTTCTTTAAAAAGAAATTACGTCATAAATACCAAAAAAATTTTGTAAAAAATATATACAGTATATATTTCAATCTATTTGTAAGCTAGCTCCGCACAAGTAAATTTTTAAGAGATTTTACTGACGATTATGCTCCTTAAATAAGAAAAAATAATATTCTCTCGCCTTTTTGTTCTGATAAGATATGAAATCGTTGTTGGGTGTTTAAGGCTTTTTTTTTATGAGTTGGTTGTGATTTTTGTGATTGTAATTGTCTCGATTGCATTTGTTGTGATTTTAATGTAATTGTTGTAGTTATTGTGTTGGATGAAGGATATGTTATTACTGTTTTGGTGTTAATTGGTTTATGTAAAGTCAATGGTGGAGGAGTAATAGAATATAAAGAAGTAGTAGTAATAGAAGAAAGGGTAGAAAGAGAAAGAGGTGATAATGATCGTTATGGTGGTGATAGAGATGTCAGTGAAATAGACTGTGATAAAGATAGAGAAAGAAATGGTGAATGATGATTTCCTTGACTATAATAAGAATTATTAATAATTGGATAACTTTGTCGTTTATTATTATCTGTAAGATTATTATTCTAATTATTGTGATAATGTAATTAGAAAGTTGTCTTTTAGTCGCAGAATTTGAATTAGGACTATTTAAAAAGAAAAATGTTATTATTAAAAGTTATTATTATTATTATAAGCAATCGTAAAAACTGATCAAATTATTTCTGTCCATTGTTATTTTCCTTTCTTTCTTTCATTTTTCGTTGTTTTTTTTTGAAAATCGTGAAAACAAAAAAAAAAATTATTTCAAAAATGACTGCACAACGAAATTTCATCTAGGACTGCCAGATCAGTGATTGATAAATATATAAACTTCTTTAATTAAAAATGCCAATAAACCATAATGTGGTTCCGCAGATATTTCCTTGTGGCATTTGGATATTATGCAGTTGCAAATCTTTTTTTCTTGAACTCTAAAGTAATAGTTGCGACTCTTGCCTTAATACATGTATCTTTAATCTGAAGTGCAGCAGTTCTTTCGAATCTTTCAAGAATTTAAATTATCTTTATCATATTTATTATTCATATCATTCAGTACTAATATATTTATTTTCGCTTATACACACGCGATTAGTGCGTTTTCTATTTTTTATTTCTTGATTGCCAAAATTGCTCAACTTGTAAATTCGTCACAACTGGGGTTGTTGAAAATTTATTTCTTGTCTTGTAAAATTAATTTATATCATTTTCTTAATCTAAAAAAAATATAATTTTTTTGAACAGTTCCGAATTTCAATATGGGAACATGTCTCAGATTTATGTACCCCCGCAAGTCGAACCAAAATATCCATGCACTCACTGTTTGCAAAGTTCAGGGATTAACTTTACCTAACGTATCATAGACTTATATTCACAGATGTTTGAAAGAAAAAGAATGAATTTGCATTATAAAGTTTATCACAATTATAATTTTTATTGTATTTGAACAAAACATTAATAAATTTTACAAACAATATAATCATCGAGGCAATAAGGAATCACTGAAAGGTACAAATTTGTAACATTCTAAGAAGAATAATATAAATTCATAGAATATTCTAAATTAATACAAATTTGTAACATTCTATGAAGAATAATGTAAATTCTTAAAGAATATTCCAATGTTTCGAATGCGGAGTTAACGAAGGAGTTACCTTTTTGATACATTTATATATATTATTAATATTACAATTTATGCATTATGTAGATCAATATATAGTAACTCCGCTTTAACGGACCCCTTTTTTGGAAACCATTCGGTATTCCGCAGCACACCGTTACACATGGAAAGAAAATTCTAATGTAATAATACGAATTCTAGAATACAAATTGTAAATCGTTGGAAAAAATTTAATATCTATAAATTTGTATAAATGAAATTCAACTCATTTAACAACGGTAGTATTATTAATGATCTATATCCTTATAAGCAATATAATGCACCTAAAGTAAATTCCATCTTATAACCTTTTTATGTAATTAATTCATCACGTTTAAAATTTCATTCTCAAATTTTTTTA
This sequence comes from Diversispora epigaea, assembly GCA_003547095.1. NCBI lineage: Eukaryota > Fungi > Glomeromycota > Glomeromycetes > Diversisporales > Diversisporaceae > Diversispora > Diversispora epigaea. The sequence goes on from PQFF01000041.1 coordinate 314,743, forward strand.
ATAAAAAATAAAAAGAATAGAGCTTTGAAGTCCAATAAATTTTATTAAAGTTTTCGACAGAAAAATCTTCATACAAATGGAAACTATATGTTACAATGAAATTGAAACAACCGAAGAAGAGAAATTTCAGCGGTACTTGAAATTAGCTGAAGCAGGAAATCATATAGGACAGAATAATCTTGGAAATTGCTATCGAAATGGGATTGGAACCACAAAAGACGAAGAGAAAGCATTTCTGTGGTACTTGAAATCTGCTGAAGGGGAAAGTCATGAAGGACAAAATAATCTTGGATATTGTTATTACACTGGAATTGGAACAACAAAAGATGAAGAGAAAGCATTTCAGTGGTACCTAAAATCAGCTGAAGGGGGAAATCATGGGGGACAGAATAGTCTTGGAGAGTGTTATTACTATGGAATTGGAGTCAGAGAAGATGAAGAAAAGGCATTTCAGTGGTATCTAAAATCAGCTGAGGGGGGAAATAATAGTGGACAGGTTAATCTTGGGTATTGTTATCAATATGGAATTGGAACCACAAAAGATAAAGAGAAGGCATTTCTGTGGTACTTGAAATCAATTGAAGCAGGAAATCATATGAGACAATATAGTCTTGGATATTGTTATCAATATGGTATTGGAACCACAAAAGATGAAGAGAAAGCATTTCAGTGGTACTTGAAATCAGCTGAAGGGGGAAATCATGGGGGACAGAATAGTCTTGGAGAGTGCTATTATTATGGAACTGGAGTCAGAGAAGATAAAAAGAAGGCATTTCTGTGCTACTTGAAATCAGCTGAAGGGGGAAACCATAAAGGACAATATAATCTCGGAACTTGTTATCAAGATGGAATTGGAACTATAAAAAATGAAGAGAAAGCATTTCAGTGGTACTTGAAATCAGCTGAAGGGGGAAACCATGAAGGACAGGATAGTCTTGGAGAATGCTATTATTATGGAACTGGTATCAGAGAAGATAAAGAGAAAGCATTTCGATGGTACTTGAAATCAGCTGAAGGGGGAAACCATAAAGGACAATATAATCTCGGAACTTGTTATCGAGATGGGATTGGAATCACAAAAAATGAAGAGAAAGCATTTCAGTGGTACTTGAAATCAGCTGAAGGAGAAGATCATGAAGGAGAATACAATCTCGGAAATTGTTATCGAGATGGGATTGGAACCACAAAAGATGAAGAGAAAGCATTTCTGTGGTACTTGAAATCAGCTAAAGGTGGAGATAGTTACGGACAGAATAATCTTGGTTATTGCTATGAAAATGAAATTGGAACTACAAAAGATGAAAAGAAAGCATTTCAGTGGTACTTGAAATCAGCTGAAGGGGGAAACCATGGAGGACAGAATAATCTTGGTTATTGCTATAAAAATGGGATTGGAACTACAAAAGATGAAGCAAAAGCATTCCAATGGTACTTAAAATCAGCTGAAGGGGGAAACCATGAAGGACAATGCAATCTTGGGTATTATTATGATAATGGAATTGGAACTACAAAAGATAAAGAGAAAGCATTCCAGTGGTACTTGAAATCAGCTGAAGGGGGAAGCCATGAAGGACAATATAATCTCGGAACTTGTTATCAAGATGGGATTGGAATCACAAAAAATGAAGAGAAAGCATTTCAGTGGTACTTGAAATCAGCTGAAGGGGAAGACCATGAAGGACAATATAATCTCGGAAATTGTTATCATGATGGGATTGGAACTGCAAAAGATGAAGAGAAAGCATTTCTGTGGTACTTGAAATCAGCCGAAGGGGGAGATAGTTACGGACAGAATAATCTTGGTTATTGCTATGAAAATGAGATTGGAACAACAAAAGATGAAGAGGAAGCATTCCTGTGGTACTTAAAATCAGCTGAAGGGGGAAACCATGAAGGACAGAATAATCTTGGTTATTGCTATGAAAATGGGATCGGAACTACAAAAGATAAAGAGAAAGCATTTCGATGGTACTTGAAATCAGCTGAAGGGGGAAACCATGAGGGACAATATAATCTTGGAACTTGTTATCAAGATGGGATTGGAACCATAAAAGATGAAGAGAAAGCATTTCTGTGGTACTTGAAATCAGCTGAAGGAGAAGACCATGAAGGACAGAATAATCTTGGAAATTGTTATCGAGATGGGATTGGAACCATAAAAGATGAAGAGAAAGAATTTCAGTGGTACTTGAAATCAGCTGAAGGGGGAAACCATGAAGCACAGAATAGTCTCGGAGAGTGCTATTACTATGTCAGAGAAGATAAAGAGAAGTCATTTTTGTGGTACCGAAAATCAGCTGAGGGGGGAAATAATAATGGGCAATGCAATCTTGGATATTGTTATAAAAATGGAATTGGAACCATAAAAGATGAAGAGAAAGCATTTCAGTGGTACTTGAAATCAGCTGAAGGGGGAAATCATGAAGGACAGAATAATCTTGGAGAGTGCTATTACTATGGAACTGGAGTCAGAGAAGATAAAGAGAAGGCATTTATGTGGTACCTAAAATCAGCTGAGGGAGGAGATCATGATGGGCAATGTAATCTTGGATATTGTTATCAAAATGGAATTGGAACTATGAAAGATGAAGAGAAAGCATTTCAGTGGTACTTGAAATCAGCTGAAGGGGGAGATAGTTATGGACAAATTAATCTTAATTATTGCTATCGAAATGAAATTGGAATTCTAAAGATTAAAAAACATCAAAATAAATTAATGAATAGATGCCATAATTGTGAAGAATTAAATTTACAAAATAATGCTTGTTCAAATTGTAAATTTATAGAAATGCCAAAATGGTCTAGTGGTAATAATGAAATTGATAAGATTATTCAAATGACTCAATCTGATGATTATGCAAAAGAATGGGAAATTTGGAGATGGATAAATTATAGCAAATTTAAGGATATAGAATATTTAGCNTGGAACCATAAAAGATGAAGAGAAAGCATTTCAGTGGTACTTGAAATCAGCTGAAGGGGGAAATCTTTTGGGACAGTATAATCTTGGAAATTGTTATCGAGATGGGATTGGAACCATAAAAGATGAAGAGAAAGAATTTCAGTGGTACTTGAAATCAGCTGAAGGGGGAAATCATGAAGGACAGAATAATCTTGGAGAGTGCTATTACTATGGAACTGGAGTCAGAGAAGATAAAGAGAAGGCATTTATGTGGTACCTAAAATCAGCTGAGGGAGGAGATCATGATGGGCAATGTAATCTTGGATATTGTTATCAAAATGGAATTGGAACTATGAAAGATGAAGAGAAAGCATTTCAGTGGTACTTGAAATCAGCTGAAGGGGGAGATAGTTATGGACAAATTAATCTTAATTATTGCTATCGAAATGAAATTGGAATTCTAAAGATTAAAAAACATCAAAATAAATTAATGAATAGATGCCATAATTGTGAAGAATTAAATTTACAAAATAATGCTTGTTCAAATTGTAAATTTATAGAAATGCCAAAATGGTCTAGTGGTAATAATGAAATTGATAAGATTATTCAAATGACTCAATCTGATGATTATGCAAAAGAATGGGAAATTTGGAGATGGATAAATTATAGCAAATTTAAGGATATAGAATATTTAGCTGAAGGAGGATTTGGTAGTATTTGGAAAGCAGAATGGATAGATATGCCTGAAGAGTTATTTGAATTTTATAAATCAAATCAAGTTGCCTTGAAGAAGCTTAAAGGTTCACAAGAAATTAGCTCGGAATTTTTAAAAGAGGTAAATATTAAATATATCAATATATCAATAAGTTTTTATCTAATATAAATATCATTTATATTTTTTTATAAAAATAGTTAAAGGCAAATTTCCAATGTCGAGATAGATATGTCTTACCAATTTTAGGTATAACTCAAGATCCAAAGACAAAAGAATATGCAATAGTTCTACGATATATGAAAAATGGAAATTTAAGAAATTTTCTTAAACAAAATAAATCATTACCTTGGATTGAACGATTATGGTTATTGAATACTTTTATCAGGGGATTAAAAGTCATTCACAGTAAAGGACTTATCCATCGTGATCTTCATCCTGGCAACCTTATGATAACTGAAGTATATAACAATTCAAAACATAAATTTATAAGATTAGGAGATTTAGGATTATGCAGATTTACAAATGAAATCTCATCATCTGGAGCATATGGTATATTGCCATATATTGCACCTGAAGTATTAAATAAATATCAATATACACAAGCTTCAGATATTTATAGTGTTGGAATTATTATGTGGATAATTTCAACAGGGAAAATACCATTTGCTATTAGAGCATATGATTCAGAATTAGCAGTTGATATTTTCAATGGACTTCGACCAAAAATTAATAGCAACACACCTCAATGTTATGTTGAATTAATGAAAAAATGTTGGCACAAAGATCCAGCCAAGCGTCCAAATGCTGAAATGATTTTTGATACATCAGAAAAATGGATTGAGGAATTGATGTATAATGATAAAACAGAACATTCACTTATGTTTTTAAAAGCAAATGAAAAAATGCAAGATGAAGATTTTGAATCATCATCTGCTGAAACTACTCATTCTGAGGCATACCTTACAAGCCATCTTTTACCTTCACCATTAAATATTCAACCTTCTTCTATTTTAAAATTTGATGTAAATAAAATGGATTTTAAATTTAATGACAATTAAGTTAATATTTGAAATTTTTTAATTTTAGGGTCTAATTCAGTATATATATTTTGAAATTTTAGTCATTATTATTCCATATAATCATATAATGTATTTACATGAAACTAAATAAATATATTTCTAATTTAAGCATTGAATTGCAACTTTTTACATTTTCTTTCCAAAGATAATTCATTAAAGTAAACTTGCAAGTTCTCATAAACCCATATGTACATTTACAACGGGGATTATTCGAAAGCCTTGCTCTTAAATTTTGCAATAGTGGTTTAATTATCCTTCTAGCATCGATATTTGCCAAATTATTATCATCTGAAGATATTGTACTTTACATTAATAATGTTTCTAGTACCATTCGAATAAGGGCTTTACAATGGTAGTCCGACTATTATTTGATCACCCAAAGTTTATATAAACTCATCTTGAGCTTATGAATTCACTTCAGGTGAGCCCAGCAAGCCAGTTCATAAACCCAACCAGTCCTGCAAGCCTATGAGCTTTAGGTAGAATTTACATTGTAGAAAATAGAACATCGCATTTTTCATATTAATTGAATCAAAAACAATAAGCCAAGGATTTGTTATTGCCAAAATAAGGCCGATATAGGCAAAAATCTTAAATATTTATTTGTATTGATATAAGAAACTAGTTAAGTAAAAAAAAATGAATATAATAAATAAATGGACACTATTTAAAGAGATCCATCTATCTATCTCTTTAATTTGTACTATATTTATAATCACTATTTTTATTATAAAAGTTATTATATCTAATATTCCTCCAATTTCCCGAAACACATGCCACGAAAGGGCACATTTCATCAAAATAATGATTTTCTCAGCCATAACCCTATCAAAGACTTGTTTAAAGTGGATCCGGTGAAAGGAAAAAAGAATATATAGTGATTTCATGTTAAAGAATCATCTAAGATCATTGTACCTAACAACCTTAATCAGTTCAGTTTCAGTTTCATATTATCATAATAGAAAGCCTAATAATGTATACTAGCAAAAGGTTATTTATTTATCTGGAATAATAATATATACAATAAAATATATAAAAATTATGGATATCAATAGGTATATTTTATTATTAGTATAAATTCAATGAAAATAATAAAATAATAATTATCTAAGGTAGTTTTAAAAGTTTCAACCATAGAAGCTGATTGCGTATGCTCGGTTTCTCCCGTGGAAAATTATACCTGAAATTAATGAAATTAAGGTTATTATATATGAAATATAAATGTAAAATAAATAATAAATTATTAAAAAAATCATTCAAGTATTTATGAATCCCTGTTATAATATCTTGTAATGCAAGACCTTTTTCTCGCTTTAACTTTGAAGAGCACAATTAAAATCAAAGAATACAATTTAAAGAACACAACGTACAATAATTAATATGCCGTGGTAAATTCAGTTAAGATGATATATTTAATATCTTCAAGTTCCGGATTTCCATTACCACAATTTTTTTAATATATAATTATACAGCATGACATGCCTGTAAAACATTTAAAGCTTTCTCATATCTCCATTAGCAATCCTTTGTAAGAAATTTCATCTGGTGATATATACTTGAAAAAAAAATAATAATTACCATAATTTAACTCAATATATCACACTCTCTCAATATGTAATTATTACTTACATAGAATTATTGATATTAATAATTCATAATAATTGTCCTCGTTTTCATCGTATAATTCATCTATTATTTATATTCATCATCATATCGAAGAATAATAACTAGCCAAATGTGATTTTATTATTTATTATTAGAATTATTATTTTTAATTCTTATACATATATTCGATGCAATCTATATAATAATACATATGCTAATATAATAAGCTTATATCTTCGATACCTAATCTTGTTGTTATATATCTTCAATACTTGTGCTAAAAATAGATATTGGATGAGATTGCAATTATTATTATTTATAAAATTCACAATTGAAAAAATAGAAAATACTAATTAAAATTCCTGTACCTATTAACTATTTAATATATCTTTTCATGATTAATTGGTTCACCATCATACTAAATATTATATTAAATTAAGACTTCAACGATAATATTATCCTTTATTTGTATTCTGATATTAAAAAATAAATTATTAATTAAAAAAAAAGTATAAAACTAATTGGGTCTAGTATTTAACACTTTACCATCCATCTTTTTTAAGATAAATTATAATAATCACGTCATGAATAAATTTATAATTATTATTTACTCATCATGTCAACAGAGATAAATTGATTTGGTTTTTCATTTGATCTAATTTTAATTCTTTATGTCATGTTAATAAACTAATAATTAATTAATCTACAACAACATATTCTCACTTATTAAATAAACGATAAAATAATTTTGGTTTAAATTTAAAGTATAAATTAAATTAATCAAAACTTAACTTATATCAATCTCAACTCATATATTTTTACATGTTACACGTTTGAAACCGTTGCATTTATTTTATGAAAATAAATTTTTTAAATAAAATAAAAAAAAAATACAATAATAAAAATAAAATAAAAAAAAATAGAAAAATCAAAACAAGTCAGTTGTATGTAATAATTGAAAAAATAATAATAAAGAAATGTAACAGACATTTAAAAAATTAGAACGCTAAATATATTAAACTGATTAAATTGATCAGAGTGAACAAATAAAGTTACCATTCGCCCTATAACAAGATTTATATTTCATTTGCTTTTTATCTTGCCTTTTGTATTATAAATTATAAATAATAAATTATTTTTTCATCACTAAATAATATAAAATAAGCGAAATTTATACGTAATGGAAAGAAAATATCTATGTTTATTGATAATGTAAATACGAAATAACATCGAAATAAACCAAGCTAAAGAACTAATCTATAATTATCTAGATATAATATATAAAAAACAAAATAATAATGCACTATAGTTATGAATGTTTAATAGTTAAAAACAATTATTGCATCGAAAAACAACAATAATAAAGAACTTATTTTGTTGAAATTAGTAAATAATGATGAGTCTAAGTGGATATTTTTGTCTAAGATTTTGTTTCGGTACATGAATTATTAGATCGAGGAAGAGGACAAGGATGAAGAGGATTTCATATTATTGACAGATTCATAGGGANTAAATATATTAAACTGATTAAATTGATCAGAGTGAACAAATAAAGTTACCATTCGCCCTATAACAAGATTTATATTTCATTTGCTTTTTATCTTGCCTTTTGTATTATAAATTATAAATAATAAATTATTTTTTCATCACTAAATAATATAAAATAAGCGAAATTTATACGTAATGGAAAGAAAATATCTATGTTTATTGATAATGTAAATACGAAATAACATCGAAATAAACCAAGCTAAAGAACTAATCTATAATTATCTAGATATAATATATAAAAAACAAAATAATAATGCACTATAGTTATGAATGTTTAATAGTTAAAAACAATTATTGCATCGAAAAACAACAATAATAAAGAACTTATTTTGTTGAAATTAGTAAATAATGATGAGTCTAAGTGGATATTTTTGTCTAAGATTTTGTTTCGGTACATGAATTATTAGATCGAGGAAGAGGACAAGGATGAAGAGGATTTCATATTATTGACAGATTCATAGGGATAAGTAGATTATAAATTTATGGATAATTTATTACACATATTTTCTAAATTTATCAGATTAACAAAATGAATTTGCATTTATTACTAACGAAAATATTTATCTGAAAACATTCTTGTCAAGTCTTGCTCCGCAAAACTTTACATCCCCATCATCTATGTCAGAAATAAACAATAAACAATTAGCATCCACAGTTTATTAAATAAAAAAAAAATAATAATTAAAACCTGTTACTTACATTGTTTGCCTGTACCTCGAGTCCATCCTCCAAAAGGTCTATAATTATTTAAAACAGGTTTTTTATCGTAAATAGCATACCATAATGGAAGGCTAGAATCCAAAATCCAATTTATATTTCCAGTAATTGTTTTCCATTGATATTGATTCTGGATTTACAAATTATTACGTGTCAGCTCTTCTTGCAAATGAAGAGAAATAAATATGTAAAAAATTACCTACCGAGTATATACCGAATTTCCAACCAGTGGATTTCCAAACAGCATGAAATTCTTTCAATATTTGTCGGTTTCTAACCTGACCCAAATTCCAATTACCAGCATTCGGATCCACTTCAATATCTAACCAAACTCTTTGAACTATGACCCGATGGGTTTTAATCAATTGAACCAATTCATTGACTTGTTGTCGAGGAGTTTTACAAGTTGACCTTCCAGTACATGGGAACATATATACTTCAATGTAGATGTACCCGGCATTTTTAGCATTGTCGTAATTTTTTAAGAAATTAGGATCGATCCCACCTCCAGGATTACGGCCATATGCTTCACGGTAACCACGAATAATAGCACGTTCATAACCTAAATTTTTAGTACATTTGAAGGTAGCTACTGATGTTAAAGCGGAAACATCGATTGCAAGTCTGGCAAACGCCTGGTTTGTCATTGAAACGATGATGGTAAAGATGGCTAAGGCAGTGAATATGAATTTCATTTTATTGTTTGTTATTTAATTTAATGGTTATATGAGGTTAGATGAATTGAATCGAGTGTATTTATACTTGTTTGAATATTAAAACTTCAACTAAACGTGTGTGTATACATGCAATAATTGTGAATAAAAATATGTGATTAAAACTCCACAGCGTTTATTAAGATAAAAATAGTAATATGAACAGGTTTTATTATATGCACAAGTTGTTTCATACTTGCCATTTTATGACTGTAACAAACCATCATGGTGAAACAAATCTGAATCATTTAGAGCGAATTCATTTTGAACTTTCCTTGTCTTAAAGAATATAAAGAATATGCCTTTTGTTTCTCAACTGTTGTCGTTGATATCTGTGCTTCCGAGTTTGTGTGTAACGTAAAGAAATTGATATTGAGATGGCACGAATGCCACGGGGAATGCTGCACGAGGATTGCGGAAGGTTACGAAGGTCACGGGAGATGGTAGCGAGATGACAGTGTTACCTGAGGGTGAGTGTGCTACCATCTAGATGACAGATTTCTCACTCTTGCACAGCATCTTTCATTCTCGTGTGTAAAGAGGAAAAACGTGTTTGGACGCAACAACAAAAGAAAAGGAAAGGAGAACAAATTGGAAGGTATAAAAGTAACCAGTGAAAAAAAAGGAGAGAGAGATTCCTTTTCTCGCGAAAAAAACTTTTAATTCATATAATATTTTTACCGAATTCCCTTGATAATTTTAATAAATAATTCTTAATAATAACAGACAACTTCAAAATAATTCTTAATAATAACAGACAACTTCAAAATANTGAGTGTGCTACCATCTAGATGACAGATTTCTCACTCTTGCACAGCATCTTTCATTCTCGTGTGTAAAGAGGAAAAACGTGTTTGGACGCAACAACAAAAGAAAAGGAAAGGAGAACAAATTGGAAGGTATAAAAGTAACCAGTGAAAAAAAAGGAGAGAGAGATTCCTTTTCTCGCGAAAAAAACTTTTAATTCATATAATATTTTTACCGAATTCCCTTGATAATTTTAATAAATAATTCTTAATAATAACAGACAACTTCAAAATAGTCTTAATAATAATAAATGATTTTTAATAAATTTTCTTTTAATAAATACAAACAGTTTCGAAATAGTTTTAAATAAATTTTAGTTTTAAATTTTAATCTAAATTTTTAATTTTAATAATAAATCTGTGTATCGGAATAGCAATAAGGATAAGATACGCCAACACAGTAATATATCTTTATTGACCTATTCTTTTAATAAACTTTAATAAATCTTGTAATAAACTTTTCTATATTTCTTAGCAAGTTACTCCAAAAGTCTATTAAATTTCGGCAGTGTACGAAATAAGTAGTGAAGATACTTTTACTCCACTTGTTCATCGTACCTTCAGATCATACACGTAATTGTATTATTGTTGTGAGTGTTACATCAGGAAATTTTAATAGGCGTAATATTCCGTAAACTTTTTGGTCCATAATTTCTCCGGAGAATTACGACACCCACAGAGATCTTCGAAATAATTTTCCGGAGATTTTCGAAACGTAATATTAGATTATTAATACGTTGCGAAAAAAAATCGCATAAATCTACGTAGATTTTACGTAAAAATTTACGTTTAATTTCGAAAGTTTTCGTATTTATCGCGGTTTTCAAATTAGTGCGATCATGTGATGTAAATCGATTTTTATAAAAATCGAATACCGAATACAAAACCATATGATATATATAAAAGTATTTGTATTACATATGATTTACAGATTAAACAAATATTAATGATAGATGAGTCATCTGCACATCTATTTATTGCATTTTGATCTTTTTTTTAATGCCTTTGTATATAGTCTTTATACCGATTACAAAATGACTAAAAACCGATTACAAAACAACTAAAACCGATTACAAAACGACTAAAAACGATTACTATTGATTACCTTGCGAATACATTTACTTATTTGATTAAAAAGGCTTTCTATAACCTTTATATTTACAAATATATATATATATTTTTATTTTTAACATAATATTTGTTATATTTTTAATAAATAAATCTTTGAAATCAAGTTATTTTATTACATATATGATTTTATTGATTTTATTTTATTATAATAATTATAATAAATATATTTTTGGCAAGAAGAGATAACTGTTTAATAGATATGATTCGATATTGTATTATTTTATATCAAGTTATTGGGTTTAATAAGGAAATAATATAGATATTTGATTTTTGTCGAGCGGAAGTCACGTGATTTGCGAATTACGTGACAAATTTTTATTGGTTGAAAAATGATCATCGATCACATGAGATCAGTCGTTTCGTCACATTACAAATTTTTATTGGTTAAAATGATCATTAATTATGTGATATTTGTTTATTGGTATTCGAATACAAATAAATTATATTAACTGATTTTTTTACATGATCGCACTAATTTGAAAACCGCGATAATTATTTTCGCGATATCAATTTTTACATTAAAATTTTATAATTATTTATTTACATATAATAATATAATAATAAAATAATTCTCTTTATTACGTTATATAATAAAAATAATATTTATACA
>PQFF01000381.1:22702-38113 GCA_003547095.1 Diversispora epigaea
GGCTTCCTTAGGTCCAGGTAGAAAGCCTAAATAAATAATATTTTCGGGTTTATTTCTTTCTGCCCTCGGAAGATTACATATCGAAGCATAAATAGCACCAGTGCTATGTTGTGTATATTTAAAGGGTTGAAACCAGTCCAAATTTATTAATAGACCTAAATTCGAGGTAGCAGTTTCTTTACTAAAAAATTTGCTTCCATCAAAAGGAAATGTATTCCATACTTTTCCATCATATATATCGGCATAAATATTATTATCATAATTTCTTGTACCCGATTGTTCTAGCATTTTTTCAAAACCGAATCTTTGGTACAAGAGACTTAATTGTTGCTTAATTGAGGGCTTAGGGTATAGCATTCGGGAGATAGCTACCATATTTTTCATATTTTTTTTGAGGGAGGAGAGTTTATTATTGCATAACTTCTTACGGGAAGATACCAGATTATTAAGATATTCTTCATAATGGCAATTCATAATTGTCAACTTATTGTTTTCTTTATAATTGCATATAATCTTAGAATCATATAATTTATGACAATTTGTACAAACTGCCATCCTTAATTTTGGTTGAAAAATTTCTAACCTCTTTTTTGCTAAATACAAAGATGCAGGAAATTTTCAGAACTTAGAATCATTTATAGATTTGAGCATAACATTTAAAAATTTAATTAACGCCTCCAGGGCATTATCAGATAATCGATATCATTGTTGAAACTTAAATAATCAGATAAGTATCTCTATATCTATCTTATCTTCTAGTTCTACTCCTTCATAATTTTCGTTCTCTTCTTCTAGCTCAGGTGTAATAAATAAATTATTTTCTTCAAATATTTCTTCGTGTTCATTTTCTGATTCTACATTCACATCTAATTCTTCATCATCCTCTCGGTCATCAATCAATTCATTATCATCATCACGATATTCTTCAAGGTTATCAATTAATTTATTATCATCATCACGATATTCTTCAAGGTCATCAATTAATTCATTGTTTTCATTGTTTTCATTATCACCTAAATCATACAAAAGCATATCATCAAATATATCAGGAGTCTCTTCTATAAGTGGATTATGAAATTGATCATTTCTGGATCGCGATGATGATGCCACAATGATTTCATCATCAAGATCCATTCCTGAAAGCATATTACTTATTGATGTATCCCTTTTTAACTTAGATAAACGAGCAGTTTCTTCATCCGGAATGAACTATCGGGAGCTTCTTTTTCTTTTCTTGCTACTCGTGATTAACGATGCATTTTCATTTTCTAAGAAAGGTAATAAATGTTACACAAAATAAAAATTGATATATCGGATACCCGAAAAATGAAAATTTGATATATCGGGTACCCGATTTGGTAATAACAATGTTGCAATTTAATAAACTTACTATATTTTCTTGATTCAATCTTTGCTAACTGATTCTTTCTTGAACTTTTAGATTTTCACAATTCTTTATTATTAGCATGCTTCTCCTGAGTTCTTGCTACAACTTCTTTACCATTACACAATAGACAATTGCATACATATTTATATGTCTTCGTAGAAACTAAGCTAGTTAATGGTGCTGATTTTTGAGACATTTTTTCAAAATATATTAATATATTAGTAAATTGGTTAAAAAAATGATTTATAAATTGTTCTGAAAATTTTACAAAATATAATATTTCCCTTTTTATATAATTTCGCTAATACACATTTTTTGTAAATTTGCTTTACGTTTTCGTGTCTCAAAATTTGAGAAATTTATGTTTATTAATTTTTAAATTAACGCGTTTTTTTATAATTTACGTCTCAATATTTGAGAAGATTCATGTTTATTATATATATATGCGCTTTTATAATTCGTATCACAATATAAATTACTTATTATAATTCGTGTTATTTATATATAAATTACTTATTATTATTATAATATTAATAGTGTAATACAAACTTGATGATCTCTGATTCTACTATACATAAAATAAACAAATACCTTTTTTCATAAATATCACTCTCTCACATAATACTTCTTGAGAGCACAACACCTCCTTGCGGCTGATAATATTAACAGTACCATATTATATATTTACAAGACTTATAATTTATAATTATGATATTTTTATATTATATATACTATAGATATATTAATAGATATATTACAACTATTATAATGTTAAGATTAATATATGATACGACCAATCCCCGATAAGTGTATTTCATTTTTATTTTGGGTTTTCATAAAATATCGGATACTGACTTTTCTTAGCTAAAAAATTTTAACAAAAAAAAACGAAAATAACGCGTCAAGGATATATAAATTTTATTATTCGTTTATTTATTAAAAATATTTTAATAAATATATATACAGGAGTATGATTATTTTTTGGTTTTTTTTAAAGAAAAGTTATTTTAAGTAAATAATATCATATCTCTGATGTATCTAATTTATTTTAATACATAATTTTTATAGATGAATATTGAACGAAATTATTAAGTAAGTGAAAATACTATGATGAAATAATTATTATATGAGAATAATATCAATATATTATTATTAGAGATTAGAACCGGATTTATAAAATCCGGTTTCACCCGGATATCACGGGTAACCCGGTTTAAACTTTTGAAACCGGATCATCCGTATGATATTTTTATTTTTAATTATAATGATGTTTGTTGATCCAGTTTATATAATTTGAATAAAAGTTAAGTCACATGTGATGCTCTGATTGGTTAATTTATTAATCAAAAAATATAAAAAATATATTTTTTAAAATTTAAACATTAAAATATTTTATCCGGATTGAATGTAATCCGAATCATTATGACAATCACCCGGTTTGAAGCATAAACCGGATGAAACCAGGTGAAATCAGGTGAAATTTTTTTTTAGAAAATCATCTGTTTTCACCCGGATATCCGATTTTAAAGTCATCCGGATATCCGGATGGCTTATAGGGACCCGGTTCCAATCCCTAATTATTATATCATTTTTACGATATCAAAAATATCAAAGAGTAACGTAATGATATCAAAAATATCAAAGAATAACGTAATTCTTAAAGATCGACTACCCGAAAAATAGAATATATAAAGAATTGCTTTTTTCTTCGTTTTTTTTTTAAAAAATATTATTTTAATTAAATTAGAATTAAATTAGATAGTTAATAAAATAATATTTTTTCAATTTTCAAAATGACCAAATCTCATAAAGCAAAAAAAGCAAGAAAAGCAAAAAAAGCAAAAAGATTCTCTATCGCGTCCCCCATTAAGGCAATAAAAAAAAAAGGAAAAAAAAATCAAAAAAATAAAATAACAAAAAAACGTAATATTAAATATTTTAATTTTTATAATATTTAAATTATAATTAATATTAATAACGAATATAATTTTATATATTTAATAGAAATTTCCCAATTAGGTCATTTTTATTACGACTTAATGACAAAAAAGAAAAATAAAAAAGCATCATCATCGTCGTTGTCGTCATCGTTGTCGTCGTCGTCATTATCATCATCATCATCATCATCAACTACTAGTTCCTCAGAACAAGTGTCGCAATNGATATCAAAAATATCAAAGAATAACGTAATTCTTAAAGATCGACTACCCGAAAAATAGAATATATAAAGAATTGCTTTTTTCTTCGTTTTTTTTTTAAAAAATATTATTTTAATTAAATTAGAATTAAATTAGATAGTTAATAAAATAATATTTTTTCAATTTTCAAAATGACCAAATCTCATAAAGCAAAAAAAGCAAGAAAAGCAAAAAAAGCAAAAAGATTCTCTATCGCGTCCCCCATTAAGGCAATAAAAAAAAAAGGAAAAAAAAATCAAAAAAATAAAATAACAAAAAAACGTAATATTAAATATTTTAATTTTTATAATATTTAAATTATAATTAATATTAATAACGAATATAATTTTATATATTTAATAGAAATTTCCCAATTAGGTCATTTTTATTACGACTTAATGACAAAAAAGAAAAATAAAAAAGCATCATCATCGTCGTTGTCGTCATCGTTGTCGTCGTCGTCATTATCATCATCATCATCATCATCAACTACTAGTTCCTCAGAACAAGTGTCGCAATCTTTGATTTCTTCATCATTTTCCGACGAAGATAAAAGAATCAAACCCCTAAATGACGAATCTTATAAAAGAATTAAAGTAAGTATAATATATAACAAATTTTATATTAGTTGTGTCTATCGGGGACACGATTAACATACAAATAACAATTTTGTAGAAGGAAGTTTTTCTTGTAGTTGATTCTGAAATGAACACAGTGTATCAAATTAATGATCGCTTAACTTGGGCTGCTTAAAAGCATGATGTGATTACGAAGTTGCTACCTTCACTCAAAAGAAAAATTAATAAAAAATACAAAGTTACAGGAGCAGAAATTATAAAAATGCTACAAAGGCGTCATCGGTCACGCCATAGAGTAAATAATATTGGTAATCAAGGGCCAAGAGCAGTTATTAATGATAGCAGACGAAAATTAAAGAATACGACAATGAATGATGTAAGTTCTTTTTTTAATTTTCTAAAAAACGTGCATATCGGAAATAATATATATATATTTATATGTTAATAGAAAAAGAAAAGAAGGAGGAGAGCAGTAGATTTTATGATGCAAGGAGGTAACAAGTATATAAAACGATATCCGAAAAAAGATTTATCTAAAATCTTAAATAATTCTGGTTACCATTCGGAAGAATGGGAAAAAACAGATGATGGGACAACCGCGACCGCAAGAACGACTGCAGCATTAACATCAGCAGCACGAACAACAACTATCATCGATAGTGATAATGATACTGATAATAATAATAATAATAATAATAATAATAATAATAATAATAATAATAATAATAATGATAATGATAATAATGATGGTAATAATAATAATGATAATGATAATAATAATGATAATAATAATAGTAATGAAAAAACAACATCAATTTATGTATATGAAAAATGGTGGCGATCAGATGCTGTAAGTAAATAATAATATATATATTTTTTACACCTATTGGGAATATTATTAATGTGTTTTTTTTTTTAGCTCATAAAACTTTTTAACGAAAGGATCGATCCTGTCGTTAAAGATGTATGCAAAAAACAGCAAAAACAAAGAATCAGAAACGTAGCGTCCAAGATTAACAGAGACAGGCACCCGCCAGTTGGGGCCCGAGCTGGACTCTAAATACAGTAGCATTGATGCGTGAAAATCGGGATCAATCAAAAATAGTAATTTATGATCCCGATACAGAAGAAGAAGAAAGTGAAGGAGAAAGAGAGGACAACACCGATGAGGATGATGATGATGATGGAAACGATTTAATTATAGATAATAAAAGAAAAAGAAAATCGTCATCATCATCATCAAATAAAAAAAGAAAACGAGAATCTTCAAAAAAAGATTCTAATAAAAAAAAAACAAAAAAAAACAAAAAAACAAAAAAAAAATAAAAGAAAATAAAAAAAAATAATTATAATAATAATAATAACAATAATAATAGTAATAATAATAATTATGATATTATATAATTTTTTTTGATTTTTATTATTTTTTATATATTTTGATTATATTAATAAATAAATTTTGCAATAAAATTAGTTATCGGGCATATGATATATTAAAAAAAAAATTTGTGCAATAATAAATAAAGCTATTGAATTTTTTATGATTTTGTCTAATGAATAATTGAATTTTAGTATGAAAGCTATATTATCGGGCACCCGATAGGCGCAATATAAATAAAATATCGGGAGCCTATTAGCGGCCGAAAGTTGATCGATAGATCCTCGATAGTATTTAAAAAAAAAATCGGGTACCCGATTGATTTTGAAAAATGGCTAAAAACTAAATACCCGATATGTGTAAAAAATATAACCGATAA
Source organism: Diversispora epigaea (assembly GCA_003547095.1). Lineage (NCBI taxonomy): Eukaryota > Fungi > Glomeromycota > Glomeromycetes > Diversisporales > Diversisporaceae > Diversispora > Diversispora epigaea. The sequence goes on from PQFF01000381.1 coordinate 28,602, forward strand.
GTCTGTGATAAGTATACGATATTAGGCACGACTATTACACTTATCGGATACCCGATAGGTGTAATATAAGTAGATATCGGGGACCTATCTGGGGGGAGATAGGTGCCCGATAAGTCCCTGATATTCCAGATTTCAACCAGTGGTATATAGTATACATCCTAATATACACTGGTCAAATGAACAAAAATCAAAATCCTATTGATGACACAAATATGCATAAATCGAATATCTTATTTGTGAAAATTTATGAATCAGAAATTCCTATTTATAAATTAGAAAAAATCAACTGCCTGTACTTAATAAATTTTAACAAATTTAGCCATTAATCGGAATCCTATTTATGATAAAACTATCCTATTTTTTTTTATTTGATCAGTGATATGTTTGATGCTATAGATCTTATTGAACATGTCATATCTTAGGAAGATGAAATACTATAACTCTTCTCTATTAAATTCATTAGTTACGGCTAAGTTACCAGTAACTTTCTTTGGTACAAGAAATAAAAGAAACTTCTTCAAATCTCCTTGCTTATTTGTATATCATCTACAAATCTCTCTGTCTATTTGCATATCATTTACAAATCTCTCTGCCTATTTATGTATTTTTCTGCTTATTTGTGACAAAAATTTTACCTGTTTTTTTTTATTTAACCAGTGTAATTAACTTTTACTGGTTGAATAAAAAAAAAATAGGATGGTGTTAGGAAGACTTTTTCTTTCTAACAGTCTAAATTCTTATTTTAGTTTTAATTTTGTTATTATTCTTACTTTTATTTTTTTTATATATATTATATTTTATAGATAAATTAGTTAGTTATATATTAACCTAGTTATTATTAATGATAGTTTATTATATTAATTTATTAGTGTTAACTAAATTGTATATTAAGATTAGTTATTAATAGTAATTGTAGAAATTATGCATATCATGTAACCTTAAAATGATGTAAATGTCATCACCTTAATGACTCTGTTATGAATCTAAGGACATTGTCCTTAGATTGATGATCAGATCCTTAAGTTGATGACCTTGTCCTGATAATAATGATCTTGTCCTGATACTAATGATTTTGTCCTTAAGGTCAGGACAGTTGAAATTGTTATAAATATGACCAAGAATTTCTTTAATAAAATTGGTTAACATTTGACTTAGAATACAATCCCTAACTTTTAATAAATAATAACTCTTTGCTTTTGAATAAACTATCTGTTGTTATAGTGTTATTAGTTTTGCACAGTGTAGTATTAGTTTGTTATATGNTAGTTTATTATATTAATTTATTAGTGTTAACTAAATTGTATATTAAGATTAGTTATTAATAGTAATTGTAGAAATTATGCATATCATGTAACCTTAAAATGATGTAAATGTCATCACCTTAATGACTCTGTTATGAATCTAAGGACATTGTCCTTAGATTGATGATCAGATCCTTAAGTTGATGACCTTGTCCTGATAATAATGATCTTGTCCTGATACTAATGATTTTGTCCTTAAGGTCAGGACAGTTGAAATTGTTATAAATATGACCAAGAATTTCTTTAATAAAATTGGTTAACATTTGACTTAGAATACAATCCCTAACTTTTAATAAATAATAACTCTTTGCTTTTGAATAAACTATCTGTTGTTATAGTGTTATTAGTTTTGCACAGTGTAGTATTAGTTTGTTATCTGGTTATATTTATTGCTTTGTACTTGTTTTCCCACTTGTTATTAATAGTTTGTTAGTAGTTAGTCAATCTTTGACACCAGTTAATCACCTGAAGCTAAACCACTTACTTCTTTTAGTAAAGCTCTCCCAACCAGGTGATAACAATGGTTTTATCATGAATAGGATTCCAATTGATGGCTAAATTTGCTAAGATTTATTAAGTACAAGTAGTCGATTTTTTCCGATTTATGAATTTTCACAAATAGGATGTCCAATTTATGTATATTTGCGCCATCAATAAGATTCCGATTTTTGTTCATTCGACCAGTGTCTATCAATATTGATATTTTAATATATTGTTTTAAAACAGCTATAATTTAGTGAATTTGGATGTTGCAAAAATAAAATATATATTATCTTGTAGCTAAAAACCAGAGCTTTTGATCTGTTCACTATTTATCAGGAACCTAGAAATTGAGATTGGAGAAGGTCCAGAGCAATCCTGCAGAGTGCTTCAACCATTCTTTTAAGATGAATATACACATTTTCTTGTAATTTATTGACAGAAAAAAATTTCCATGATGCAAAATTAAGTTTCTCGTGTTTATCAACTTCTACAAGCAGATAATCATCAATTGGACACCCACAAAGACAAACCAAATCAGGATGCTTTTTGAAAAATGCATTATAAGATTTAAATTTTTGTGATTCAGTTTATTTGTATTTCTTACCCACTTGTTTGTATGTAAATATCATTAATAATTTCATGACCTATTGTAATATCTCGGTCATATGCAAAGTCTTCACACTGAAGACAGTTCGTCTCATTAAAGATAATTCGTGCACTTGGTTCTCGTTGAAGTATGGATTATTAAATCGTTCTCCGCCAAATGGTGATGAATACAAATTTGTCGTATTCAGATATCGAATACTAAAAGTTCCAATTGTAACAACTGATGTGATTGTGTAACAAATCATCAGATGTGTTTTTGATACTGCGAAAAATCTCCAAACAATTGTTACGGACTCCATCAGTTGCATTATAAAGCTTATCGAACTCATCAATAAAAAGAATAATCTCCTTGTCCCATGCATCTTCAGCAAACACAAATCGTCAGGATTCTAAATTTCACAAAATTTTATACCATTAGCCATTCCTATGGCTTTGAGTAGACACTCCCGGAAGGCATCTCTGCTTCTAATTAATCTAACATGTTCAAAAGTCACACTAGTTGAAGATGAACAATCAGAATATGGTTTTGTGAGCCAACTGAATAAAACGAACATACTATAGGCTAATATAATCATTCTGTAGTAGCTGTATGAGTCGGAACACTCTGGATGCTCGTGATCCAGTAAGAGGCTTTCGTACGCTATGTTTTGCATGAACGTTCGATTTTTTTCATTTTCTGCTGGATCCACATAGTAAAATATTCTCGCTTCCATTGGCTTGATCACCCATTAATGTTAAACTTCTTTTTGTATAATGGCGAAACTGTCAATGCATAAACTTTCTTCCTCTGCCTTTCGCTTTCTTGGATTAACATCTGGTGGATGCCTATCAAGACAAAAGGTGTTAGTGATGCGAATTACCAGTTCAACAACGTTGATAAAAAAAGATAAACCTTGATATTTTAATTCAGCAATCGATTCCCGTATTTCTGAGATCTCCCGACTCAAAGTAACAGTTGACGCGGGTTACTCAATTATAACATGAATTTTTCTCTTAGGTGGCTTCTCGGTCCAGTAGTTTTCAATATCTTGAGTTGCAAGAAGTTCGTCACTATCTTTAAAGGTAAGTTCTAATAACAAATCGTCACGATCGTCTTGGATCTCTACTCTCCTTCATTGCATCTACTATTTTCTGAGATCACTAATAGTATTGTCCTTGCTGACCTTGATGAGAAAAGCGTGCGTTACTGAGTTTCCTTTAACAAGACAGAAAAGTTTGGTAGACATTGTAACGGTCACTTAATTTAGGTAAAAAAAGTGATCGAAATTACACGATCCAATTATCTTTCGAGTTTGTAAAAATATATAAACCAAGATCGTTAAAAAAAATTCAAAAAAAAATGGATAAATCAAAAATCATGCCCGTCAATTCTCCAAAATTTTCTCAGGTGCCACCTAGAGCTTATGAAAGATATAATAGAAGAATGTTAAAAAAAGTGAATCAAATGGACTACAATCGTTTCCATTCAACCAAAGGAAGAGCGTACACAGCATTTATTACGATCTTCTCGGCAGGTTATAATGACACATTTTTATAAAATATTTTCTTAAATATTTTACTATTAAAAATAAAAATTTTATCGTAGTAACGGGAGCTTATCTTGCTTTATATTCCGATTTCGGAGAAGAGGAACATTGTTTTACTTCTGTCTGTATTTTATGTATTTTTATTATTATTTAATGTTAAAAAAAAAAATTAAAATAATTTAAGATATATTAAATTAAAATATCTTTTTTTAGGTACGAACGTGGTATGCAAATAAAAAAGAAGAATTTTGGTCTTTAAGCGAAAAGGAGAAACGTGATTTAGAAGAACAAGGGAAATTATAAATAATATTAAAAAAAAAAAATACTCGTAAATCTATTTTTTTTTTGTCTCAAATAATTAAATTATCAAAAATAATTATTTAAATGAATTGTTGATATAAATTTGAATTTTTATAATAATGAATTGTTTTCATTTTTTAAATATCCCACAAAGCATTTATCCAACATCAAATCATAATTTACCCAAGAATGTGTTGTCACTTTTTTTTTTAAAAAAAATGAAAGAATAAATATAAGTAATTAATTATTATAAATAAAAATGATAACATTTGAATACAACTTACTAAACAATTTAGTTCCGTCTCGACCTGCTACTCGCATCAATTCTTTTTCACCTATTTTNAAAAAAAAATTAAAATAATTTAAGATATATTAAATTAAAATATCTTTTTTTAGGTACGAACGTGGTATGCAAATAAAAAAGAAGAATTTTGGTCTTTAAGCGAAAAGGAGAAACGTGATTTAGAAGAACAAGGGAAATTATAAATAATATTAAAAAAAAAAAATACTCGTAAATCTATTTTTTTTTTGTCTCAAATAATTAAATTATCAAAAATAATTATTTAAATGAATTGTTGATATAAATTTGAATTTTTATAATAATGAATTGTTTTCATTTTTTAAATATCCCACAAAGCATTTATCCAACATCAAATCATAATTTACCCAAGAATGTGTTGTCACTTTTTTTTTTAAAAAAAATGAAAGAATAAATATAAGTAATTAATTATTATAAATAAAAATGATAACATTTGAATACAACTTACTAAACAATTTAGTTCCGTCTCGACCTGCTACTCGCATCAATTCTTTTTCACCTATTTTTTAATTTTTTACATGAAAAGAAAATATTTCATGAGTGAATTTTATAAAAAATTTCATTAATTTAATATAAGCAATTTAATTTACCGCCAGGGTGAAAATTAAGATATGGTGTCATATTATAAATTTTGCCATTAATTGCAGTCCAGGCTTCATCTCTTTTTTTATGTTGTTTTAATTCTTCAAGCGTATATTTCCGTATTTCTGAAACACCCTGAAAATGGTGGTAAAAAGAATAACATAAAAGAATGATAAGATTTCAATAATATATATTTATAAATATAATTATTAATATATTTTTTTTTACACTCAGATCAATTCCACTGTTTTTTAATTTTGCCCAATCTAAAGGTGAATGTCCAGGTTCCAAAATAACTTTCCGTCGTAATTTATTGGCTTTTTCGAGGGGAGTTGGTTTTTTATAAGTGTTGTTAGATTGTGAATTTGATTTTATACGTTGTGGACTATCGATAAGTGGAAATTCCGAAGGGGAGTCTATAAAAATTTTTGACAATTTTTTATAAAATTAAACAAATTTACAAATTTTTTTTTTTTTTTTAAAAAAAAATCGCATACCATTTTGATCTAATAAATTTAATTTGGGTATAGGAATTATGGGAACAGAAAAATCGATTTGGTTATTAACTTGGTTATTAATCGGTGTTGAAGATATTGTTGAAGACGAAACTAATGAAACCTGTGTAGAGGATTCAGTATTATTATCAGAAGTTTCATTTTCTTCATTCTCGGAATTCTCGACATCTTGATAATTATTATTACCAAATATACTTGTAAAAAGTTTGGAAGGAATGGAAAACATTGGGATATTATGGATATTAAATAGATATTAAAAAGATATGAAATATTANATGTCCAGGTTCCAAAATAACTTTCCGTCGTAATTTATTGGCTTTTTCGAGGGGAGTTGGTTTTTTATAAGTGTTGTTAGATTGTGAATTTGATTTTATACGTTGTGGACTATCGATAAGTGGAAATTCCGAAGGGGAGTCTATAAAAATTTTTGACAATTTTTTATAAAATTAAACAAATTTACAAATTTTTTTTTTTTTTTTAAAAAAAAATCGCATACCATTTTGATCTAATAAATTTAATTTGGGTATAGGAATTATGGGAACAGAAAAATCGATTTGGTTATTAACTTGGTTATTAATCGGTGTTGAAGATATTGTTGAAGACGAAACTAATGAAACCTGTGTAGAGGATTCAGTATTATTATCAGAAGTTTCATTTTCTTCATTCTCGGAATTCTCGACATCTTGATAATTATTATTACCAAATATACTTGTAAAAAGTTTGGAAGGAATGGAAAACATTGGGATATTATGGATATTAAATAGATATTAAAAAGATATGAAATATTAAATAGAAATTGACACTTTAGCAATAATAATTTTAAAGTCAATGCTAGGTTCCAAAGAAAGAAAGATGAAAAAATGGTTAGTCATCCATATATTCCATATATTCAACTTATTGTTACACATCAATAAAATTATTATAATTGCATAATTGACATAATTGATATAATTGTCAATTATGTCATATTATTCAACAATTGATTTTAAAATACTTAATATTGTAATGTAATGTAATTAATTTTCAATATTTTATTTTTATTCTTGCAAATTTATTACTTATTAATATTTTTGTTACTATTATTTATTCAAAGTTGTCTAGCTAATTTTATAAAAGGCTTAAAAAATCATTAGTAATCATTTTTAATTTTCAGTAATAACCTTCTCGAAGTTTAAACAATTTCTGCGTGTAACTTGTTTATTTGAACATAATTGAACCAATCATATCAGAATCTGCAATAACACTCTCTCGAAATCTTTTTAACGAAACAATTATGTGGCTGTCAGATACACAGAGTACGTTGTTAACTGCAACAATTTTTTATGTCCAGCAAGTTTTTTTTTTCTTCTACACTAATTAGATCGCCAAGTTGAAAGTTTGAGAATGTATATTATGAAGGAATTCCTTATCATGGATTCTTTTAGATCGCGAAATAATAAAATAATCTCAAATATATTAAAGCGTTAAGCCAATAATAATTCTATTTAGAAATTGGAGTTGGGTTGACTGCATTTGGAACATTCTTTATGTTTCTTGGTATAGTGCTTTTCTTCGATGGCGGACTACTAGCAATAGGCAATGTAAGCTTGTTGTATTTGTATTTTTTTTAAAAAAAATAATATAAATTTATTAATAATTGAAATAATATAAATTTATTAGTAATTGAAATAATATAAATTTATTAATAATTGAAATAATATAAATTTATTAATAATTGAAATAATAAAAAAATTTGAAATTTATTTATGTAATTTTATATTAGATGTTATTTCTGGGTGGAATAACTCTTATCATTGGTTTCCATAAAACTCTTATATTCTTTGCTAGAAAGAACAAAATTTTGGGAACGCTTTTTTTCTTTGGAGGAATCATTTTGGTTTTCTTAAAATGGCCTAAAGTGGGAATGGGAATTGAATTATTCGGATTCCTAAATCTATTTGGGTAAATAAATAAATAAATATATAAAGAGAGAGAGAATGTGTGTGAAGAGAGAGATATACATATAGATAGACATATCTATATTTCTATCTTTTTTTAAATATATTCTGAGAATCTTTGGGAATCAAGTTATATTAATTTTAATGTTTTTTATGTTTTTTATATATTCTCTAGTGATTTCTTCCCTGTTGTAATTAGTTTCCTTCGGAGACTGCCTATTATTGGGAATTTGTTAAATGCACCTTTTATCTCACAAGTATGTTTTTATAATAGTTATTCAAATTTAGTCTTATAACTAATTAATTATTTTTAATTATTAATCAAATTGTTAATTTAGATTGCAGATAGAATAACGGGTTCAAAATTACCTGTATAAAAAAAATAATTTATTTCTTTTCCATTCTATTTACTATTTACTAAAAGCTGTTTCGGGCTCCGTGGCCCGAAATGCAATTTTCATTTCCTTAATTTTTGACAAATAATCTAATTATATTAATTATTTTAATTATATTAATTATATTAATTATATTAATCATACTTAATATTTATCAGTTACATATAAATTAATAATATTATTCTTTATGAAAAGAAAACGCTGAGAGACATTTTAATATTTAATTTTATTTTTTTTTGAGACAATCTTAATATTCTTAATTTGGGTAAAAAAAAGTTTTAAGATCTAAAGGCATTCTTTTTTATTTCTACTTTAAACGTTTTTTGATTTTAATAATAATAATAACTACTACAAATATTGTAATGATCACATGTATTTTTATGTTTGTATTTTTTTTTTTATTTTTATTTTTTTGTACTTTTTTTTACCGCGGGCAGTGCTATAAGTAATATAAGTAAAATATTATTGCTCGATTAGCATATTAGCATTTAGAGCATGTAATCAAGTTTGCTCAAATAAATGTGCAAATACAATACATAAATACATAAATATGTATGTTGAAATATTATTTTGAGATTATAAACCTTTTTGTTATTATCTTTGTTTGTCTGAAATCACAAAAAGCGTTTTGAAAGAATTTTATTTATAGGTGATAAGTTAAAAGACGCGTATTACTGTGTTAGTTAAATAAAAATATCAAAAACTTAGTTCTTTTCCATTTCCCGCGTTACAAATGTCAACCAATTAAATAATAAAAAAAGACGCAAAATAGTTAATATATCACATGACCCACCAAACTCTCGAAACGTAAAATATTATTATATCCTCGAATAACGCGACTTCCAACATTGTTCTTAATGGTAAACTATGTGAATGCCTATTCATCGAATAATCGATTCATGTTATTATAAAAAAAAAATATGTGCAGTTACCATTCATTTGGTTTTAGAAATTTTGGTTTTGCGCGAACATATATATTTTTACATGTTTATCTACATGTGTGCGGAATCTAGTGGGACCTCAAAAGACCAACGCGCGGCTTCGAATTCCTCTACAAGAGACTCCGCCTCACCAATTGCCGCGATTAAGGTGGATTAAACTCTGTTTTTACAATAAACGAGTTTATTAATTATTCCCTCGACCCTTCGACCCTCGACCCCGACCTTCGACCCTCGACCGTGGAACAAAAGCATAAAAGTAAAACTTTTATCTTTAAAATGTTACAGAATTAGATCGCCAAATATTTGATAAATTTTTGTTTTTTTTCTCCGATTTTTAGTGTAAAATCACTAAACCCTTATCAGAAAAGTGAAAAAAAGGGATAAAATTTTATGAATTGAGTGAGGATTGAGAAATGATATCACTTAGTTAACCTTCTAAAAAACTTTAATTATCTTCTAAGATTCCGAAATTCTAATATCTTTGAAATTTTTGTTAATTCTTTTAAAACCTTCTTTTAGAGATTTCAATAACAATAATTGGTTTAGTAATGCATAAACAACATAATGTGAGTTAGGAAACAATTTTTGTACAAAAAAAAAAAAAAAA
>PQFF01000381.1:38274-54002 GCA_003547095.1 Diversispora epigaea
AAAAAAAAAAAAAAAAAACAAGTTCGAACATCAAACAAACAACATTAAGATATATCCAAAAATGTAACAATAATTTGGTGGAATGGTCGTCGATAATGAGAAGCTGTATCGAAAAATCGATATTTTTCTTTGAAGAAAAAAAAAACATCATGCGAAATAAATCAACTAAATAAGTTTAGTTTCTTATGAATCAAGCGAAATTCTAATTAATTAGAAAAATGCAACTGTAAACAAGGCATGCAGAATCTTGTAATCTTGTAATCTTGTTCCCATTTACTGGGGATACTAATTATATAGGAAAACCATTAAAATTACTTTTATGGATGGTTTTTCGAATTTATTTATTCTAAATTCTTTCTTCTCTTGAGTAATTAGAATTTTGTCTTAAATGATCTTCCTTGTGTGAAATAAAAATATTAAACAGGGATTACTTGTATTATTTTGTATTATAAAATCTTTAATATTCTTCGTAATTATAATTTGATATATTCGAATTTATAACAAAGATAAACAAAGCAGCTTAATGCACATCTCGAAGTGGTTACATTTTAATAAATATTTTTTTTTTTTAATTCGTACATTATGTTCAAATTTGTAGCAGTTCTTTCTTAACTCGTCAACACAAAATTTAATTTGAAACCAATCAATGAAGATTTATTTATAAATACTTTTCTTCGTTCATATAATGAATCCCCCCTAGATGCCCAAATATAAACTAGTTCGAAAAAATAAATCGAGTCGATCATCTGTGCAATTTTGTAATTCTTGCAATTCTTGCATTACTTAGACGCACAAAAATATAATAATAGAGAACCCACAAAATAGAGTAAACTAAATTGGAAAATATAATTTTATGAATAAATGCATTTACTTTCCATTCATGGTTAATCATATAATGAGAAGAATGGATTTGGTAAAAAGTCCATTTAAAATCCAAATCAATGCTTGAGATTACAAAAAAGTGTTCATTCGGAATTTAGGCATGAAGTTTCGGAGAGTAAATACGGAAAGGAAGTTTATTATTTGAAATAAGTTAAAATGCGGGGATTCTAAGATTTAATGGCTGTAATTATCCGCACACAAAAAATTTTACTAAAGTAGGTATATAAAGTATGTCATTTTATATTCATAAACAATGAACAAAAATACTTGATCGGTGAAAAAAAGCAAGAAAGTGCTAATTCAAAAAAAGGTCATATTTGAAACGCACACAATGACCAATGACCCCAAAAAATCCATCTTTTATTCCAGAATAATAATAATGAACCCTATAATGACATTTGTATGGGAGATAATGACAGGCCTGAAATAATGCATGAACCCTTGAATGTTATTCATCTGTTATCCAAAATAGGTCAAATTTATTTTCTCAACTGTAATGTTTTTTTCAAATAATTTCATCTCCAAATTAATAAAATCAATATTAATTTTCAACTTTAATCTTTCCCGAATTATCAATTAAAATTAAAAGACACCAAAAAAGAAATGTAAGAGCGCCACCTTTAAAAGATGGCTTTATTAGGATCTTCTCCCTTGTTATCTAATATGTTTTTTATATTTTTATATTTTTTTTTCAAATTAACGCGAATCATAAATCAATAAATAAATCGCCCGCATTTATTTATTAATATAAAAAGATAACGTACTTTATTATTATTATTAATTTTTTTTTTTTTAATTTATGCATTGCCGCGTTGAAATGCAAATGCATTAACTTGTATTTCATATTATTAAAAATTAATTAATCAGTTTATTATGTGGTTCCATACAACGCCGTAATATTTAATTTCATTCCGAAGTGATAATTCGCAATTTATTTTACTTTTTGATTTACATCACATATGTACATGCTAAAAGTATATCTTCTTGTAAAGCAAAGAAAGAAATAAAAAAGATCTCAATGAAATGCTTAATCATCATGCATCCATTTAATTAATAATAAGATGATTCGTATCAAAATAATTTGGTTTAGTATTTCCATAATCACTTCCCTTTATCAGTTCGATTTAAATTATGAAACAATAGTAAACCATATTTAGCTTCCGAAAAAAATATTAAGTTCAAACACCACTTAATCAACTTTGATTTATTATCTGTAAGAAACAAAGAAAGTTTATTGGTATTTAATTACCCTTAGAGATTTTTTTTTTTTAAATCAAATTTTATGGATTAAGCCGAAATATTCGGAGGTATCCAAAAAAGATTTGAAATAAGGGATAAAAAAATATTAAAATTTTCTTGTTAAATTAATAGGGATAGATGAAATCATGAATGGAAATATAAGACAGAAGCACGCGCAAAACTGAACAAAAAATAAATCAAATGACGATTTGTACTTTGATTTAATCATTAAAACGCCGAATTGTTTTATTTACACAACATTAACTCTTATCTCTTTTGACTTTAACGCGTTTTTTTTTTGTTTCCATTTTATATTCCCTTTCAAGACATAATTAGTAATCTGTGTCTACTTTCATTATTTCCATAAAAAAATCGATCGAATTATCGTAAGATAAAGCTTAATCGAAAAGTTAGATACGCAAGACTTTGTTTGTGCTCAAATGCATTGTGTTATATTATAATATTTCGGAATGTATAAATCTTCCGCCGCGTGCTTCCCTTTTCGCATAGCATACTATGTCTTATTATTAAAAAATTTATAAAAATGGATAGATGAATTTTTAGGTGGGAGATTTTTTTTTTCGAAACAGGAGAACAGGCATAGGCATGGGCACAGGTAAAAGGATAGAAAGATAATCCGAGACGTTCTGGGCGTTCTGCGCGATTAAATTAAATGCTTTTTACTAATAAACCAAGATTATCGAGTCCATTAAATTGACTTTTCGAAACAATCACATCACCTTTAAAATATTTCATTACCTTTGTAATTAAATATTTTCTTTACACAATATAGAGAATATAATGACTGCGTGCATAACGGATAAAGTTATTTGCAAAATTTCAGATTTTTATCACCCGTACATTTTATGAAGCTTTAAAAATAAGATTAAAATAAAGTTAAATTACGATTAAATTAAGATTAAATTATAGGTTAAATTAAGATTATATTAAAAAGATATTTCTATTAATTAATTTATTTATTATAACAATTTTTTATTGTAAATTATTATATTATTATTGTAAATTGTTATAATTATTATTGTAAATTATTATAATTCTTATTGTAAATTGTTATAATTCTTATTGTAAATTATTATAATTCTTATTGTAAATTGTTATAATTTTTATTGTAAATTATTATAATTCTTATTGTAAATTGTTATAATTATTATTGTAAATTATTATAATTATTATTGTAAATTATATAAATTAGTATAATTATTATTGTTTATTATATAAATTAGTATAATTATTATTGTTTATTATTATAATTATTGTTTATTATTATAATTATTCTTATTGTATTATTATTATTATAATTATTGTAATTTATTGATGAAAATAAAAAAGGATTTATTCATTGATCTCTATTACACGCATTTTTAATTTTAAATGAAATTTATCAATTACCATTTGTTTACCTGTTTATTGTTATTTATATGCATATTATTTTTGTTTCCTTAATAATTTTCTTTAGAACGTGTAATTTAACTTTTATCTCGCGTTCCGTTTTTATTTTTACTGTGAAAGATATAACATTATGAGACATGCAATTTCTATTATTATCTATAATTTGCTTTATCAAGATTTTCTTATTCTAGTTTCATTATTAAATTAATTATTGTTTTCTACATAAATTTCCTGTTTTTACGTAACTTGCATATTTTTATAATCAATTGCCTATTTATTTATTTTATTCTTGCGCCATTCAGGATATTCAGATTCTTTTCTTTATTCTTTATATAAATCAGGGATTATAGGTTGGAATATAAAATTCTTAATCTGGCAAAATCATTGTTTTCATTCGCATAAAGACATTGTTCTTCTTTGAGGATGTTTAATAATAATTGTTCTCGGAGAATTCTTCATTTTGGTGCATTAATTAGGTTTAGATTTTGAGCTTGACTTGTTTCTTAATTCTTTTGGTTTAATTAATATACTTTGGATTTTGATTTTGTAATGTTTTTTAATTCTAGTTGATCACAGCCCGAAGAAAGTATTTTGGGGTTATCAATACAATGTGATGGAATTTTTGAATTATTAAATTATGCATGGTGATTAAATAAGTATTCATTTTTCTCATAAACCGGATTAATGGTTAATATTTGTAATAAAATCTTAATAATGAATGGAAATTCGTGATTATTACTTTGAATAAGTGAAGGTTTATTATATTATTATCTCTTGAATTTATTTTATCTGATAAATCATAACACGAAAATTTTTAAACTAAGACGCGACTTTAGCCTCAAATTAATGCGTCACATTTTTCGCCACTAACCTAATTTATAAGCATGAATTAACTTAAATTTATATATGTTAAATCGATTAATTCATAATTTGAATGGAATCTAAATTAGCTCTATTAAATTAGCCTTTAGAATATGCATACATTGGAGTTATAATTTAAATTTTAGGTGTGACGAATATTAACTTATGAAATTAAATATTTAAATTTAATTGAGTCGCACGTGTTTAAAAGGATTTAATTTTGGCCCAATTTAATTAATTCTAGTTACATCGATTTCTAATGTTGAACATTATGGTTTATCAACGTGTAAATGCATATACGCGACCTTTCTTTGGAAATTCTTATTCAAGGACCATTAGAGAGTTCAATTAGCAAACCATTTTTTTTTTTGATATTTGTAAAATTTTATTTTTTTATCTATACCATTTCCAAATTCTATAGAAATCGCGTCTCACATATACGTATGATATTTGCATTTTTAAATAATTAAAGGTATTTCATAAGAACCCATAATAGTAATGCATAAAATAAGAATTATTAAGATGCAATGAAATGTAGATAAGCCAACTTTGTCATCCATTGAAGAATTTCCTTAATAGTAAAAAAAAAATTTTTTTCTACTGGTTGAGTCCTTTCTTATTTACAAAAAATAAGATAAGAATTCTTAATAGATGAGTATACGCGAAATAATTTATAAATAAACGATATACATTATTCAACCAATTGTAATTTACAGAGACTTCACGTTTATGCAATGTTTCATCATGTAAAGTCTTGAAAAATTACTAAAAAATATAACTAAAAGAAAACCATATTCTTTGTGTGGTTTTTACTAAATCACGATATAAAAAAGAAACAATATAATTCATAAATTAAGAATGTATCAACATTAAACAATACTGTATATAAGTCTGCCGTATAAGCATCATACTATCTTTTTATAACTTCACTTTTTGGTCTAAACTAATTATTCAAACGTTTACACAGCTTCATATAGCGTCCACCACATTTTACATAAATAAAATGAACATTAATGAAACAATGTTTAACCAAAGAAAGAACAATATGAACAATATGAAGTTTTTAATTGTTATTTCGTTAAAAGATATATTAATAAAATTTGACTGATATCTAGGTAAGAAAATTCGCGAAAGATTTTGATAGCTCATTTGTTTTATTACTCAGTTGTGAGGAATTAAATTCATTGATAGATTATGTAGAATGCATGTTCGTACACAAATGGAACTAAAAAACACATCATTTAGAATCAATTATATGTATGTTAATAAAATGCATGTATGTACTGTAAAGATAATGCGAAATTGGTGGTTATCTTTTCTTTATGAAAATTTTGGCATGCATTTTTTGCAAGAAGACGACGAATTTAATTCTTTTGAAGTAAAATTCATGATATTTATGAGACTTGAATTTTTGTTATTGTCATTAACGGATAAGTTTAAATTTACTTATTACTATAATTATAATCTCTTGAATTAAATTAATATTGTTATTCTTGTTATAATAAATAAGGACGCGTCAAATAATTTATTTTGGAATTTATGTCTTTGTTTTGTTACGCATATACTGATCATTTATAATAGGGTACACGCATACACCACAAAATTAGAGAAGTTTAATGTTATAAATGATGATTGAAATTTTTAATTTAGCTTCGTTAGAAACATCACCAGATTTATTTTTTACATTAAGACAAACCATTAAAGGATATCAAAGTTATTTGTATCAAAAATAAGTTATTATAATGTCCAATAAATTATTCACAACATATACTTATAAGCCACTTATTTTAAAATATCAACCGAATTTTAAAAGCCTTGTCAATGTTATTTTTTTATATGGAAAATACGATTAAGTATACATTCAAAAATATCCAAAATGAAATTCTGTTAAATTTACTAAGATATTCACAATGGTCAAAACAGACGATTAATGAATTAATGAAATTAGATATATATATGCCAAATCTGGTTTTTCTTAGGAAAAGTTTAAGTTAAAAAGTGCTTTATTTAAAAGAAAACGAAAATCAATCGGTTAGCTTTGAATAATTTTATGATCAAGTATTCTCATAGGATTTGTTGAATTTGTTGAATCGTAACGATATAATTTAAATAACATGGTGTAGAATTATTAATAAACAAGTAAATAAGATGGACTGGGGAAAAAACCAAGTAAAGTAATTGATTCAATATACGCTAAACTACGTTTACTAATTTCTACAACGCGAAATTTCACACGTGTCATGCAATTCTGGGTAATAAATATTCGGAAGATGAATAGCATTTATTATTACCATTACGTCGGAATAGATAATAATCAATAAATTTATCAATTTATCGTAACTTTATTTTAACTTTGCTCATAACAATAGACTAACAAACTTTAATAAAGTATATGCGTATTTCTAAGAGAACGAGAACATAACAGATAATTTCAGCATAATATCTTATGGATCAAAATAAGAATTCGAATAACTCTTTTAAGATAAGAAAAATTTGTGATGTTAAGAATCCTCAAGATATATTAAAATGCGGAGGAATTATAGACCAATGTAAGAAGTGAAAAAGTACCATATATTGTGACCATAGTACCCGGGTATATTAAAAATTTTCAAGATTTTAGGCTATACACAGGAATAATAAACAAGGGTCGGAATATTATGCCAATAACTTCGAAATTTTTCATGGGAATTCTGAATTTTTGGCTAGGCCCGAAAATTCATTAATTATTAATTTTAGGGGAAACCAATGAGATAATTTAGTGTTAGGTTTCTAGATTTTTTTATTTGGTTTCCAAATTAGGCTATTTATTTTAAGGTTTATAAAAAGATAATTTTAAATTACTGGGGTGCATTCCAATGTTTTCGATGTCGATATTCAAATCTTTCTATCTGTCTCAATTAGTTATCAAGGCCAATTATCAATATACAGTAAATGAAATTTTTGTAATAAAAAATATAAGAATGGTAAAGAGATAACAGACATACCACTTGATATATTTAACAATAATTGTATATTTTTATGCATTTTAATTATGAAATAAAGTTTGTTCACATGAATATCATTTTTAATTTCTTACTAAGTGTACTTGGAGATTATATTAAATTTCTTCTTTACCATTAATGTCATTAATCATTGAGTTTATCTAATTGTTATTGTTAAAATTTTGCTTGCATACACATATATGTAGCGCGGAATAAAGTTTTCACCTTGATAAGAAAGCAGCAAAATTTTTTTCTGGGAAAATTTCTTATAATCAAACGTTACTCAATACTTTTTTGTTATGTTGAACATCCGGAGATCAATTTTTTTATGGGATTTGGATTCAAAAAAAAAAAAATTAGTTTCTGGTTTGTGAAATACTCTTTTTTTAATTTTAACAATTTTAACGAACTAATCCTTTTGCGCAATAATGGTTTACTACACACGTTACATTCTAGCCCGAATATTCCCGTTTGTTTATTGTTTATTCGTAGTTTTTTTACTATATTTTATTTCCACATTTTTTCTCTCCTATTTTTAAGTTCCACTATATATTTGTTTTTAATATTAATTTCAATATTTGCTTTGATGTTTATGATATTTATGTCATGTGAAACATTATCAAATATTTTACAAAAATTTTNTTTTGCTTGCATACACATATATGTAGCGCGGAATAAAGTTTTCACCTTGATAAGAAAGCAGCAAAATTTTTTTCTGGGAAAATTTCTTATAATCAAACGTTACTCAATACTTTTTTGTTATGTTGAACATCCGGAGATCAATTTTTTTATGGGATTTGGATTCAAAAAAAAAAAAATTAGTTTCTGGTTTGTGAAATACTCTTTTTTTAATTTTAACAATTTTAACGAACTAATCCTTTTGCGCAATAATGGTTTACTACACACGTTACATTCTAGCCCGAATATTCCCGTTTGTTTATTGTTTATTCGTAGTTTTTTTACTATATTTTATTTCCACATTTTTTCTCTCCTATTTTTAAGTTCCACTATATATTTGTTTTTAATATTAATTTCAATATTTGCTTTGATGTTTATGATATTTATGTCATGTGAAACATTATCAAATATTTTACAAAAATTTTTCTTCAAATACCTAAATAGTTATATCTAGTAGTACTATCACGCAATGTTTTTAAATATTTATATGAACTGTTTGTCACTCCTAAAAATTATTAAAGTTTTGTTATCTTAATAACCTTAATAACCAAGAAAGCAAGCCACACCTCTTCTAGATCTCTTTCAAATATAAACAACTAGATGACATAAACAAAAAGAAAGTATAACTTCCTTGTGAACTACAATTTTCTTAATTTTCTTTCGGGAACCAAAATAAGGAATTATTTAAATTAAATTTCTTTATTTGCATAATTGCACAAAAATTATACAAAATAGACAAAATTTAATTTTGAAAATTTCTATTTCCAAAATAGTCAATATTCCATCAATCTGTTAAGAATTCCTGTCCGCTATTTTTGGAGTAGTTATTATTTAATTGATTCTTTTCCTTGACATACAAAATATCACCTCTTCAAAGTATCCTCCTTGTAATTTACTTTCTCTTTATAACATGGTGAATCTATCTGTCTTTATAAACTAACAAATTAACACACATACATAGTTTATTGCATTTTCTTATCTCGTGCATACCAAAATACATACAAACAAACAGTACATAAGCATATTTTTTTTGTGATATTAATTGAATCGTATAATTGATTCAAAGGTTATTTCTAGAAAATTTTGTGAAATATAATAAATATTATACAAACTGAGCATACATCCGAGATTGTTATAAAAGTATAACAAATCATCATGGTGTGTTTGTGTCATCATGTGACTGCGCAATTACGAATATTATATAATTATTAATAATAATAAAGGTCGTGTTCTATATAATCGTAAGTACAAATCAAAAGCCGAACATGCATTTATCAGACTTCTAGTTAAACCCAGCTTAATATGATCTCATTTGAGCATTGCAATTGACACCCATGTATATAATTTAACCCCAAAATTATTTTTTGTAAGCATCAATCTGACCTTGTCTTGTTTTATACTTTATTTCATATGTATGTTTATATGTTTATTGTTATGTAATCAATCTAAAATAAATATTTATTTACTTGTGAAATGACTTTATAAAATCAATTTATAAGGGATATGATATATTTATGTGATAGTGAAATGGTGATATGTTCTTTGGTGATGTGTAAACAGAATAAATTAAATACAAAATAAAGTAAATTGATACAAAGTAAATTAGTAAATTAATTAATTAAAAAAGGAGAGATTCATTTTAGTTTGTACAATGGATAGTTATTGCATGATACTAGGTAATTTTTTTACATTTCATTGATCTTTACATTAAAAGTTATATTACGGAGAGAAAAGTTGCATAATAAATAACCAAAAGAAATAATAATGATTTAGCCGCATAACAGATTAGCTTAATTTGCATTATTGTTATGTGAAACTAGTACCAGTAATTTCGATATTTAAAATTATTTTAATCTTTTATAAAATTAGTTTCATTGTTTCAACCTAATTTTTTAATGACCCATGCAAAACGCCTGATTGCCTTCGAGAAAATTTAAAAAAAAAAAATTAATATATTACATAACAATATTTGGTAAAGAAATAAACCCAAATAGAGTTAGAGATATTTAAAATGCACCGAAATTCTCATTATCTTTTTCAGTATTATCAATGCGCTATCTCAAAAGTATCTTACAAGTCTGGAGTCATTTTATATTTAGAAGTCCACTTGAACAAACTTTAAACTTAGTAAATTCTGGTAACCTCCTAAATTAGTTTTATAAATTATGATCTGTGCATAGAGTCCGAGTTACGTACCCCACAATTTACAAAATTAGAAAATTATATGGATGAATGACGATCCTTATGACAAAAAATAATGCACCTTGTCAAAATTGTCAAAATTAAAAAATTTCTTCTAACCAGGGATTCAACATTATTTGGAACATATGAAATGAAAATTTTGAATTCAAACATTAATTTGGATATATGACTCAGAAGGAAAAAAAAATAATATGAATATTGTAAAACAAAAAAAAAAACATTAAATAATGCACCTTGTCAAAATTGTCAAAATTAAAAAAATTTATTCTAACCAGGGATTCAGCATTATTTGGAACATATGAGAAGAAAAATTTGAATTCAAACATTAATTTGGACAAATGTCTCAGAAGGAGAAAAAATATGAATATTGTCAAACAAAAACAACAATAACAATTAAATGCCAATAAAAAATGTCAAATGAAATTAATTGTGTGGGGTACGCTTTTGATAGAATGCCAAAGAGTTATTATAAACCTTTATTGTGAGAAAATTTTAATTCAAGAAAATTAACGTGGTAATCTTATGTAAACTATGCAAACAATATTCCAAATAATAAACTGTATAATTATTATGGTTATTTTGTTTTTTTTGATGGATTAATTGTTTCTTGATTTGGTATTATACTTACCGATTTATCCTTATTTTCTGGCATCATATTACTTTATTCATATTAATTGATGCGATTTCTACTTCAATTGTGTGATGACAACTGTGATAGAGATTATTTAGAATAATTGGTGATAAACGAAAAAAAAAAAAAGTTCTCACCAACTTGAAAAGGGTTTATTGATGCAATGCAATAAAAGTTCACGGATCTAGATTTAGCGGGGAAGATATTCATTTTTAATAACTTTAGATTTATCAAAGATAAATTTTTCAATGCACCCACAAATGGTTAAGTAATTAATTTATAAAAATAAACAGGGATGAAAGTATTAAAAAAAAGAATAGAATAGAATTAAACAAATTTTACAAGATAACAAATGGCGTTGAGGTTAAAAATATAATAAAAGAAGAAAAATCATATCCATTTGTTCACTATTTACTCAAGTTATTTTACATATGTACTAAAATGACTTAGCAAATTGTTCCCTGGCTATCTTTTCACCACAATCG
This sequence comes from Diversispora epigaea, assembly GCA_003547095.1. Taxonomy (NCBI): domain Eukaryota; kingdom Fungi; phylum Glomeromycota; class Glomeromycetes; order Diversisporales; family Diversisporaceae; genus Diversispora; species Diversispora epigaea. The sequence continues at coordinate 49,644 of PQFF01000381.1, forward strand.
ATTGTGAGGCAAACTATCATCAAGTTCCTCTCAATATGCTATAAAATATAACATGCGTAGAAATAACACATCAATAATTAATAATCTGTAGTGATTTGTGTTCAGATCGACACTTTTCAGAAAATTACAATCTCTTACAGAGAAATGCACGTTGAAGATTTTTTTTTCATTTTATTATAATACTTAGCGCATACAATATCTATTTCAAACTTTTATAACAGATTTATGTAGGGTCTTGAGAAAAAAAATTTCAAAAATAAAATAACAATAATTATGAAAAATTATCAATAAAAATAATTATCGTACAAAATTTAATATAAATAAACATAATATAATAATTAATGGCATAAAATTTCATCATAATATTATAATTTTGATTGTCTAAATAATAATAGGAAGGCGAAAGACAGCATAGGAAAGGCAAGAAGGATTTCATTTATTCCTAACTTTGGCATTGAATATAATATAAAATATATGATCATAGGTAATAATGGATATTTATTGTTGGAATAATGCAAAATATTTTTTCAAGGATTGATTATTCTTTTTGAAATAATACGTACGTTTGTTCTCTGAAAGTCTTGTGTTCTAAATTTTATACAAAACTTATTGAAATGTACTAAATTAGAAATTTACTAGATTTCGCTAAAATTAGCATAATAATATTTTTATGTCGCACGAATTCACTTTGAATTTGGATAATTAAATTTACATAATAGAACAATGTTTTTTTTTTAATTTTTTAATGCAAAAGGTATTAAAATAATAATTAGGGTTTTTAATCTGAAACCATGAGATTGTTTTCTTTTTCAAATCGCGGCTTTTTTATTGTTCTCGAAATTCACAATTCTTGGTTATAAATAACTATAATAATAAAAATATAATTTTATTAGCATATATTATATACATATATAAATATTGTTCATTGTTTTCCTTTGTGATTATAAAATCTTTAGCATTCATTATATTAATTTGATATACTAATATATTTCTTTAGGTGTTAATGACATTGTGTACTTTATTTAGCAAAATACAACAGTAATAAAGAATTATATTCATTCAACGAAAAAAATTATCGGGGACTTAATATTATTAAAAATTAATATTATCATTACAATATTATCGTAATTTGATGAAACGACATTCAATCTTAAAGTAAATAATAATAAATGCGTACAGAAAATCTTTGTATAAGCCACACTTGAGTCATGGTATTTGTTATTTTTTCTTTATAACAGTAAACACATCCTAATTGTTTGAGATTATTTACAGCATTCGTTTATTCATTTATTTAACTATTATTATTATTTATCTTCAATGTATGAATAAGATTGCCTAATCTTCTTTTTTTTATTGTTCCTATATCCTTTTTTGACTCATTTTATTTAAAAAAACATCTCAGATTTTCTATTGTTGGATTATCTTTTTTGTAAACAATTTGTAGATCAATTATAAACATATATTTTGGTTAAATTAGGTTAAAAATTAGGTTAAAAATTAGGTTAAATTTTAAATTATGAAAGGTTTGAGTTTAGGTTATGTCAACAACTTGGATTCTCGTAATAAAAATTAAATTACACAAACCAATATAAGCTTATATACTGTTAATATTGTTCTATTTCGCTTAATATATCAATTTTATAATCCGCCACCCAACTTCTCGAAACAAAGATCTTTTTTTCGACTTTTTTTTTGTGTTATGGCAGATAATATTACAGGAGTTCAATGGTTAACTGTCACAGCATGCTTTAGAATAAGGTTGCAATTTCTTTCTGTAAGATAAAGCGAAAGAATAATGAAAATCAATAAAAAAATTGAATTGAACTCGAATCCTTGAGAATTTCAAATTCCAATAAAAAAAGATTAATTAAAAACTAATAAGTAATCAAGGTAATCACGACAAATTACTGCATTTCGAGAAATTAGCAAAATCATCATATACTGTATTAAGTTAATTTTAACTTTGCTTGTCAAACAACTATCAATGATAAAAAATTTTTCTAAATTCTAATATCTAAATTTACCCCTGCAGCATGCCCTAAATAATACCAAATAATGAATAACTTAATTAATATAAAACATAATGTTACACATTAATGGTTAATGAATTTCTCTCCGCAAGTAACACGGAAACAGAGATCCCAAATTCCTAAATTGACTAATTTAAATGAATTAAAAATTCCGGAATTTATTATTATTAATGTCCTGTTAATTGAAGAATATTCTCTCCTACGTAATGTATATTTCCAAGTATAATTACATGAAAGAAACCTTATTTTTTTCCTTTTTTATTATTTTCCTAACCAAATAATAAAAATAAAGAGTTTTTTGTTAAGTTTTATGGGTTAGTAAAATTGTGATTAGTAAAATTGATTATCAATAATAAATTAATAATGAGTTTATTTTTTAAATTTCTCTGGTGAGATCATATAATTTGATAGTAAATCTGCAAATTTAGATTGTTTATCAAAGAACAAAGTTTTGGTTTCGTTTGTTTTCTAATTAGCAAAAAAAAAAAAAAATCTAATGAAAATACATTTGATTGATTCCAAAAGAAATATCGTTATCAATTTTCTTAACAGATGAAACAACTCCTTATTAAGTGTCAAAGATGAATTAATAAAATAGGATTTATAGTATAGAACAATAAAGAATGGAATAAAATAATAGCAAAACGTCAAATAATAAATTCAGATTTGGCTTTGTTTTTTTATGCGCGTCACTGTTCTATTTAATAATAATAATAATAATAATGATAATAATAATAATATCAGTAATTGTTTATTAATGATCTTCATTTGTTCACAATTATAGAATGTTTCATGGTCAATGCTTTTAAATATCAAATTATAAAATATATTTATATCATAATAAACTTAGTTGTTAAGCTTTATTTAACTTTATTGGTTTAACCGTTTGGAACAATTAAAAATAATAACATTGAGTTTATGAAAATTCATATGTTTGAATGATTGTAGACTGGACTTTTAAAATAAATGAAAAATTGGCTAGTGCGTAATGGGTCATGTGAATTTAATAATACAAAAAAAGAGAGCATTGTACTACGAAAAATTTACTTCAAAAATTACTCCAAAAAAATAAGAATGCTTCTTTTTTTTTTAATTTTCTATTTATTACTATTTAACCAGCAAAGGCTAGTAAATGCTTTTTAGTAAATTAATTATTAATTTATTTATATTGATTGCTTAAAAAATACATAAAAAGTAACTTATTCCCGGAACACTTTAAATAGTAAAATAATTCTTGGTAAATATTATTAATATTATTACTACATTATTGTATCATCGGTTGTTAACAATATTAACTCCTGTATGCATAATGTGAAATTAATTTCCCAAATTAGATCACGTGTAATAATAATAATTTTTAATTAGTGGCTTGAATATAAATTAGCGCCTCTTATTTAATTTATTAAAGATTATCGATGTGATGATTATTCATTTTAGTTTAGGCATTATTTCTTAGTTACAAAATTAATAGATTACAAACTTAGATCAGCCGAAAAATCCTTGTCATTTTTACTCTTTGTTTGTTTGAAACAATTACTTATTAATATTATTAATTAAAATATTAAAATCTTTCAATAATTCACTTTGTGATTCTCTTTGATACACCAAACAATGGATAGGTTTATGATGAGAACTATAACATATTACGACATAATATTTATCTAATTAATAATATTAAGGGAAAATAGGAAAGTTTGTTTGAACAATTAAAAAAACCCTGTTCTAAATTATTTTATACATAGAACAATAAAAAAAAACTCCCCGTTCTAAATTAGTTTATACTTTGTCATAAGTCGCATAACTTAATTGTTAATTAAAAGATTTTTTTTTTTTTTTTCGTTTGCAAACTAAGTAGAGATTAATGACAATAAGATAACGGAAAGCATAAATGAAGAAAGTAATACAACATTTCTTTCTATGTTGCACTATTGTTCAGAGTTTACCTTGCTAACCTGAATTTCATAGAAAAGAGTAGATTGTATTTCAAAAATTTTAAAATGTAATCCTTTACATAATTCTTATTCTCAGATTAAGAATAATCGCATCAGATAAAGTTATTATTTGATAATTTATTTTAAACACAATAAATTTGATTGTCTAAAATCCTTTCTCTTTTGTCTTTGTTAATGTTATTTGTGTAATATAATTGTTTGAAATGTTGTCTCATCATAATTTGATGGTTTATTCTTCCCCGCAAAATTTTAAATAATGTATGTATCGAATATAATAGAATTATGGAGGATGGATGTTTCGTAGATGAGGTATAGCGTTTTTTTGCTCGAACTTTCAGTGCATGATATACACAAAAAAAAAAAAAAAAAAAAAAAAA
>PQFF01000381.1:54106-125507 GCA_003547095.1 Diversispora epigaea
AAATAAAAAAAAAAAAAAAAAAAAAAAAAAAAAAAAATCAATTTTACGTGTAAGAAATAGTAATGAGAAGTATGAGCTTAAATTTTAAAAATATGTGTATATATACTCTAAATGAGCTTAAATACTATTAAAACTATTAATACTTTAAATTATCTCGTTTAGAATTTTTTGCTCACGCTTAATTACAGCATATGCACACGCATATACCCGTATTTTTATGAATATAAAAAATAACGTTATTTTCATTTATTATTATTTTTTTTTTATTCAAATTAAAATTTGATTGTTTTTACATTGTCATTTCAAATTTAAGTTTCCATGCTTAATTCACTCGTTTCTATACATAAACACTAACTAATTATTAAACATAGACAGTAAATAAGTAAAATTTGTGTATTAATTGTATTAATTATATTATAGTGAGATAAAAATAATGATAAATAATCAAAATCTTTATGCACGATTTATGCGCCATAATGATTTTGTATTGTTTTAAAAAATGAACAAGAAACTGTAATATTATTACATTGCAAAAATCAAAATATATGTACATGCTGTTGTTAAAATATATTGGGTCATTCTAATGATGATAATTTCTTCTCAAATATTCTACCTGTCTCCCATAAATAGAAAATGGTAACACTTTGCAAAGAAAATTGAATACTTAGGAGCAGTCGTCATTTTAAATTTTAAACTTAAATAACTAAATTAACTAAATTAACCAAATTAAACAACAAGATGATTATAAAAACTTAAAATTCTAAATATTCTAAACATATATAAAATATATTTATATCGTTATTATTAGGTTATGATTACGTTATTATTAGGTTATTATTAGGTTATGATTAGGAAATTAATTAATTAAAAACATTAATTAAAAACATTAATTAAAGTATTGATAAAGCAGATAAAATTTTAAACTAGGTTTATCTATAAATGTCTTAGAGTTTAATAATTAAAACGAAATCCATAATGAATTAGTTATTTTAGTTTATTTTAGTTATTTTAATTATTTTAATTATTTAGATAAATAAAAAAATTATTGAACTAAGTATGGTTGGTATGCAAGCCACACAAACAATAATTTATATTATAAATGAAAATAAACTATCAACGTATATAAATGCTATTATTCATTAAAATAATTATGTTATCAAACCGATTTTATGCAATTTATATTATAAAAGTAGAATATTGAGTAAAATATAAGGGGTACTGTAACAATAACAAATAATACTTGGTTTTTTATATTGCATGGATAAATAATGTATTTGTTGTTAAATTATACAAAGATTTTTTTTTCAAACATTGTAAAACCAACAAATCAAAATAATCGTCCTTTGTTGAAGGAAAAGTTATATAAACCTCATCGTTTTTTGTTTCTAACATTACTAACTCAAGTTTTTGGTACAACTTGTAGTCTCCTAAAAAAATTTTATTGTAAAGCATAAATATATAATATTTTTTATTCTTCTTTGCCAAGTAATTCTTCTGAAAGGGTTTTTTTCACCAAATTCAATTCAGGGAATAAAATTCTGTTAGTTGAACGACGACTACTATTTTTAAAATAGTAGGTATCCCTTTCACCAAAAAAGAAAAGGAATTCTAATTAACTTTCATAAAATAAAATTCATAAAGAAAGCTATTAGCTTCCATTTTCTCATAACCATCACAACAATTACCTTTGTCAAAGAAACGAATAAAAAATGCCTGCTCCAAACGTAAAAACCAACTCGAATAAAGCCACAATGGAATATGAAGTCCTTGTTATTCCACCACCCTCACCTAATAATGAAACTTTTCCGGTTAATCAACCTTTAAGAACGAGGACTAAACGTATTAATTGTAATTCCACTAATGGTTCAATTTTCTGGATCCCGGAAGGATATCGCCCGGTTTTAGTTAGAACTGCTGATTTGCCTTTGCTTGTCAGCTCCGAATATTCTCCCACTTATTCCTCGGATTCTGATGAATCCAATTATTAAATATTTTTTTTTTATTTTTCATGAAATGTAGCGAAGAAATTTTTATATCATTCATTTTTTTTTTTTTTAGTATAAAAATATATCTTATTACATTATTAGTCCTCCGAACTCTTTGATAGAGATTCTTATAAAAATTCCATCAACTTATCGACATTATATATATATATATAACCATTCCCTCTTTCTACCAAATATCATCAATCTATATTTTGTATCAATATCTTAAACATTAATTTCGTTTTTCTTTCTTTTATGATTTTTCGTAAAAAAAAAATTCTTTGCCCATCGAATTATGTTTCACGCTTAAAAGAAAAAATTACATTCTTTTTTTTTAAACGGGAAATAAGGATTCCTGGTATAGATTGTAGATAGTCTTCCCCCTTAAAAAAAGGTCATATTCCTTTTTTTACTCTTGTATTCATATAACCCCTCCTTTATATTTTCTATAAAAAAATATAAATGAACCACATTGACGACGCGCATTAAGGAGATTTCGAAATGACGAGAAATATTTGAATGGAATGTAGTGAAGTCCTTATACAATTTAAAATTTTTTTTCACTTCTATTTTTTATTTCCTTTATTTTGGTTCCTCAATGTATATCCGTCATTATATTTTTTGTATTATTTTTTTCTCTTCTTTTCTAGATACAGTAGAAGTCCCTTTTTNATATTCTTATAAAAATTCCATCAACTTATCGACATTATATATATATATATAACCATTCCCTCTTTCTACCAAATATCATCAATCTATATTTTGTATCAATATCTTAAACATTAATTTCGTTTTTCTTTCTTTTATGATTTTTCGTAAAAAAAAAATTCTTTGCCCATCGAATTATGTTTCACGCTTAAAAGAAAAAATTACATTCTTTTTTTTTAAACGGGAAATAAGGATTCCTGGTATAGATTGTAGATAGTCTTCCCCCTTAAAAAAAGGTCATATTCCTTTTTTTACTCTTGTATTCATATAACCCCTCCTTTATATTTTCTATAAAAAAATATAAATGAACCACATTGACGACGCGCATTAAGGAGATTTCGAAATGACGAGAAATATTTGAATGGAATGTAGTGAAGTCCTTATACAATTTAAAATTTTTTTTCACTTCTATTTTTTATTTCCTTTATTTTGGTTCCTCAATGTATATCCGTCATTATATTTTTTGTATTATTTTTTTCTCTTCTTTTCTAGATACAGTAGAAGTCCCTTTTTATTTTTTTTTTTTCTTATAAAAATTTTAAACAAAAGAACGATCTTTACCCCAAAAAATTTATTCAAACACGTTATATTCTTTGACAAACCAATATCCATTAAAATATTTTATTATATTTTATTATATTTCATAGTTCCTTGAGTTTTATATTTTATTATATTTCATAGTTCCTTGAGTTTTATATTTTATTTTATTTTATAGTGCCTTGAGTTTTTATATTTTATATTTTACATTTTACATTCTTCATTTTACATTCTTGTCCAAATTATGGATTTTTTTTTTATCTAAGAAATTATTATTCTTCTTGAAATTCAAAGTTATGGAAACTTTAAGTATTTTACAAAAAAAACAAAATATGTACAATTGAGTAATCTCTAATTACTTACTCTCTATAACAATTTTGTTAAAATTTACTTAAGGTTTATTAGAAATTATATATATTTTTAATTTATGAATTAATTCATTTCTCTTCCTAATCTGAGTTATGAGTTATGATTAAATAAAAATATTATGAATTATTATAAATATATGATGTATATATTATTATATTTATCAATTATGTCACAACTTTTCTTTTTTTTTCTGTTTTTCTTTTTTCATTTTTTTTCCTTTTCCTTTTATTTTTTTTTTCCTTTTCCTTTTTTCCTTTTTTTCCTTTTCTTTTTTCCTTTTTTTCCTTTTCTTTTTTTTCCTTTCCTTTTCTTTTTCTTTTTCTTTTCTGACTTATATATTATACCTTGTACCAACAGCTTTATCTTCATTTCTTGCTATCTGTCCACTATATAGTTCAATTATTAAAACTTTGTTACTTGTTATATATATATATAGATATATATATGTATATTTTTTTTAAAGTAACTTTTCAAAGACATTAGGTGTAGAGTTATAGAAGGAGCTGATTTATTTTATATTGTCTTGAAAAAATAATTTGGATTATATTAAATGTTATATATATATCAATATACAAATTTTTTATGGGTATTGGTTTGTGAACGTTTTCAATGTGTTTGTTAGTATATATATATATATTTTTTTTAAAAAAAACAAAAAAAACAAAAAAAAATTTAAAAAATTTAAAAAAACAAAAAAAAAAAAAAAATTCAAATAAAAAAACTGGGAAGAAAAGTTTTTACTGTACATTAAACNTTTCTTTTTTCATTTTTTTTCCTTTTCCTTTTATTTTTTTTTTCCTTTTCCTTTTTTCCTTTTTTTCCTTTTCTTTTTTCCTTTTTTTCCTTTTCTTTTTTTTCCTTTCCTTTTCTTTTTCTTTTTCTTTTCTGACTTATATATTATACCTTGTACCAACAGCTTTATCTTCATTTCTTGCTATCTGTCCACTATATAGTTCAATTATTAAAACTTTGTTACTTGTTATATATATATATAGATATATATATGTATATTTTTTTTAAAGTAACTTTTCAAAGACATTAGGTGTAGAGTTATAGAAGGAGCTGATTTATTTTATATTGTCTTGAAAAAATAATTTGGATTATATTAAATGTTATATATATATCAATATACAAATTTTTTATGGGTATTGGTTTGTGAACGTTTTCAATGTGTTTGTTAGTATATATATATATATTTTTTTTAAAAAAAACAAAAAAAACAAAAAAAAATTTAAAAAATTTAAAAAAACAAAAAAAAAAAAACAATTCAAATAAAAAAACTGGGTAGGAAAGTTTTTACTGTACATTAAACGATAAAAAACTCGTCTTTTTTTTTTTTTTAAATGAATTAATTGAATTGAAATTGAAATTGAAATGGTTTATCTTTGACGCGTCATGAATTTTGCTAAAGAAATCGCGAACTGTTCTAATTCGTACTGCGCAAGCTCCAAATAAAAATCTTGTTTCTCCACAAACTTAATTCAAGAAGATCCAATATTCAATAATAATTGTCGGCACCGAAAACAATGAGGCACCCCACAAGTTATCAGCCTTAATAATTGTCACACCACGACATATATATATCTATTCAAAAATGAAGAAAATTCTTCGGAATAAGATTGAAGATGTAAAAATATTTATTGACCTTTGTCATAGTATTCTTGATTAGTAAGAACATTATCAATAAATAAATAAATAAGCAATTCATACACAATGGCATGACTTAATTACAATGGCATAATTTAATTAAATTATATTGATCTCAAGATTAAAAGATAATCCTTATATAGATAAATTATTTCCAAGTATACATTGACCGTGACCGCCGATATTTTGTTTTGGATCGGAGAGGCTAATTATCCAAAATTTTATCCATTCCAAATAAAATGTTTTTCTTTATCATATGATCACATGTAGAATTAAAGTAATACATTTTGTATTACTCCGCACAGTCTCTATTTTAACTAGGTCGTCGGATGATTTAAACTTTAACAATTATTTTTTATTATTTTCTTTGGTAGAGTTTAAACTTTAATGTTTATCAACAAGTAATTAACAAGAAATATATTTTCCAAGTTTTTTGGAATTTTAATTTGTCTAACCATTATTACAATGAAACAATTTAAACAATTGAAATAAGTAAATAAATAACTCGTGGGGAAAAATTAATTCTTGATCCTTTAAAATCTTTAATGGTCGGAAATGGTTACGCACGAAATTTCCTTGTTTTATTTGTACATTGTTTTACAATTTTTAATTCTATACGTAACACCTATAATTTGTACCATCAAACAAATTAAACAAGAAATTCCTCCAGATTTCATTATTTTACGACTTCATATTATGCAATTAATTTGTATATGATTAAAAAAAGAAGAAAGATAAATACCATTTTAAGGTCTATATTGATGCCACAATGTCGAAACCATTACAAAATTGCCGTAATTACTTTGATCCATTAACTCCGATTTACATGATATCATATATAAACTCGCCCATCTATACGATAGTGTATATGCTAAAATATGCGCTGTGGCTTTGATTCCGTAATCTTCAATACAGTTGCTTTTAATAGGAGACTTTTTGACTCAAGACGTAAGCACAACATTAAAGAACTTACCTAATTCAATGATCTATTGATGCATAATCTCGTGCAAAAGAATTAAGGAATTTAAACAGAAAAAAAATTCAGGCTATTCTTTTATAATTTTAATTCTAACCTGTATAATAACTCTTAGTATTTTTTGTTTAAATTAAAAATAAAAATTAGAATAATGTACGGTCACATCAACACTTTAAATTATATCAAACTTTGAAATTTAAAACCTTTAAATCTTTGCTTCTGAAAAAGAAAAAAAAAAGAAAGAAAGGAATATATTAAATTACGAAATGAAATGTACATTTATTTCTTGACACGGCAAATCATGCTATCAATTCACAATCTAAATATTGTTCATGATCTAGGAAATGATATTCTTTTTGGCGAAAAAATTTGTACTGAAAGATGCATTGACGCATTGACCACGTAAAATTATTTATTTTAGACAAACTTATTTTTTATTAATATGACTATATTTGGGACGCGTCACTTGAATGAGTTCCCTTTACTTTTTAAAAAATTGAAAAATTTTAAAAGGTATAGTCTTATCCTTAAAATAAGTATTTAAATGTTAAAGAAATTTTTGTTTAAACAGATAAACCGAAATCTAAACTGTTTTAATTATTATTGTCATTAATATTTTTACTGTGACAAGTGGTTGGTGCATTTGCAGTAGTACATATCTATGCGTTATTCTGATAGATTCTCATGTTTTTTGCCTTTATTTCACAAAACCCCAAAGAGAATTTTTTGTTTTATAAATCTTATGACCAAAAAATTAAAAAGTTCTCGCGTCTCTTTGATCGTAAACTATTATTAATGTTAGTAATGCTAATGCAAAATTAGAAAAGACAAATAATCGATTATCTATAATCTCAGATTATTATTATTGAATAAAAATAATAATGTTCTAGTTTAATATTAATTCCATATGATGAGTAGAACCTTAAAATACATAAGCCACTAATCAAAAAGAAATTTAGATTTATCACGGGAGTGATACATTACATTTTAATAAAGATCGTCAATTTTAACAATGACAATAGGAAAATGTTTAGCATAGAAATATATAAGAGAATTATTAATAGTTAACAAATTTAGTATTCAGTAAAGGGAGGTAAAGGAAAATAAAAAAAAAAAAAGACAAATCTCTTTCTTGACGATGATCATTTTCTGTATGTCGTACAATCATTTTAAAAGAACGTAAGAACAATGGGTTTTCCAAGTTACATAAACCTATTAATAACGCATTGTCTTGTCTGCTATCATTCTAATCGAATATAATAATACTACCGAATATATAGTTTATTATATTTATGTACACCATTTATGCATAATATAGCATAATATAGCATAATGTAGCATAATAAATCAATGAGCAAATTAAATACAGTATTTTTTTTCCTTTCAGTCTTTGGTATTTGGAATATCTTAAATCTTTGGTACGTTTTATAGTTATTATGTTATTCAAAAATGGAAGAACAACATCAGAAGACTATCCGTTAGCCCATCATCTCTAAATGGTGTTGGTATCAAAATTCATTATTTTGTAGTGTAGTGTAGTCTAGTCTATCAAGCATATCATTCAAACTGGATTTACTGCTTTTACTAATATCCTTTTTTAATTTTTTAATTGTTTTTAATAATTATCAATTTCTTGTTATTTTTTGATTGTCAATTATTATATCTCCATCTTTTTCATGGTTTATTCAAAATTGGCCACCTATTTTTACTTATTTCAAATAATAAAAAAAACCTGCCACCAATTTGAGGCAAAACTTATTTTAAAGTATATGCATGATATATGACATTACATATTTTTTTTTTTTTTGATTTTGATAAAAATAATTTTTTTTTGTAAAATATAAGATTACATTTAAAATAATAATTTTCATGATTATTTTTATTTTTTGAAATGATAAAAAATATTTATGGCAATGCTGAAATCTAATTTTATTGATAACAATAAACAAAAACTTATGAATTTACATGAGACATTCAAATAATTGGTAACTCTATATTTATTTATTTTTTTATTTAATTGAAAATTTTATACAGCGCCTGCTAAGTTCCTGTAAAGCTCCTGTATTTAAATTTCTATTTCTAATCTTAAAGTATAATTTCAAGAAATTAAGAACTTAAAATAATATTTTGCAAACCTTTAACTTTCGAGTATTTAGTGTTTATTAATTGAATGTTATTCAATACGCCACTGCCGTTGACCCTGCATATTTCCTAACAGGAATAATACTAGAAATAATAATTATCAACTTTACATATGCTATTGTCCTCTTTTTTTTTTTTAATTATATCAAGAACGAATAATTGTCAATTCAATAACCTCAAGTGATACAAGTTTGATGAACTCATTGCCATTATTAATAAACCTATTTACACAATAGAGTCACGTTGTAACACTTCTAGAATGCATGATTTTTTTTTCTATTGTTCTCTTACATTAATTTTAATCAGGATTTTTGATGTTTTTAATATGAAGAAGAGATGTAAGACCATGTAATTATATGTAATTATATGTAACTATATGTAATGATATAATTTAACCTTGTATAGATTTCCTATTTATATGTACCTTCTTTTTTTAAAAAATTATAATTTTGTTTATATTATCTCGTGTTCTCTGGGTGTTAATCTCACAATGCCTATGTATACTTGACACATTTAATTTCATAAAAAATAACTTATATTCTATAATTTCCATGATTATTTCATTCTCTTGATCCAAAACGTGATTTCTTGAAAATTTATTAATCAAGACAATTACTTCTTACAAATCTAATCTAATAAATCTATTGTTTTAATGATAGGCAATTATTTACACTTGGCTGAATAAATTTAATAGGAATTTTAATTGGAAATTACAAAATCGGAATAATACATTCTTTGGCTGGATCAATTGTATCAAATTTCAAATTTCCTATTTCCTTAAATTCCAAAGAAATTTCACCAGGTACTAAAATTTATTTACAAATAAAAAATAATTCTGCGTTTTTTTTTAACAATAGTACTGTACGTTTTAAAACAAATTTGATGAAAACTTACCCTTAAAATTCCATTGTTCTTACTATTTTATATTTGCCTTTCTGCATGGATACACAATAATCTTGTAAAGAAATTCATGAGTAATTATTTAAATTGTAAGATGATGCGATTTCATTGTATTCTCACGCCAATCTTTATCGTTTAATTTCTGTTTTTTTTTTTTACATATATATTGACATAATAAAAAAAGCAGTTAATGGAATAAGCATGTAAAGCCTCATGTGACGGATTACTAAATCTTTTTAACAACTCTTTAGGATGGAATGTACCATTGAAGTATCTTAATTTGTAAGTTTTACAATTTACTTTAGGTTTTTATTTTGAAGATGTCAAAGAAATTAAAATATTTAATATTTTTTTTTTCAAACTTGCGAGGACCTTGTTATATGCTTAAATATTTTGAAATGTCACCCATGAATAAATCCTTTTTAATACAATCTAATAACAAAGAATTGAACGCGACAAATAAGTTAACCAATATAATAATGCATAAAAAAATGCAACGACATATTTTTAAAGTTTACATAGCATCCAAAATGAATTCTCCAGATTTACCGTATTTATATATTTTTATATATTTTTATATATTTACTGGCTGGTATTAAGGTTGTGGCGCTTCGAATGTTATAATTTCATCACAGTATTTTAGGATTTGATTTTTAATTTATATCTATATTTTATAAATCACGCGCAAAAATTACACATGAACAAAAAATGATTAAAGCAAAATACATAATATAAACGCCACTTGACATTTTTTATGTAAGCAACATAAAATTAACAATGATATTTTCAATAATAGAAAAAAAAAATAGGATGTTTGTTGTACGATTCACGATTCACGTGCTGAAAGTCTCAAATTTCGATCGAAAAAATATTAACAATAAAAAGATTGTATTTACAAAACTGGGAATTAATTTAGGGGAGAACAAAGATAAGTATTTGTAAAATCATTGTAAGCAGTTATTTTATAAAATCAAGAATTGACTAACCAATTTGAAAATATAACGAAGAATCAGAAAATCAGTACATGCATTAACAAAAGAAACAATTAAGTATTGTCTTTCAAAGAATCAAAGTTGTAAGGATCTTTAAATATTGTTCTTATTTTATTATAATATTTACAAGGTCATTACATGACGTTTTTGTTTTGAAAAATAATGACAAGTTAATTCAATCAGAATATTTCCAAATTGAATGTTAGAACTAAAGGAAAGAAGCATAAGGTCAATCTCATTAATTATTCAATTGTATTATAAAGAATAAAAGAGAAATATTTGTTCTTGGAACTTTCGGAATAACCATATTAATAAATAAAATAAATAAATATCGTCATTTATTTTAATATTTTTTTTTTTTTTTCATCTGAAAATGATCAATTGTCCGATTGTATCAATGGTTGCATGTATGTATGCTATGACATTAAAAAAATTAATTAATTAAAAAAATTCAATTAAAGATCCACGCGCGAACTATCAAAACGTGTGTAATTTTTACCATTTTGGAACCAACAAACAATTCTATCGATTGTTCTTTAAAAATATGCAACACAAGCGCCACTGTTAAATAGAATTAAAGATGGTATTGACAGAAATTAAAAAAAAAAATAACCTTGTTTAGATCCGATTGGATGAGTTAAATTAAGAGATAAGCCACACTGCATATATTGTCATATATTGTCTNTTAATTCAATCAGAATATTTCCAAATTGAATGTTAGAACTAAAGGAAAGAAGCATAAGGTCAATCTCATTAATTATTCAATTGTATTATAAAGAATAAAAGAGAAATATTTGTTCTTGGAACTTTCGGAATAACCATATTAATAAATAAAATAAATAAATATCGTCATTTATTTTAATATTTTTTTTTTTTTTTCATCTGAAAATGATCAATTGTCCGATTGTATCAATGGTTGCATGTATGTATGCTATGACATTAAAAAAATTAATTAATTAAAAAAATTCAATTAAAGATCCACGCGCGAACTATCAAAACGTGTGTAATTTTTACCATTTTGGAACCAACAAACAATTCTATCGATTGTTCTTTAAAAATATGCAACACAAGCGCCACTGTTAAATAGAATTAAAGATGGTATTGACAGAAATTAAAAAAAAAAATAACCTTGTTTAGATCCGATTGGATGAGTTAAATTAAGAGATAAGCCACACTGCATATATTGTCATATATTGTCTTTACGATTTTCTTCCATACCCTATTGTTCTGCATAATTGCTTTTTTATATTTAAAAAGAAATCTATTTAAAAAATTCACATTCATGGTAATTAAGTGAAATATTTATGTTTTGTTTTTCTCGCATGGTTTTTCTAATGAAACTGGTTTATTTTAGATTAAATTTTAATTTTCCACAATCATCCAATTGTTTTCTAATTATTTCTTTTATTATTGGATAATTTGTTTAATGAAATAAACTTAACTAGAGTAATAATCAATAATACAATAAAATAATAACAATTTTTCGTTTCATTATAATTATTGTCTAAGATTTATTAAAGAAAACCACTTTATGAATTCTCAAGCAGAAAAATAATATTCATTTATTCTTAACATTCATCAACCTGAATTTCTATTGTCAGTTGTATCCAATTTAAGTTTCAAAAATAGTATACGCGTCTTGGTATATGCGTGTTGTAAGGTATTAAGTATTATAATATTTATTGTATGACACCGAATTCATTAAATTAATTAATTCTTTAATTTTATGCATAAATGACATGATTAATTATTTTTCAATCGAAAGTATTTTACTTTACACCAAATTCCATCAATCGTAACTTATTATTTATTATCCGTTTGAAAAACAAGGATTTTGCGGTTATTGGAGTTTCGCATGCTGGCATTTATTCATGCGCTTACTACAGTGCTTACCTACTATTATTTAAAAATCTTTTGATTACCAAATATTTAAAGAAGTATATTATTATCTTATTTATTATAATTATGTAATGAAATGTTTTTTTTAAAAATTCAAGGAGTATTATTCAAGGTTTTGGACTTCATCCTTGTGATATTATCTTTTTTTAGATCTGAGATTTTTCGAATTTTAATACATGCGTGTTGTATTAAGTATTATTGTATGCCGCCGAATTAATTAATTTAATTAATTCATAATTTCATGCATAAATGACTTGATAATCAATTATTTTTTTCAATCGAGAATATTTTACTCCGAACAAAAAATTTCATTAATCATTACTTATTATTTATCATCCGTTTGAAAAACAAGGAGTTTACAATTTTCGGAATTGCTCGCGCTTTACTATTATTTAAAATCTTTTGATTATCGAATATTTAAAGGAATATATTTACCATAGTGTCATTTTACATGCTGAAATGTCTTTTTAGATTCAAGGAGTATTGTTCGAGATTTTGGGATTTTGTCCTTATGATTATTATTTTTTTTAGATCCGAGATTATTTATTGATTGTTTATGAGAATTTTTTCCATTGTATCGGAGGTAAAACTCAAGCTAATATTGTAATAAGATGTAATAAATTATTTCCAAAAAATTAAAAAAATATTTTTGTGGCTTCAAATAGAAAAAATGCAATCAAAAAATGCATGCAAAAAAAGAGATTGTTTTTTCTAATAATTTTTCATTATTATATATTCAAATAATTAAGAATAAAATAAATAAAAACAATATGATTCAATAAAATAAAGATTATTCTGAAAAAAAAAATCAAAAAGTTTTACAAATTTGCATGTCTGAATAATCTTTGGCCAGAATTATGATAATTATAACGTATTTACTTCGAATTTTTTTTAAAAACGAGTTAACGTAATCAAAAAATTGGTTGGTGCATAAGTTAATGCTGGTAAACATTAAAAAAATTAGGTCAATTAATTAACTAGAAAACACGTGAATAACATGATTTCTGAAGAAAAACGCGAAAATAATTATTTTCGATTCAAGGCAAGTTGTATTTTTTTTTATTTAAAAAAAAAACAATACACTTACTTTTCTCCTCATTTACCTTCTCCCCTTTTAAGTAAAACACTTACCTTATCCTTTTGGAATCAGAAGCATTTTTTTTTAAAAAAATAATATACTTACCTCCTTAATACCGATAAAATGATTTGTCGATTACCAATAAATATTATCACGAAAACTAATACTACACCTCTACATTTTTTCATTTTTTTGGTTTTATAAATATAAGGGAAAGTAAGTTTAACAAATACTGTATTGTTATTATCTCACATTCTTAAACAAAAAACATATTCTTTTGGCAGAAACAAATACAATCTGGCTCAAAACAAGATTACTTAAGTCAAATAACAATAATAATTAATAATAAAATTTTAGATAGATTTTTTAACAACTTGTGCAAATTACTTTATTTAGATGATACGTTTGTTAACAAAAGAGGTCAATGCAAATAATAATAATAACTGATATTCATTTTTGTGCAAATTACTTTATTTAGATGATAATACTTAGAAAGTTTGTTAATAAAGGAAGATTTTTGAGATGAGAAAGAGAGTATATGTAATTTTCAAACTTATATAAAATTATCAGCATTCATCTTTTTTTTCCACTACCACTACCTTCACCTCCACCCGTGAGCTCTTCAATTTCAAATGCTCAGAATTTACGGAACATTCAAACAGAGGTCTTATCTCAAGATTGTGGTTACCAACTATCTTCCTGAACACATCACTGGTTTAATGAACAAAAATTAGAAAATCCTATTGATGGCACAAATTGGACATCCTATTTATGAAAATTCCTCAAAATAAATTAGAAATTCATACCTATTAATCAACTGCCTATACTTAATAGATCTCAATCAGAATCCTATTCATGATAAAACCATCCCATTTGACTAGCGTATCTTCTCTTTGCATTTCATTCCCTTCAACAATGAAATCTCCAATAAGTATGAACTTTCCTAGGATATTCTTGCCATCAACATTATCTTCATCTGCAGAATGCAAAGATGGTGAACAGCTAGATTTAGAAACAAGTTTAGGAACCAAAAAGTATAAAAAAAAAGATAATAGCAGAATAAATGTCAGAAAGCAGAAGACACTCTTAATCACACACTTAAAAATAGATTTTGAAGTAATGATGAGATTGACCAGATTTGTTAGCAGGATGGGATAAAAGATGTCAAATTAAAAGAAAATAAAATAATACTATAAAAAAAATATGGTTAAACCCTATGCCTATTCAACAAAAATATCTTCTTTTTGGCGATAATTCAGCTATTTGGGGTGAACAAAGTTTTACAGAACCGTTGTTTACAAAATTTTAGTAAATCTGTAAATCTTAGAATTATTTTTATGTTTCTTATTTTCATACCTCATCAATATATGGATATGTACATTGGCACAAGCCTATTGTAAATTTGAATGAAAGTGATAAGTATATTTTGTGGTCTTTCATTTTGAAACAAAATGCAAAAACAACAAGTAGTCCTATCTACACAAGATTACATGTGATGGCGAATTTATTTATTTTTGAAAAATTAATAAATGGACATTTTCCTAGGTCTGGTCGCCCAAATTATTTTTCAAAATGCCAAATCTCAAATTATTAATATAGTCCCAAATCCCAAATTCCAAGCAATTTAGACAACATATACTATGAGATACAGAAAGAGCTCTGTAAAACCCAAGTGGATAGATCTATCTCTACAACTTGAAAAAACGGTTTCATATATATATATAACATAAAATTATATATCTACAAAATGAAATTCACAAAAAATCAATTGCATTTTTTACTTGTGAATATGATGCTATTATCATTTCTCCTTTTGAGATATCAAACATGATAAATTGTAAGACAAGAAAAATCACACAAAAGAATGTCCAGAAAATGCTCTTTTGGAGATATTACTGTTTCTGTCAACATCTAATCTCCAAATCCAAAGAATTAGGAGTCCATGTTATTATCCAGAATGATGCCTATACCTCCAAGACATGTAGCTGGCGTGGAAACATTCAAAATATTGGTGATCTGAGGTATACAACTGTAAGCTTGAGGAATCTTCTCTGTACATTGTTTGATAGAACCTTGATTCTCTCCGGAGATCAGGAAATAGTCATACTTAGCAATGCTTAATATTGTTATTATTGATCCATCCCGGGGGCAAATACCTTTTAGAATACCTTTTAGAATATCTTTATTCATTTTAATATATTTAAATTTAGTTTTTTAATTTATTATAACTTCAATGATTATTATTTTAGGTATAGATCTCTATACATGGGTTTACTAATATTAATATTAATATTAATAGATTTAAATTTATATAATAGATTTAAATCATTTGGAATCATTTGGATAAAATGCATCTTTCTTTAGAACATTGGCCTTTTGTTATACGAAAAAACGACTATTGCACTATTAACTAATCAATCAAATATTCCAACGAAGAATATTATATACAGTATTGCATAACATTAAATAACATTATTTAATCATATGAAAATAAAGATAAACCATATATTAAAAGAATAATTGCAAAAGAAATGTCTATTATGTTGTCAATGAAAAGGTTTATGCAAAGCCGCCATGTTAATTTATTAACAAACAATTTCCCCACACATTCTTTTCAAGCATTGAAATTTGTCTTTACATATTTTCTGACATTGCATACATTAATAACTTTTTTCTTTCATTTTCCTTTATCGGCATATTTCATCAGGTACCCTAATAATAATATGTCTATATATATACATATGTATTTATATTTATATTCGCTCACATATATATTTATACAAATTCTTATAAGTGTACAACCACGAGGAAGAGTATAAAAAATGAAAGATTAAATAAATTAATGAAAAAAATAGAACACAAGTGAAAAGTAATATATATAACACAACATCATAAATAAAAAAAAAATTTTTTTTTACAGATGGTTTTGGCAAACTATGCAAAAATTTACCAATTATGGAAAATTTAAATGATAATATCGAATTGATTTTATGATATCCATCTTGGGAAAACAAAAGCAGCCATAAATTGACTAATACATTATTTTTTTTATATTTATTGTTAATTTTTTTTTTTTTTATTGTTTTCGTATTTACAGGGACTTTACCAGTAAGAATGAAAATGTTATTAAAAAATTATTATTATTATTATTATTATTATTATTTTTATTTTTATTATTTTTATTTTTATTTTTATTATTATTATTTTTATTGTCATTTTTATTATTATTATTTTATTATTCATTTTCTTAAATATGTTTGATCGATGGTAAAACTAATTTATGATAAGCATTTGATGCTTACTAGCTAACTATACTCTGAGATTATATGAAAATTATAGAACGATTACATTTCTTTTAAAAATTATTGAAAATTGAATCCGAAATTAATATAAACACATGCACTCCTTGCTTTATATTATTGCTTCAGAGTTTCATGTCAAACTGAATTTTGTTCACGTAAAATAACGAACCATTTTACATCGTTAAGTGATTCAAGTAAATGAATGCTTATTAATATCTAAAATAATAGTTTAAAGTAGAAGAAAAATATTAGCGAAAAAATTTTATTAATTTTATTAACGAAATTTGTGCACAAAAAAAAAAAAATTTTAAAAGGCAGCTCTTGTTTTCCTTTATTAAATAGAACTTTTATTGGTTTTATAANATATTATTATTATTATTATTATTATTATTATTATTATTATTATTATTATTATTATTATTATTATTATTATTATTATTATTATTATTATTATTTTTATTTTTATTATTTTTATTTTTATTTTTATTATTATTATTTTTATTGTCATTTTTATTATTATTATTTTATTATTCATTTTCTTAAATATGTTTGATCGATGGTAAAACTAATTTATGATAAGCATTTGATGCTTACTAGCTAACTATACTCTGAGATTATATGAAAATTATAGAACGATTACATTTCTTTTAAAAATTATTGAAAATTGAATCCGAAATTAATATAAACACATGCACTCCTTGCTTTATATTATTGCTTCAGAGTTTCATGTCAAACTGAATTTTGTTCACGTAAAATAACGAACCATTTTACATCGTTAAGTGATTCAAGTAAATGAATGCTTATTAATATCTAAAATAATAGTTTAAAGTAGAAGAAAAATATTAGCGAAAAAATTTTATTAATTTTATTAACGAAATTTGTGCACAAAAAAAAAAAAATTTTAAAAGGCAGCTCTTGTTTTCCTTTATTAAATAGAACTTTTATTGGTTTTATAACAATGTAATTTAATTGAATATATACACTTTTAATACTTTATTTAAATTTATAGTTTTTAAAATGATCTTAAATAGAGATTAAATAAGATTGAATGCTATAAACTTAATTTATGATAAGGTATTTACTCCGAATAAAATATTTTCTTTAATATGATAGAAGTGGTCAACTTTATAGAATAACAATGAAATATTAATTAAATTATATTAATATCATTAAAATTATATTAATGCTGCATATTTTTAATTTATGATATTGGTAATAAATAAAAAAGATATATACAGTTAAAATACAATAACAATACATATGTGATTAGTGATATTTAAATAAAACTCCTTTTGAAACTAATCACATCACATATTTATATTTATTAAATAATATCTGCGGTGTAACAAGATTACCATAAAAATATTATTGAGAGCAGAGCCAAAGTAAAATTTTCTATATAAACACTCTCTGACCGCATTCGTGAAAAAAATACTTTAATACTCTCCCCTTCTATCTTTAAAGTTAATAAATTTCAAGTCTGTTAGAAGCCCTCAGAATTTGCGAAAGGGCAAAATAATATTACCCGGAATTGGGATTTTCCAATGAACGAAAGCTCAAATCATTGGTCTTTATCAAAGAAATTTAAATTCCATCCTTATTTATCTTTGGTTTTTTTTTGCCGCTAAGCATAATCACTATATTTGGCATAACCCCCTTTTGTTGGTCAGTGTAAAATAGTAGTGCCGTATGTGTCCATTCATTATTAATAATTATAAAAAAGAATCTTTAATCCAAGCAAATAATCCAAAGCTTTTTTTGATATATTAAAATGGACAATAATCAAAAGGGTTCGCGTTCTTGGAAAGTTATCCAGGGAAGCGTTCCCAATTCTGAAGAATCTCCTTCCATTTTTCCTTTTCCCCCTTCATTTCAAACTTCCATTTCGAAAACAGAATCTAAATGTAATAAATCATTACAATCTGCTTTACAACAACAAGAAACTATAAAGCAGAAAGTTCCTTTTACATTAAAATACCAACTGCATTTTCGAAAGAATAATCAACATTCTCCTATTGATGTTTCTACTCCCCAAACAACACCTGGTGGTACTCACAATAGCGGACTACTACAAGAACTGACTTTCGAACAAGGAAAAGGCCAATTTTTATGGGCTTCTGACGGCTATCATGGGGTATTTAATATTTTATTAAAAAAAGTGAAATTTTTGTAAATAAATATAAATATAACATATATTAACCTGTTTTTTTTTGGTTTTCAAAAAAAAAAATTTTATTATTATTATTAGAATAAGAAACGTCGAATTAATGGTAATTCATCTCCTGCATCTCCAAAACCTTACGACACCAAGGTACCTCGTCCACCCAACGCATTCATTATATATCATAGAACTAAATCTAAAGAACTAGCTAAATTCAAGACTAAAGTACGAAATGATGAACGTCACCCATCGAAAACAGTGGCAGAAATGTGGCGAGAAGAGCCTGAGGAGATTAAATTAAAATATCAAAGAGAAGCTGACTTAGCATTAGTGGAACATAAAAAAAAATACCCTTATTACAAATATAGACCAAAAAAAAAAGATAGTAAGAGTAAAGGAAATTTTACTCCATCATCAGTAGATTCAGTTAAAATTTTAGATTTTAATGATTCAAAGGAAGATTCACAAGTGCCTATAGAACATAGAAAACAGGCATCTATGGAATCCGCCTTTACAGTATTTGAACTTCATACATCCTCTTTAAATGATCAGCAGCGAGAAGAGAAAGAGAAGGAAGAACCAACAACAACCATTTCTAATAATACTACTACCAATAATAATATCATGTCGACGTTCTTGACAAATTCCCCTCCTCAAACTCCTCCGATATGGACCGAAGATATGAGACCAAATTTTGGTAACTCAATTAATGAACAAATTCAATTATCTTACACTCCTTTACCTGAACAACAACCACCACAACCACCTCAACAACCTCAACAACAATGTCCAAACTGTAGTTGTAGTGCTCATCAAGTTCAGCAAGTACAAAAATCTTGGGTTCAACCACTTTCTCCTCTTTCCCAAATTTCGCCAATAACTGCATCAGAAAATTCTACTACAGATTTACAAGATGCCATATCTTTACTTACTTCTGAAGAAGAATGGAACACGTTTTCATTTATATTTCAAAACTCATATCAACCTAATATTATGTCATCATTAGGATTAATGCCAATAGAAAATATAGATAATTCAATGAACTCGTCTTTTCCAACTACGACATTGGATGAGACCAGTTTTACAAATTTACATAATCAATTTAATAATAATCTTAATAATCTTAATAATTTACAATTAATTTCAAATGCTGCAACGGATATTATTCCATTTCCAATGGATTCAAATGAGACGACAATAGAAAATACTAATGAGTGGGGGGCTTCAATTGAAGAACTTGCTAGATATGTTGTACCTTCTCAAAATACATCAACATTGCATCCTTCTTCTTTACCACAAGCTCCACCACCAACACCAACAAGTCCAATCAATTTTATTCCTTGGGGGGCAATGTCATTAGATTCTTTTGCTGATACAACATCAACAATTGAAAATAATATCCACTTACAACAACTTTCTTCACAATTTCAACAAAACCACCAATCAAACAACAACAACAATAATAATTAATAATATTTATAATTATTTATAAGAACACTTTAAAGATTTTTAAATTATTTTTATTCAATAATTAATGATAATTAGATTGATAATTTAAACAATAATTTAAACAATAATTTAAACAATAATTCAATAATTCCCCTTTTTAATTTTCTTTACTATAAAACGATGGAAAAAATCCACATTTAATATGTATTTGCATATAAATTATATAGTATAAATTATATAGTAAATTGTATAAAAAAAAAAAGATAATAAGTTTATAAATATAAAAAAAAAGAAAAAAAAAGAGAAAAGGATTTCAAGATGTAAAATAATTTATAGATAGTTAATGTATATTTATTTATTTTTTTAAAGACATTTTTATTCATTCATTACAAACACTTTCAACTTTCTAAACTGTCTGTAAATTATATTATTTCTTTTAATATTTCTGATATTTTCATCATAATTTTTTTTTTGTCAGAAATTGTATTTCTTTTTCTTTACGCTTTTTTTTAAATAATGTAGTATAAATTTTTGTAATAATTAAATGTAATAAAAAAAAAAAACAAATAAATTTCAGAAAATCCTTGTAGTTTGTCAACGAAAAATTTTTTTTGTTTCGAGGTGACACTGATTTTATTAGTTATTGATGTTCAACCACACCACAAAAATTACAACGAACATATCTATATCTGAAATTGGTGAACCATAAAATCGAGCGTTGTCATTACCTCGGTTCTGGAGAAAACGATAATTTTATTTCGTATAAAAAATATATTCGGGGGAAAGAAAGAAGGGGTTTAGTTGTACAGGGGTTGTGTGCAAAACATTTATAAATTATATGCTACATTCATTCCATTTATAGATTAANAAATATAAAAAAAAAGAAAAAAAAAGAGAAAAGGATTTCAAGATGTAAAATAATTTATAGATAGTTAATGTATATTTATTTATTTTTTTAAAGACATTTTTATTCATTCATTACAAACACTTTCAACTTTCTAAACTGTCTGTAAATTATATTATTTCTTTTAATATTTCTGATATTTTCATCATAATTTTTTTTTTGTCAGAAATTGTATTTCTTTTTCTTTACGCTTTTTTTTAAATAATGTAGTATAAATTTTTGTAATAATTAAATGTAATAAAAAAAAAAAACAAATAAATTTCAGAAAATCCTTGTAGTTTGTCAACGAAAAATTTTTTTTGTTTCGAGGTGACACTGATTTTATTAGTTATTGATGTTCAACCACACCACAAAAATTACAACGAACATATCTATATCTGAAATTGGTGAACCATAAAATCGAGCGTTGTCATTACCTCGGTTCTGGAGAAAACGATAATTTTATTTCGTATAAAAAATATATTCGGGGGAAAGAAAGAAGGGGTTTAGTTGTACAGGGGTTGTGTGCAAAACATTTATAAATTATATGCTACATTCATTCCATTTATAGATTAATTTAAAATCGGTTGTGTATATTAAAATAAATAATAATCAAGAGAAAGAAGGAAGCCGCATATATATATAAGACGAAACTGAACCGATGATGCAAAATTTGTAATCAACTAGTAATCAACTAATTTTGTCAACTTTATGTTTTGAAAATTTAAAAAAAAAAGAAGTTACATTAAGCCTGGGGGGAACATATTGCATGATCTATTTTTTGTGGTATTTCTAAGTGCTCATTTTTTTCATGTACCAACCGTAATTCACCTTTGGTCGTTATTCTGTTCGTTCATTGTAGTGCATAATAATGTTGAATTTTTCAAATTAATTGCCATGTGTAAAATAATTAAAATAGTAATATTTTTCTTTATGTAGATTTTAATCACAAGCCCTTCGTTCTAGAAAGCAACAATGGTAGAATATTTATTCCTTCCAAAAATATGTTGAATTAAATTTAATTTTAATTTATTAATTTATTTATTTACTTATTATTTATTTATTTATTTTTATTTATTTATTTATTTATATTAAGAGAAAACTAATAATTCTCAATTATCACCACCTTGTTTATCCCTGTATTTATTTATTTTTATAATTTATAATTTTATTTAATTTTATTTATTTTTTATAACAAAGTTTATATTCAATTATTTATTACAAGTTATGTTTAATAATTTACGTATTATTTGTTTATTACTTTATTAAAATATTCGGTAATAGTAATAAAAAATATTACAACCTTAACAGGATTTACAAAACAAAATCGAGCTTGTTAAATTAGAATTTAGTAAATATTTCTTTGACTAATATAATTTAAGCATAGAATTTATGTATCACATATAATTTTGTAATAACAAAAACATTATAGATGCCCAAAAGCAGTATTTGTTTTTTGTTTATAAGCGCTTTAGTGTACCAGGCATAAGTGATGTAATTCAAAATTGGTAAATGATTGGCATCTATATTTCCGAGCAATTTTTTGTTTATAATCGGCAATAATTTATAATTGTAAAAAAGTTATCAGTATTTTTCCCGCATTATTAAAACAGCCATTCTTGGTTGTTTTATTACTTGGCGCACCCTTGTTTATGGTTATATTACATCTTTTTAACCAAATTTTAACCAAATTTTAACCAAGTTTTTAACCAATTTTTAACCAATTTTTAACCGCTTTTTTTTTGTATAAAAATCACCCCCCTCCCCGGTAAATATATTTTTAATATTTTTATTTTTTTAATATTTTAATATTTTTAATATTTAATTTATATGTGTTCACTGTTATTGTGAATATTTTCCATATTATATTACATTCATAATCGACAATTTATTTATTTATTTTATTAAAATATTTTGTTTACATAAAAAATTTCCAATAATTGTGACTATATTTGGTATTCTAAATAAATCACAATCACACCATCCCTGGTCACAATTAAAAATCTATCACAACATATAAGGCGGTGTGGTTCAATTACTATAATTATTATGTTTATTAATGATATTGCGTTGATGCATGAAAGACCATCTCAATAGATCTTATATGTCCTTTTTTTAAAGTGATGTTCAACTTGCCTTTGTGCCTTCATTGTACCTTCTTTGTATCTATTACCCTACTAGAAAAAGAATTAGAATTTTTAGAATAAAAAAAAAAAGTTTTGGGGTAAATATCAATCATGTTCATTATATTCATTATGGTCATTATGTTCATTATAAACAATCTTTATAATCCATCAACATCATGACACAATTTCTTATCTTTTTTTCTTCCTTTTTTCTTCCTTTTTTTTTTCTTTGAAAGTTAGGGATCCAATCAATACCATCCGAAGAAAACATTGGTTGTTGATTTTAAACATGTGTGCGAATTTACGGACCTTTTTAACATCATCTCATTTGACATCAAATTATATTGGATTTTCATAATACTGGTATTTCATAACCGAACTTATAGATAAGGTCTTTATTGGTCCATAAAGGTAATCGGTATAAGTAATAATTGGTATAAGTAATCGCCTATTTTAAAAAAAAAAAAGTCCCTTTAAAGCGTACAAACCACAAACCATAAATTTATGTAATAAGAAATTATGAAAACCATTTTGTTATTAGTACAAAGCACTTTGCCTTTCTTCCCCCTGATCATTTCTCGTTCATTATTACGTCCGTGATTATTCTAAAATGTATTAAAATAGTATAAACTGTGTACAGTAATAATACTCATTATTCAATCACCATATACATAAATAATTTATGCAAAATGATTCAGGTGATTCGATAAGATTCAATTTCCTTATTCGTCTCATTGACTTTAATTAATAATAATAATAATATTTAAGCAGTAGATTATTTAATAATAGTTACCTTCGAATTTTTACTACAAACAAGCCAGCCATCGATTAANTCTCATTTGACATCAAATTATATTGGATTTTCATAATACTGGTATTTCATAACCGAACTTATAGATAAGGTCTTTATTGGTCCATAAAGGTAATCGGTATAAGTAATAATTGGTATAAGTAATCGCCTATTTTAAAAAAAAAAAAGTCCCTTTAAAGCGTACAAACCACAAACCATAAATTTATGTAATAAGAAATTATGAAAACCATTTTGTTATTAGTACAAAGCACTTTGCCTTTCTTCCCCCTGATCATTTCTCGTTCATTATTACGTCCGTGATTATTCTAAAATGTATTAAAATAGTATAAACTGTGTACAGTAATAATACTCATTATTCAATCACCATATACATAAATAATTTATGCAAAATGATTCAGGTGATTCGATAAGATTCAATTTCCTTATTCGTCTCATTGACTTTAATTAATAATAATAATAATATTTAAGCAGTAGATTATTTAATAATAGTTACCTTCGAATTTTTACTACAAACAAGCCAGCCATCGATTAAGTACATCCTCGACACGATTTTCATTTTTTTTTTCTTTTTGCATCCGTTTTAGACTGTTCTCTCGTACGTTGTGTTTCATCGCATAATTATTCAATGAAAATCTTGGAAGCAATATTCTCAATGGAACTATTTTCATCCGAAATTTGTTGCACATTATTCTTTAGATTTTTTTGGCGGGAAATTGGTTTTTTTTTGTTTTATTTAATTGGTAAATGTCAAACCACGTGAAATTTATAAATATTATAAAGTTCGGAATGGAAAATTTTTGATTCGTACGAAATAAATCTCCGAACCGAACCGTTCCGAAATTATTTACCTAAAACATAATAAAACATATAATTTATATATAATTAGAAGGTTTCATATTACATAATTTACATAATTAATTATTATTTTGATTTTCTGCAGGCAAAGTGAACATAATGTCAAAGAAGAAAAATTAAAATATGTCACAGGAACATTACCTTTCCTATATCGGCATATTCTTAGTCTGATTTCATTCACTAATAGCTGTTGTTTTATTAATTTTGAACTGTTTGTTTGATCTGTCTCTTTAATTTTTGTTTATTTTTGAGTTATTTTTTGAATAATAATACTTTATTGTTTAACCATTTCGGACTTCCAACTAGAAATGTTCCTGTATCAAAGGAATTAAATTGCCTTTTAAAGTCACTATGGGTGTAAATGTTGCACGTTGATATTGTTCATTAATGATGTTGTTTTTAATTGTTTGGGTTGATCTGGGTTTAATTAAATTTTGTTTTAAATTCCTTTGGCTAATTTTTGAATAATATTAACCACACCAGATTTTTTTAAATATTAATATTCTTTTGTGTCAAAGAAATTTAATTTCCTTTTTAAGTTAAAAAACATATATGTATTAATGTTTAATGAATTTAATGAATTTAATGAATGTTCGCTTTTCTGTTTCCCCCAACCACTTGTTCGTTTTGTTAACCTTTTCAAGTTTAATAAATTGATAGTTCAGAGAAGACTGTTGATTTATCACAATCACAGAACTCAATCACGAAATTATATCAAATTTAATTTGGAAAACTAAAGAAATACTTTATTATCATTGATCATTAGAATGTAGAAATGGATAAAATCAAATAAACAAATAAGTAAAGATTATATTTTTATAAACTGGTAAAACCTTGCTCAAGCTCTAGAACTTAATTATCAAAATATGTGAGAATAATTTCAATCATAATTGTCAAATTATTTATTTAGTTCACTGCACTGCATTGTTTATTGTTTATACATAGAAAACTAAAAAAAAATTCTAACATGCATGTTAAGCTTCGAGATTTAGTTCATCTGGTATAATTAGAACCCTAAGAAATATTAAATTATGACTTAAATTCAATTGGATTAAATATCGCTCGCGTAACATAATATCGTGGTAATTACCGATTGCAATTTGGTTTGTTAAATTTATTTCATCAAGAGGAATCGAACGATGATAGTTTCATATCAATTGAATCAAATGTAAAGCCTATTTCTATATGCATATGGATCATTTTTTATGTAGTAAAAATTATTTTGGAATCAAAGTAATATAATTTCATTACGTTTGTTAAAGTCGTGATATAATGAGCTTTTTTGAGAATGGAAAATGAATTATTTGAATTATTTGGATTATTTGAATTATTTGAAACAAACTTTTATATTATCAATGTTATAATATTTACTGAAAGAGACATTAGAATTTAAACATAAGTTAGTAGAAATAAATAATATAAAATAGATACTGATAATATATATTTAATTGCATGTAGAATATATGAGCTAAGAATGGGGATAGTAATAATATGCCAAATACAAATACATGAGAATTTGGATCCTCAACCCTAACAAAATTTTGGGATTACAATATAATTGAAATAAAATTGTTTTCCTAATATGTATACTTGAAGATTCAATGTCACAAACTTAAATATAGTAATTTTCAATCATATCAGCAATACAAAGTGTTGGGATTTGCATATATATATGAAGACATTTTCTAACCTAAAACTAATCCATTATGTCGATCACCTTATTTAACATTTAAATTTTTATTCATTTAACTAATAAATTAAAAACCCTTTCAAAGAGATCAATATATTTGTTATAAAGTATTAAGAAGTGAAATGTCCTTGTCAAACATATCAAATTAGCTTTTGGTATGGTGAATAAACCATTAACCCATAATGACAAGATATAATCAGGCATACATCAAGGACTCCTAAAAAAGTTCTAGTTTTCATTCGCTATTACATTATTCCAATTAATCAAGATGTCTCCTTTGTCATTATGAAGAAAATTGTATGTATTTCAAAGATTATATATATAAGATTGAATTTTGGATGAATGATTTTATAATATTAATTTTTGCAGATTGATTTCTTTTATACAAGGAAGAATTGTAAACAAGAATTCTTTCATCAATATAAAAAGAGAAATTGTAACAAGAATATTTTCATCATCGATGAAATAAACTTAAAGATTTATTCAATATATTTCTCTCCCTTTTAAAACAATAAAAATAATTTTGATTTTCACAATTACAGAATCTTTATCATTAAGCTCTCCCTGATATACAATACTAATTCTATCTGTACCAATGAATTGAACCAATTTTACATTTCAATCAATTCAAGCTGATATTGGAAACATTCCATCAGTTGTTACCATCCAAATTATCCAATTGAAGGTCCATTTGTAGTAAATGTTAATATCTCAGATGGTATTTATTATATTTATATGAAAATTAAATGATAATATTATTCAAACTAGTTACTTTATAAATATAAAGTATTTTTTTTTCATTACAAATCGTTTCCTCATTTTACCAACAGTTACCATGTGCAGTGAATCTAAAGAACATTCTTTTGAAAAAAATACAAAATCTGAATTTAGAGCATTTTATAATGGTACAGAAGGTGTATTTATGATCTTAAGTTTTAATAATTCTAATGCTTTTGGCTCTCAATTTATTAAAAAAAAAAAAAAAATTCTTGTATTTCATCAAATTTGATAAGATGGATTTTCATTGACTTCATTTATATCAATTTTTAGTCAATTAAAAATGGAAAAGAAATATGTTCTTTCACAAAAAAAATATCAATATCAATTTCTTTATAAGTACTTAAATATTTAAATATTAAATGATATTGACAGGAAATAATTATCAGGAAATTTTATAGGGCATAATATTCTCCGTTATAAAGATAGTGTAATACTCCAGAATATTATATACCATAAAATTTATTGAAGATATGGCTCAGATAAATAACATACTTGGGGTACTAAGATATATTTCATTATTATGAAGAAGTTGTCCTCTCTTAATTTTATGAATTACATTTACTNTGGTATTTATTATATTTATATGAAAATTAAATGATAATATTATTCAAACTAGTTACTTTATAAATATAAAGTATTTTTTTTTCATTACAAATCGTTTCCTCATTTTACCAACAGTTACCATGTGCAGTGAATCTAAAGAACATTCTTTTGAAAAAAATACAAAATCTGAATTTAGAGCATTTTATAATGGTACAGAAGGTGTATTTATGATCTTAAGTTTTAATAATTCTAATGCTTTTGGCTCTCAATTTATTAAAAAAAAAAAAAAAATTCTTGTATTTCATCAAATTTGATAAGATGGATTTTCATTGACTTCATTTATATCAATTTTTAGTCAATTAAAAATGGAAAAGAAATATGTTCTTTCACAAAAAAAATATCAATATCAATTTCTTTATAAGTACTTAAATATTTAAATATTAAATGATATTGACAGGAAATAATTATCAGGAAATTTTATAGGGCATAATATTCTCCGTTATAAAGATAGTGTAATACTCCAGAATATTATATACCATAAAATTTATTGAAGATATGGCTCAGATAAATAACATACTTGGGGTACTAAGATATATTTCATTATTATGAAGAAGTTGTCCTCTCTTAATTTTATGAATTACATTTACTTTATAATGTTTTATTAAATCTTTCTGTGATTTTATCAAAATGTCTCTTCAAATAATCCTCAAGTAATTACATTTCTCTTCATTCATATCAAAGACAGTCAAAAGGATTGCACTACCTGATTTGTTAAATTAACATCTTTACTGAGGTAAACAATTGGTTTAGTAAAATCTTCTTTAGGTAGTTCCTGAAGGAATTTCAAAAGGCGAGGGATTTATCTCTGAATGTTTTTTAAAAATTTTAAAGTGTTATGCATGTAGAGAATCATTTCAGGAAAAAATAACATGACAAACATTTTGATTGGCGCATTAAATCATATAAAAGTAAGAAAAAATCTAGATATATATCGTTTGTTAGATAATAAATTCAAAAAGTAAGAAAATTTTTATTAATATTTTACTTAACTTATTTAATATTGTTAACACTATTGACTTTTAATATTATATATCGATATACATTTATATATATTTATATTTATAGTGAGCGTTCTTATTGAAACTTCGGTGGGTGATATTGTCATCGATCTTCATACAAAGAAATGTCCGAAAACTTCATTAAATTTCCTTAAATTATGTAAAATTAAATATTATAATTTCTGTTGTTTTCATAATGTTCAAAAAGATTTTATGGTTCAGACTGGAGATCCAACCGCAAGCGGGAAAGGTGGGGAATCGATTTATGGCATATTATATGGTCCTTCTCGAAAATATTTTCCAGCAGAAATTCATCCCAAATTAAAACATAAAAACATTGGAACAATATCAATGGCTGTGGATAGTAATGGCACGGAAGGAGGAGGTGTAAGTGGATCACAATTTTTTATTACAACAGGTGAAAATTTAGATTATTTAGATGGAAAATATACAGTATTTGGAGAAGTTGCAGAAGGATTTGATACTTTAGAAAAAATTAATAATGCATATTGTGATGAATCCAAAAGACCTTATAAAGATATTAGAATTAAACATACCATTATACTTGATGATCCATTTCC
Source organism: Diversispora epigaea (assembly GCA_003547095.1). NCBI lineage: Eukaryota > Fungi > Glomeromycota > Glomeromycetes > Diversisporales > Diversisporaceae > Diversispora > Diversispora epigaea. Next base: position 83,579 of record PQFF01000381.1, read on the forward strand.
GGATCCTGAAGGTTTACAAGTTCCGGATCAAAGTCCACAACCAACCAAAGAAATGTTGGAAACTATAAGAATTGGGGAAGATGAAAATATAGAACCCGAATTACCACCGGAACAAATGGAAAAATTACAAAGACAAAAGGAAGCACAAGCACAAGCCTTAACATTAGAAATGATAGGAGATATTCCTTTTGCAGAAGTGAAACCTCCAGAAAATGTTTTGTTTGTTTGTAAACTTAATCCTGTTACAAGAGATGAAGATTTAGAATTAATTTTTTCAAGATTTGGAATAATTAATAGTTGCGAAATTATTCGTGAAAAAAAAACTAATGAATCATTGTGTTACGCATTCATAGAATTTGAGAATAAAGAAGATTGTGAAACAGCATATTTCAAAATGAATAATGTTCTCGTGGATGATCGACGGATTAAGGTTGATTTCTCACAATCAGTTTCCAAACTACATAAAGATTGGATTTATTCTAAAATGAAAAGAAGAGAAGGTGGTGGATATGGAGGATCCGAAAATTTAGAAAAACGAACAAAATATCGAATTGGAGATGATACACCAGTTGATAAGTATGATCTTGTTTTTGAGCATACAGGTGATTATGATAAAGAAAAACAAATGCACAAAGAATATAACTTTGAACAGGAAAAGGAAAAGGAAATGGAAAATGAAAATGAAAGAGAAAGAGAAAGAGATGGTGAAAGGGATAGAGATAGAGATGATGAAAGGGATAGAGATAAAGATAGTGAAATGGATAGAGATAGGGATGGTGAAAGGGATAGAGATAGAGATGGTGAAAGGGATAGAGATAGAGATGGTGAAAGGGATAGGGATAGAGATAGGGATAGGGATAGAGAGAGAGATAGAGAAAGAGAAAGGGACAGAGAAAGAGAAAGGGATAGAGGTAGAGGACGAAGACGTGAAAGTGATTATTATGATAGAAGTTACATACGAAAGAGATCTAGATCATCTAGTCCACGAAGAAATAGAAATTATGATCGATACGAACCAAAACATGATAGATTCGATTATAGGAGTGAAAAAGGTCATGATAAAGAATATATTCGACGTAGGTCCAGATCGAGATCACATTCAAGAGAGAGAAAAAGAGGTTATCAATAAAAAAATCACAATTTATTATATAATTTTGTTTTTTTTTTAAAAAAAAAGTTTCTTAAATTGAAAGAAATGATTTATTAAAATTTAATCTAATCAAAATTTTTATACAATGATTAAATAATAATAATAATAAATAATAAATAATAAATAATATTAATATCTATGTCATTATATTAAATGTTAATTCAATTTTTTACGCCATCTTCAAAAATATCATTAATCATTTTCTGCTGCCCAGTAGTAATTTTTGAACTTGTTGATTCATCAGGATTATCAACATTTGGTTTACGTAGTAGATTAACACCTTTAACCATTTTAAATGCTCTTTTGAATGAATCTTTTGGTGAAAAATTCTTTCGTACATTTTCAAGAATGTCAACATTATTTGCTTTCGAAAACCAGGGATGTTTAAGTGCTTCATAAACAGTAATCCTTTTTGATGGATTAAAAGTTAATAATTTATCAATAAAATCTTTTGCTGTGGTAAAAATAAATAAATAAATAAATAAATAAATAATAAATAAATAATAATAAAATTCAATTTAATATATATAAATTTCAATAACAACAAAATCAATTATATAATAATATATAATAAACAATTTTTTTAATTACCAAGATCTGATATTTCTGACCAATAATCTTCTTCATATTCATATTCACCACTCATTATGGATTCAAATAAAGCATTTTGATCATCACCATAAAATGGTGTATATCCACATAACATGGTATACGCGATTACACCTAAACTCCATAAATCTACTGGTTTTCCATGACCAGTTTGTAAAAGTACTTCGGGTGCAACGTATCTAAAAATTATTTATTTATAAATTTTAAATTTTATTATAATTTAAATTTTATTATAGTTTAAATTATTATAAATTTATAAATTTATAATTTTATAATTTTATAATTTTATAATTTTATAATTTTATAATTTTATAATTTTATAATTTTATAATTTTATAATTTTACAATTTTATAATTTTATAATTTTATAATTTTTTATAATTTTATAGTTTCTAGTTTGAACTTACCCTGGTGTACCGCAAGCAGTCATTAAAATTTCATTTTGATTTTTTAATATTTTTGATAGACCAAAATCCGTGATCATGAGAATTGCATCATCAGATTTGTCTTTAAAAAGCAAGTTCTCAGGCTTTAAATCTCTATGTACTATCTATAAATAGTAAAGCAGAATATATAAAGGTTATATATATATTTGTATATGATAAAAAATATAAATATGTAATAAAAAACCTTAAATTTAAAAATATTTAAAAACGCGTTATTGACATTTAAAGAGAGTATACCTCACGATCATGTAAATAAGCCAAACCTTCTAAAACATTCTGCACCAAACTAGCAGCATCTTTTTCAGTATAAGATCCTTTCTCTAAAAGTTGACTAAATAATTCTCCACCTTTTGCCAAGTCGGTGACAATGTATACTCCATTTTTTGATTCATAAAGATCACGTAATGATATAAGATTTGGATGTTTGATCTTTTTAAGAATTTCAAGTTCCGTTGTTAGCATTTGTTCCTTTCCTTTCATTATAAACGTAAATTTTTTTAATATAAAAAATAAGTTTAACGAATAACTAATTATTCTTCAAATGTAAAAATCCTTCAATCTTGTTAATCGATGATTTTCTTCTGAAATTAAAGATCACCTTTGATTACTCTTTTGGAAATAATTTTTATGGCATAGTTTTCACCAGTTTTTTTATTCGTGCATTCTTTTACGACAGCAAAAGAACCCACGCCAAGAACTTCCTTTGAGATTTCATAACTTTTCTCAAGTTCGTCTGGAATAACGAACTCATCTTCGCCTTTCTTAAAAATATCAAATATTTTAAACATTTTTTTTTTATAAATACTGATACTGTATTCTAAACTAGTTATTTTATTAATTTTTACCTTTTTCAGATAATACACGAACATCATTCTTTAATCATGTGATTTTAAAGATAATAAATAAATAATATTCATAATAATAAATAACTAGCTAACTATTATTAAAAGTTATTATTATTATTATTATTATTATTATTATTATTATTATTATTATTTTTATTTTTATTATTTTTATTTTTATTTTTATTATTATTATTTTTATTGTCATTTTTATTATTATTATTTTATTATTCATTTTCTTAAATATGTTTGATCGATGGTAAAACTAATTTATGATAAGCATTTGATGCTNTTTCCTTTCATTATAAACGTAAATTTTTTTAATATAAAAAATAAGTTTAACGAATAACTAATTATTCTTCAAATGTAAAAATCCTTCAATCTTGTTAATCGATGATTTTCTTCTGAAATTAAAGATCACCTTTGATTACTCTTTTGGAAATAATTTTTATGGCATAGTTTTCACCAGTTTTTTTATTCGTGCATTCTTTTACGACAGCAAAAGAACCCACGCCAAGAACTTCCTTTGAGATTTCATAACTTTTCTCAAGTTCGTCTGGAATAACGAACTCATCTTCGCCTTTCTTAAAAATATCAAATATTTTAAACATTTTTTTTTTATAAATACTGATACTGTATTCTAAACTAGTTATTTTATTAATTTTTACCTTTTTCAGATAATACACGAACATCATTCTTTAATCATGTGATTTTAAAGATAATAAATAAATAATATTCATAATAATAAATAACTAGCTAACTATTATTAAAAGTTATTATTATTATTATTATTATTATTATTACAATTATCACTATTATTGTTATTTAAATTTAATTATAAATTTTAAAAATAAATAATTAATTCAAATTAATTAATTTAATTAATTTAAATTAATTTACCAAGGAAGTTCTTCATCCGAAATTCCTCTCATCATAACTTTTAAATATAAAGGCATTTCCAAACTTTCCAAAACTCCCAATGCAACACTAATAACTTCTTCTCTTCCATTAAATTGTCTTAAAACATCTACACATTCACAAATTCCTTGTCGAAGATACATTTCACTTACATCTCTATTCATATATTCGGGTCCCATCCGTTTTTGATCACAAAGCCACATATTTTGTGATGGAATGTATTTACTAAAACGTCTAAGATTAGGTGCCATCCAACGAATAACTAACTCTCTAGAAGGTGTAACAACTTCCGCTAAACATTCAAATAAAACTGAATTATATGATTCGGGATTTAATAATGTTATAAATGCATCCATCCCACAAGATGATGTGGGTGAATTTTCCCATTGTTGTCGAACGAGTTCATGATTATAAGGTTTTAAAGAAGTGGCAGTTCGTTTTTTATATGCTATCCAAAGATCTTCACCAACTGGAACATTTGACTTTAGGATGAGTAAAAATCGACTTTCTTGAAATTCGTTTGGTGCTGTATATACGGAAGTCAACCGTTCAATAAATCTTCGTAAGTCTATAGACATTTTAATTCTTTATTACATCTATTACAACAATATTTTTATAGTAAATATTGCTGTATGTATGTTAATAGTTACAAGGGATTAGAAGAAATTTAACAATAATAATTTTATATACTATTTTTAGATTAAAGTTATTAATAAGTTACTATATTTAGAAATTATACATCCCTTGATCGTCTTACTATTTAATATAAAACATAAATAGTTTAGATAACTGGGGATTGACTTAAAGATCATTGTTTTTTTTCAAAATGGTAAGAAGAAAATGAAGAATTCAGACTTTAATAATAAAATAAAATTAATATTATATGTATGTTATGTGTATATATATAAATTGTCATTCCGAAAAGTCGCGACATGAGCCAATTGGACCTCAAGGTTGGTTAGTTAATTTGCATTATTTTTTTTAAAAAAAACAAAAATAATTAAACCATATATTATAATAATTTTTATAATAATAAATATGATATAGGACTTCGACAAGACGGTCGTCGCGCTGATCAATTAAGGAATATAAATTGTAAGCCTTCAGTATTAAGCCAGTCGGATGGATCATCATATATTGAACAAGGATATACAAAATGCTTGGCAGCTGTTTATGGACCAAGAGAGGTTGGATAATTTAAATAATTTAAATTTAATTTATTTATTCCAATTAAATAATTTAAATTTAATTTATTTATTTGTTTAATAATTAATTTATTTATTGAAATAATTTATTTATTGATTTATTAATAATATAAATTATTAATTTAAATGATTGATTAATTAATTAATTAATTAATTTATTTATTTATTGTTGACAGACCAGACAAAAAGCACAAATTCTACACAACAAAGCTTTAATTACAGTTGAAATTAGTTTAGCACCTTTCAGTATGTCTGAAAGAAAGAAACGAAAGAAATTTGACAAGTATTTTTATATAATATTAATTAAATAAAATTCATTCTGATTCGTATATTAAAATATCTTCATTTTTTTTCTCACCAATTGAACTGATTACAGACGATTATTGGAAATCGCATCAGCAGTTAAACAAACATTTGAACCAATTATAATGACAAATTTATTTCCTAGATCTCAAATTGATATATTTTTGCAGATTTTACAATATGATGGAGGCAATTATTATTTTATTTATTAATTATTCATATTTCTTATAATTCTATTAATATAAATTATTTTTAACAAGAAATCATCATAACATAAATCATAATATTTTATTATAAATATTATAAATATTATAATTTTTATTAATATAAATTAAAAATATGATTTTAGGAATGACTCAAATATGTATAAATGCTGCTACTTTAGCATTAATTGATGCAGGAATACCAATGTTAGAATATGTTTGTGCTTGTTCAGCAGGAATTGTAGAAGATACAACTATATTAGGTATTTCATATTCATTGTGACATATTTATTATGTGATATATTTTTATTTATTGTGTGATGTATTTTTATTTATGGTGTATTTGTATTTATTGTGTGATGTATTTTTATTTATTGTGTGTGATAATTTATATTATTTTCAGATTTAAATAACAGTGAAGAATCATTAGGTATTCCAGAATTAACAGTAGCTTTATTGCCACAATCCCAGAAAGTCACATTGCTTCAGGTAAGTTTTTATTTTATTATTTGTGATGAAATTTTTTAAAAAAAATGAAGTTAAAAAAAAATGAAATTAATTAAATTATTGATTTATTATTATTATTATAAAAAGTTGGAAACTCGTCTTCACGTTGATAAATTAGAATCAGTAACGGCGATGGCTATTAAAGGTGCTAAAGAGGTTTATAAAAAGTTGGATAAAACAAGCCGTGATTATATAGGAGATTTATTACAAAAATCAAATCCCACCTAATTTTAAATCATTTAATTTTATCATTTAATTTTATCATTTAATTTTATATCATTTAAAATGGATGTAAAAAAAAATATTATACAAGAATGAAAAAAAAAATTAATAAATAAATAAAAATAAATAAATTTCTTTTTTCTCTCATATTTCAAATTCAAGAATTTTTAATTTTATTTATAGTAATTCTTTTAAATAATTCAGTAATAGGACCTATAATTCTTTCTGCCATCTTTGGTGTCAACCAAATACAAATTGCTATACGAACTGGCATTAGAAACTATTAAATATAAATCATAAATAATTAAATGCAATCAATTAGATAATTAATTAATTATATGTAATCAATTATATACACAATGGATATTTTTTTCACCCACCTTAACAATTGTATAACTAGTAGCCAAATTTAAAGCAACTCTACTTCCATCTTCAAATGGTTCATAACCATAATGAACTACTACTCGATTAATATATTTATTTCCTTCATCCAAAATTTTTTGTGGGAAAGGAATTTTAATACCAGTGGAAGAAAGACAAATATAAAAAATTGGAATAGGTATTATGGCTGTTATTTCATGTAATATTAAAAATGAAATTATATATGAAGTTGGTTTAGAACGAAATTGTAGAACATATTTGCTTAATTTTTTATTTTTAATAAGTCTATTATAAAGAGTTGAATTTGAGGAAGAAGGTGAAGGTGAAGGAGAGGGAGAAGGAGAAGTAGTTAGTTTTCTATGAATGAATTGAAATTTATTGTTATCTAATTGATTAGAAATAAAATTTAATTTACAATTTAATTGATTCGAAGTGAAATTATTATAATAATAACTTCGTCGTATAGAAAGGTTAGAATGAAAATTTGTTTTTGGATAATAATTAAAAAATTTTAATGATCGAACAAACATTGTTTCGATTATCTTAAAAAAAATTTGTCAAACCAGTGGATTGAAATTCATTTGATTGGTTCCGGAAAAATAAAACAAGGATTTATTTTTTTTTTTTTGTATATAAAATTTTGGTAAAACTTTTTGCCTCAACCTTTAAAAAATAAATTCTAACAAAACAAAATAACTTTATGTATACAAAATCATTTCAGTCACAAGTTCTTTTCATGATTTAAACCGCCCAGTAGGCAAATTTTGCCGCTAAAACATAGTAGCATGTGAAAATCGACGATTTAAGTGAAAAGGCCTATTGGTTTTTTTCATGCATGAATTCTAGGAGAGGAATTATTTAATTTATTACCTATATTAAACTAACCTGATTGTTTACATTACCAGGCTGATCGGCGTTCAGTAAACATATATATAGAACATTCACACATAATTATGTAGAAGAGTTCTAATATTTTTATTTCTTTATTTTTTGAAAAAGATAAAATTTTGTTTAAAAAAAAAATGTCAAATATAATAAATATAATAAATCCATCTATAAATTTTAACAAATTAATGAAATCAATAATAAAACATTCTTTGATTCCACATTCTTCTTCATTTTTACATTCTTTTCATTCTTCTACTTTTCATTCATCTAATTTCATTAATAATCAAAATAATAATAATCAACTTGATCATAATCAAAAAAATAACATAACTGATTTCGATGCTGAAACATTAGAATTAATTCGTGCTCGATTAAAACAAACTTTTAAAGAAAATTCAAAATATCATTTAAAATATAATTTAAAATATAAAGAAATTGCCAATGATGCAGCAGTACTAATGGTCTGTTTTTTTTTTTATTTTATTTTACCGTAATTATATTTTTCAAATAAAATAAAATAAATAAATTAAAATCTATATTTACCATAATTATATCTGATTATATATTTTATTATATATGAAAAAAAAAAAATAGCCACTTTGTATAGCAAATGGTAAACCCAGTGTATTATTTACAATTCGCAGTCAAAATTTAAAAACTCATAAAGGAGAAGTTAGTTTCCCGGGAGGAAAAAAAGATCCCACAGATCAATCACCAGAAATTACCGCATTAAGAGAAACTTTTGAAGAAATAAGAATATCACCTAAAGATATTGATATATTAGGTCAAGATACCATATTACCTAATAAAGATTATACTCTAAAAGTTCATCCTTTTGTGGGATTCATTAAATTTCCTATTAGAATTGGTAAAGATAAAGATGATCAAGAAATCAATTATAACAAACATGAAGTTTCAGGAGTTTTTACAGTGACTTTNTAATCAACTTGATCATAATCAAAAAAATAACATAACTGATTTCGATGCTGAAACATTAGAATTAATTCGTGCTCGATTAAAACAAACTTTTAAAGAAAATTCAAAATATCATTTAAAATATAATTTAAAATATAAAGAAATTGCCAATGATGCAGCAGTACTAATGGTCTGTTTTTTTTTTTATTTTATTTTACCGTAATTATATTTTTCAAATAAAATAAAATAAATAAATTAAAATCTATATTTACCATAATTATATCTGATTATATATTTTATTATATATGAAAAAAAAAAAATAGCCACTTTGTATAGCAAATGGTAAACCCAGTGTATTATTTACAATTCGCAGTCAAAATTTAAAAACTCATAAAGGAGAAGTTAGTTTCCCGGGAGGAAAAAAAGATCCCACAGATCAATCACCAGAAATTACCGCATTAAGAGAAACTTTTGAAGAAATAAGAATATCACCTAAAGATATTGATATATTAGGTCAAGATACCATATTACCTAATAAAGATTATACTCTAAAAGTTCATCCTTTTGTGGGATTCATTAAATTTCCTATTAGAATTGGTAAAGATAAAGATGATCAAGAAATCAATTATAACAAACATGAAGTTTCAGGAGTTTTTACAGTGACTTTGAATGAATTATTAAATCCTAAAATAAGAACTTACAGACAATTTAGAAATACAAAGATTGAATATCCGGTATGTTTCTCTCAATAATATAATTTATCAATCAAATTGTTCATCAAATTATTCATCATCAAATTATTCATTAAATTATTAATCAAATTATTCATAAAATTATTGATCAAATTATTCATCAATTTATTCATCAAATTATTCATCAATTTATTCATCAAATTATTCATCAATTTATTCATCATCAAATTATTCATCAAATTATTGATCAAATTATTCATCAAATTATTGATCAAATTATTATTGATCAAATTATTCATCAAATTATTGATCAAATTATTCATCAAATTATTGATCAAATTATTCATCAAATTATTGATCAAATTATTCATCAAATTATTCATCAAATTATTCATCAAATTATTTTAGGTATATCAAGCACCTTCTTGGGCTAAATTAGAAATATGGGGTTTAACAGCATTTATATTAAACAGTAAGTGATTTTGTTTACATATCATTTATTATTATCATCATTATTATTACTTTATTTATATTTACTTAATATTTTTATTGAGTTTAGATATATTAAAAAAATTAACTGATCCACCATTAAAAAAGAAGTAATGTACAATATTTAGTTTTTTTATTAGATAATTTAATCTAATTTTCTTATTACATTATTATATTTACACACAACACATTTAAATAATATGCAAATAATAATATACTTAATATAATTGATAGAATTAATAGAATTAATAAAGTTAATAGAATCAATGATGTTAATAAAATTAATACCTTAATTAATTATTTTTGATTATTCCAATTCAATAGAATGATAACTTGGAAATATAAGTTCTTCATCAATAAATTTTCTTAATTGATCAACAATGAACCTTTCTAATTTTCCTATATTTTTTAAAACTATGATAAAATATCCACAATTATTTATTATAATATATAAATAAATAAAATGAGATTAAAGCAGGGTCTTAAAATGTGGTTACTGCCAGGTAACAAGTTGAACCTTGCTGAAAACAATAAATAAATAAATAATTGAATTTTTATTATTTTGATTATGATTACCTTGTTTTTCTTTATCACCAACTTCTGATTCTATATGAACTTCTTTTAAAAGGCTATTATTATTATTATTATTTTAATTATAATGAGAATGTATATATGTGTGTGAGTTGTATTTAATTGTAATAGTTGTAAATAGTTGTAAATAGTTGTGAAAATGTCAATAATTACCTTTCTTCTGGATTCTTTGGCTCCAAAAAACAAAAGTTAATTCTACGCTTTAAATATGCAATCACTGCAGTAGCTATTTAAATATATTGTGATATTAATCACAAATTTCAAAAAAAAAGTAGAGAATATAAATATAGAAAAATGAAATTACCAGAAAACTCAAATCCAGTTATTGTTAATCTAATTGGTAAACTCATAAACATCATACTAGGATAATTCATATATAGTTCTGTGGTAATAATCATTCTCATATCTCCTTTATAATCTATTGAAATATGTAATTGTGCATCTGTGTCATGTTTTTTTATTGATGATACTTCCTCAACTTCTTCTGGTATCATCATAGATTCAAATGAATCAACATTATCAAAATTATCAATTATATTTTCACCAAGATGATGATGAGGGAGAAGAAGAGAGGGAAGAAGAGAGGGAGGGGAAGTAGAGTGAAGTAAATGATGATTATAAGGTAAATGATGTTGTTGTTGTTCTCTTAATAATCTTTGTTGATAATATAAATATTCCGAATTATGATAATCATCTATTATTGAAGAAGAAAAACCGATTGAATTGGTTGATGTAGTTCCAATTCCTCCAATTCCTCCTATTCCATATGAATTACTCAAACCACTTGCTGTAGAATTTGCAGAATTCATTCGACTTAATCCAATTCCACCATTACCATTACCACTCCCACTTCCACTTCCACTCCCACTTCCATTATTATTATTATTATTACTATTATTATTGTTGTTGTTATTATTACTATTATTATTGTTGTTATTGTTATTATTATTATTTGTATCTAAATCAACTATCGAATTATCCGGTAAATAAAATTCAGGAAACGGATCTGTAATATTATTAATTTCAATTGAAGGTGGTAAAGTACCAAAATGAAAATCAGATATTACTATGTCTCCAATAAAAGAAGGTTTATTGGCCGAATTACGGAAATGATTGGTTAATATATCTTGTACTTTTTTTGCCATTTCATTATCTAATTTTTCCCAAAATATATCGAAAGACATTATAATAAAATTTTGAATTCGTAAATACCGAACAGTTCGATCATAAATGTTTTTATAAATATTCTATTAGCAGAAGTCACACATGAAAATCATTCAGTCAATATTAGACTAAGTATTTATTTTTTATTTGGATTAAGTATTTTAAATATATATAACAATTACGATTTATATTTAGATATAAAAAATCAAATAAAAAAAATTCAAATAAAAAAAAAGAAATAAAAGGAGAAATAAAAATAAATAAGAGAATATTAATATTTATATAATTTTACAAAAAAAAAAAAAGGAAAAAAATTTATCCAAAATTTTACAATATATATATATGCGTTTAATTATAAGATTAATATATATTAAGTACGTAATTTAGTTTCTCGAATTTTAATAATCATTTTTCTTTCTACCCCATTTTTTATGTTTTTTTATACGAATTTTCCTACATAGTGGGCCAACCTCCTAAATCAAATGTTTGTTCAATCTTTCTTGCCACATGTATTGGTACTCCATGTGTTAACCATAATTTACGAATTTCATCATAACGTTTTTGATTAAGAAATTGTGGTCGACCGCGTCTANAAGTCACACATGAAAATCATTCAGTCAATATTAGACTAAGTATTTATTTTTTATTTGGATTAAGTATTTTAAATATATATAACAATTACGATTTATATTTAGATATAAAAAATCAAATAAAAAAAATTCAAATAAAAAAAAAGAAATAAAAGGAGAAATAAAAATAAATAAGAGAATATTAATATTTATATAATTTTACAAAAAAAAAAAAAGGAAAAAAATTTATCCAAAATTTTACAATATATATATATGCGTTTAATTATAAGATTAATATATATTAAGTACGTAATTTAGTTTCTCGAATTTTAATAATCATTTTTCTTTCTACCCCATTTTTTATGTTTTTTTATACGAATTTTCCTACATAGTGGGCCAACCTCCTAAATCAAATGTTTGTTCAATCTTTCTTGCCACATGTATTGGTACTCCATGTGTTAACCATAATTTACGAATTTCATCATAACGTTTTTGATTAAGAAATTGTGGTCGACCGCGTCTACACAATGTAAATTACATTTTACATAAATTGTATAAATTATATAAATTATAAATTTAAAAAATTACATATAAAATAATTTATAAATAAAATAAAATAATAAAAATTACTTACTTTAATCCTAAATCAACTTCTCCGTGTACATCAAGATATGGCGCATTCATAAAACATCCATTATCAAGATGTAATAAAAGTATTACACATTTTTTAACCAACAAGTAAATCCCTATATCACCGCCACAACTATATTATAAATATTATTATTGTTGTTGTTGTTGATTATTATTAATATTATTATTAATATTATTATTTCGATAAAATAAATAAATTATAAAAAGTTATTATTTAAATTATTTAAATTATTTACCTTTTTGCGTGAATATTACATTCTCCTCGATCATTTTCTTGACAACAATAACTTTGACTACATACAAATGTTCCACATAATAAACATAATGCTGGTTCATTAGGTACCGTCTTACATTTTTTACAAACTTTCTTAAGACTTTCTTCAAATAATGCATCTAATCGTTTCGGTAATCCTACCAACTCAAATATTGCAGGATGATTAACCTTAACTTCTATTTGATTCCATTTATTTCGAAAATTAATTCCACTTGATACTACAAATCCTTGATCCTCATGAACATCATTAGTTTGATTATGTGGTGGTAATATTTCTTGTCTAATGGTATATAAATGATTACACCACCCAGAAATTATCGATTTCAACGTAGAATCACTTGATGTCGTACATATTTCTTCTAATTTAGGAAGACCAAGTAATTCAGTCAACCTTGAAAATTCTGATTCTGATTCTGATTCTTGGTTATCCGGTAATGGTGTTTCTGTTGTTTTGGGAGGAAATATTACTCCATATCTTGAATGTAATAGAATAATACTTTTCCTTAAATATGGTAAACAGAATGATCGAATCATTTTCCAAAATTTTTTCTCTTCAAATTCGTTTAAAAATTTTTCTATATCCCTTTCCTCGTGACCAACTCGTTTCAATAACCATATAATGAATTCTCGTGACACTTTTGATTCAAAGAATTTTTGTTCCTCCTTTATTTCCATACGTTTATCATCTTTCCATGATTTCGTTTTTTCATTTAATGTTGATTCAATTACTGAAATTATTGATTTCACTATTTCCGCGATAAATAATAAACGCATCATATGATGTATTTCATAATCTGCGGCTGTGGCGGTAAACATACTAGTTTCAACCAATACTAAAAATGGATCTTCTAATAATAATGGTTTTACTTTGGTAAATTGAAAACTTGGTCCAAATATTCCATTAATCTTTCTTGATGAATCAACTACTGGTCCTGATACTAAAAATTGTACTGAATTCTTTTGTTGTTGTTGTTGTTGTAGATCTGGATGTCCATAAAATATTTGTTGTATTCGATGTGATGAAACCTGTTTTAATCCAAGTTCCCCACGTTGACCAATTAACATCGTATTAATATATGTGAGTATTGTCTCGGATAAAATTCTAAGCAATGTTAATGTTTGAGTATTTATACTATCAATTAATGTCTTCCCCTTAATTCCTTCATTATTTATATTATCAAAACCTCGTTGACTTATTTCAATACATGATATCGTATATCCAAATAAATCCCACATGTATTCAACTGACTTGATTGATACCGTTTGAAAAGTAATTTCGGGTGCTGCTCGACTATACATTTGTATTAATTCATAAAATCGATTATATATCTTACGTATCGTCTCTTGATCGTCGTCATCCGATGTTCCTAATTCACCACCACTTCTATTCGTTGTTGTGGTAGTATTAGAGGATGCAACTGAAAGTGTTGGAAAATCATCAAGGGTTACAGTAGGAACCACACCTTCTTCAGTATTTTGAGCTGCCGCAGGTGTTCTTAACATATGAACAATTTGTGCAAGAGCATCTCGAATCCTACCTGCTCCACTACTATTACGTCGTCTAGGTTGATTTATAGCTGCTTGAGCAATATTAATAGGTAAATTGTTATTGGCTAATTCTCGTACTACGCCAAATGTTCCCGAATTTCCTGAATTTCCTGAATTATAAGGTGATGAGAAACGGTACTCATTATTTGTTAATAACATATTATTTGATCCTGAAGAAGAAATTGAATGCACATTTGAATTCACTTTATCTAAACCGGGACCAATCTTCTCACATGTCCAGGTTTCAAAATCTTCTTTGGTCTTTAAAATTCCAGGAAAAGTTTCTTTCTTTGTTTTCCAAATAATTGGAAATATAACGTTACCCAAACTTTTACACAAGGGACACATGAATTCTTTACGTTTAACATCTTCGGGATGATTCCTTGCTAATTGCATAAGGTGTCTCTGTTCCAATGACGCAAAATATGTATCAAAACATTTTACGTGCATTAAATGACCACAAGTTGATGCATAAAGTCCGGTACGACAAGAATTAGATGGAAAACCTTTACTCAATAAAGGACGTATTGGTAAACCGGAATTATTACTTTTTGACTTCTCGGCTTCATAAACTGATGATGCGACACCATATGGAAAAGAGCGATCATATTTATTATCCAAATTTTCTGGTAAATTATTGACTTCAAAAACATAATCACTATCTTCAAATGGTGTCCGTCGTAAAGATTTAGAAGGTTGAATTAATCCCAACATTCCATAAAGAGATAAAGCATTGGTTTCTTCTTGACAAACTATACAAGTTCCTGTAGGATATGACCAAAGTGTTTCGGGATATTTTGATTTGTCATCTCCCAAAAGATCTTCACCAGAAGTCATTTCCCAATCTTGATCCATTTCATCATATTCTTCATATAATTCTTCATGTTTATCTATAAAACTTTTTTGAGCTATCGCAAATTGTTCCATGATTTTTCTTTGCCTTTCCTTTGCTGCCTGTTTCTTAAGTTCATATTCTGACAATTCATTTTCTTGTCCACTTTTTGACTGTAACGCAACACGTATTTTTTCTTGATATTTCTCGATAGCCAATTTTGCGTCAACACAACCTAACTGTTCAAATTTATTTATTATAAATTCTATTGTGGTATGAAATTCTTTAAAATTAGGATCACTAGATAATTGTAA
Organism: Diversispora epigaea; assembly: GCA_003547095.1. Classification (NCBI taxonomy): domain Eukaryota; kingdom Fungi; phylum Glomeromycota; class Glomeromycetes; order Diversisporales; family Diversisporaceae; genus Diversispora; species Diversispora epigaea. Next base: position 99,292 of record PQFF01000381.1, read on the forward strand.
AAGTAAATCCAATAAATTTGTTCCTCGAGTTTTCATAGAATTTGTTCCGGTTCCGACATCAGGGAAACAATCACAAACTGCGAAGTACATAAATCCGGGCATACCAACATCATCATGTGTTGTTGATTCATATCCATCAACCGCTTTTTGTTTCCCTTTTCGTTTACTCTCTTGAGCTACATCATTATTTTCATCCAATATAGCCAACATAATCAAATGAAGTGCTTCTTCCACTAATGTATCTGACTTTATCTTTTCATCAGTTTTCACATGCCATAAGGTATAATAAATAATTTGATTCAATAATCGTGCGTGCAAAAGATTACCTAATCGGATATAAGGTCCTTTGGCAATTGGAATTAATTTCGGAATAATCAATGGTATGGTTTGTTTATCTGAATTATCCATTTTCTTTAATCGACTTTTCAATGCCTCCTCCGCTTCCTCCCGATTATTACGTGAATAATGAACAAAGTAAGGATCTACTTCTTCAAAGTATTCATCTTTAAGTTCGTAAATTCCATGATCAGTGAGAGTGTCAGGAGATCGATAGTTAGAAAGGTGATATAATATTTCATCAAATCTTGAATCTTGGGTAAGACGATCAGGAATACGTTTTGTTAATTCGGAATATGATAAAGATCCTAAACATAATCCATGAATAATTTCACGTCTAATTTCTTGTTCAACACTTAATCCAGCCGCATTTGCCCGCTCACTTACACAAATAATTAAAAGAGTAAGTAATTCTTCGGAAATAAAAATAAGTTGAGTATTATCATAAATTTTGTGAGTAGATATGCCATTAAACCAATCAACAAGATCAAATCGATCTAAAATGGTAGCGAGAACTAAGTTTGGATCTAAAATAACAAAAGCGGTCTGAATAAGAAAGATATCTTCATCGAAAGTATTTTCCCGAAGTGATACTTCTCGATAATGATGTCCCTAATAATAATAATCATCATAATAATAATAATAAGAAATTTTAATATAATTTTGAAAAATAAATAAATACAAAAATATAAAATATTTTAAAAATTAAATTACTTGTCCACGTATTCCGAAACCATTCCTAACCCATAATCCAGCCCGAATCTGCACCAATAAGACCAATACTATTAAAAAAAAAAAATGAAAATGAAGTAAATAAATCCAACTCTTTTCTTTTTTTCTTCTTTCTCGTTACAATTATATATATATAAATTAGTTTATATACCTCTCAAAGGATAATCAAAAACGCATAAAATTTTTTCTCTCGCTTTTTGAACCACGGCATCTAATTCTTCTTCATTTTTTACACAGAATCCCATTATCATGTTTTTAAAATTATTACCCAACCCATTTTGAAATAACATATCATCATCTAATAATCCAACGTGCTCCAAAAGTTCGGCCAAAAACCAATGTAAGGGATGATGAAAACTAACATGTTGTGAAGCCACCTCGAATTTAACAACCCTAAATGAAAGGAAATAGGGATTTTTAGGGAAAATTATATCATGAAATTCTGGTTCTCTTAATGAAGGAGAATTATTATCTTTATCTTCATTTCCATCATCTGAAAATTTAGAACTTCTGGCAAATGGTCCATATGACCCAGGTGTGGAAGTTTCCCATTCAGAAAGAATTGATTCCTTTTGTTGTTCATCACTCGTTTCATCCATTTTATCAGTTTCTTCTTCATCCTCATCAAGCCTTGCGCACCATTCATAAAGTCTTCGTAAAACAGTACGAATGGTAATTGAAAGGGTTGCAGTATTTACAGCATAACATTCTGAAAATAGTCGACAACTCTTGGCAATTTGTAAAGTAACGTTGAAAGCATTGACCCAACTATCATTTTCATATTCCACGTGTTGTTGAGTGGCTCGCACATTAGGATTCATTCCTTGAAATAAACTAATAAGATTGATATATTGGGTTAGATAACAAGGATATTTTTGGACAACCTTTTTTACATAATCATTGCTGATAATGTAACGAAAATCTTGAAAAACGTGAAAATATCGTCGATTCTTAAAACTATCTGAATCACAATCAATTTTAGCATGAGGATTAATACTAGAAATTCCTCCCACCGTGTTCGAAGTAAAAAATGTATGAAGTATTGCAAATATTGTTGAAAGGAAACTATATTGTGTGACAAGAATTGAAGAAATTGTGGGTACGGTGAAAAGTTGAACTGAAAAAAGCACTATCGAATGCTCCGGCTCGCGGTCAGGAGTAAGAAATGCTTTAGCAAGTTTTATATAATTACGAGCAAATCGGATACCTGAATATATTGGTTGATTAATAAAAAGTGGAATAAAGAATGAAATAGTATAATTAATATAATATAATTAATAAAGCTTAATTTAATACAGTACATTAATATAGTGTATTAATGTAGTATATTAAGAAAGTATAATTAAATAAGCTTAATTATTAATATTATGATGATAATTATAGTATAAACATTATAATATAATCATTATAATATAATCATTATAATATTATTATAATATAATTTATTATAATATTATTATAATTATTATAACATTTATTAATAATTATTATAACATAATTTATTATTATTTATAATTATTAAAATTACCCATAATCTTTTTAAATTCTCTATTAACGACCAAAGTTCCAATGTATAACTCTCGGAGACCAGCTCTAGCTTCTTTCCAAAGTCTCAAATCTAAAAGTAACAATTTATCTAAACGTAACTTCATTTTAAAATCTTCAATTGTCTGCATTAACGTAGTTCCACGATATATTGATTCATCTTCTTCCATAGGTTCTATAATATCATTTGATTCGACTTCCATTGAAATATCATAATCACCATTATACTCGGTTGATTGATTATAATCATTAGAATTATCATCATCAATTTGAATATCGCTTTCTTGTTCTATCATAGCCATAACTTCATCTTCAATCATTTCTTCGTTCTCCGTTTGATAATACTTTTCATCATCTATAAACCCATCTGACCAAACCCTACCAGAATCACGAATATTATTCTTGGAAGATTTTGTTGGACGTTTTTTCCATTCTTTAGAAAATTCTTTACAAAGTTCTTCACAAATAATATCTCTTAATATGGTAGAATTTCTTCCTATTTTTCCTCCTGCAAGATCCTTTAACCAATCTATGAAAAGACCACACATCCCTTCACGAAAAGTATCACGCGCGGATCTCACAGTAACAGCTAATCCTATGGATGAAATAGTTCGTGCTATACTGAGAAGACGAGGAATATCTTCAGATAATTCAACAATATCTCTTCCCTAAAATTCAATCGTGAAAATTTCATTCATAAATAAAAATAATAATGATAATAATAATAATAATAATAATAATAATAATAATAATAATAATAATAATAATAATAATAATAATAATAATAATAATAATAATAATAATAATAATAATAATAATTTTTTAATAACATTTTCATTCTTACTGGTAAAGTCCCTGTAAATACGAAAACAATAAAAAAAAAAAAAATTAACAATAAATATAAAAAAAATAATGTATTAGTCAATTTATGGCTGCTTTTGTTTNTCATTAGAATTATCATCATCAATTTGAATATCGCTTTCTTGTTCTATCATAGCCATAACTTCATCTTCAATCATTTCTTCGTTCTCCGTTTGATAATACTTTTCATCATCTATAAACCCATCTGACCAAACCCTACCAGAATCACGAATATTATTCTTGGAAGATTTTGTTGGACGTTTTTTCCATTCTTTAGAAAATTCTTTACAAAGTTCTTCACAAATAATATCTCTTAATATGGTAGAATTTCTTCCTATTTTTCCTCCTGCAAGATCCTTTAACCAATCTATGAAAAGACCACACATCCCTTCACGAAAAGTATCACGCGCGGATCTCACAGTAACAGCTAATCCTATGGATGAAATAGTTCGTGCTATACTGAGAAGACGAGGAATATCTTCAGATAATTCAACAATATCTCTTCCCTAAAATTCAATCGTGAAAATTTCATTCATAAATAAAAATAATAATGATAATAATAATAATAATAATAATAATAATAGTAGTAGTAATAATAATAATAGTAATAATAATAATAATAATAATAATTTATAATATTTAAAAAAGTTTTACATACATATGAATCAATTTTTTCGGCCAATCTTCTTGCAACTTCTTTTGTACACGAAGTAGCTTCAACGACTTGATCAATTACATCTTGAAAAGAATGATGTTCATCATTCCAAAGAATAATGGCAAATAACTTTTCTTCTTCTATATCATCATCTGTATCATTAATCATACGACCAACATATTCCGCTTCCTGTTTTACTTCCTGCTCATTAGGTGGTGGAGTCATTTCTTCAGGAGAAACAGATAAAGTATTTAACATGAAATCAAGAACTGTACAAATAGTATTATGAATTGAATTGAGGAGATCGGGAGGAATTTGTTCATCTTGATTTATATCTTTAGATTTTTGAATTGAAGTGGTATTATCGTTTGAATGGTAAAAACAATTAACAGGCTTTTTCCAAGCCTCTGGATCACCACAGTCACAACATCCACCAGATCCGGAATTCACCGAGAACGTGACATCGTGTCCCTCATGATTAGTGACATGAAAACAACGAGAACAAAATACGCATGTATCGTCGAGTGCGCAATTTCTATACAATTGAAAACAATACTTAATTAATAACTTTAATGAATTCAAATATAATAAAAATTAAATGATTAAATCTTTTTTATTTAATCATGTCAAAGATTCAATTCTTTTTTTTAATTTAATCATTGAATGAATGAATGAATGAATAAATAACATTAAATGATATTAAATGATATTAATAATATTTCACGAATATATTATTAAGACATAAAAATTATGAATTTTTCAAATTTCAAGCAGATCATACATCATTTTATAATAAACTCATCTACCTGCAACGATATACCCCTTCCCCTTTCCTAAATACATGACCACAAGCTTTTCCCTTTAGTGTTGAAGAGTTTTCGTCTCTTTGAACCAAACTTAATTTATATGCGTCAGGACCTTCTCCGAACCCATTTGGAAAAAATAAAGCTCTATATTCTTCATTAGATATCCAAAACTCTGAAAATAAATATTCTAGTATTTTCTGTTGTGCGCCTTCTGTAAACTTGTAATCAAAGGCTTTAGGACAAGATTGCAAATACTTCGAGAGTGTCAATTTGTTTATTGAGAAAGAACCTTCAGATTCCATTAGAAAAATTGTGGGGAAAAAAAAAATTGATCCTTATTAAAAATTATGGGAAAGGTGGTATAAAACAAAAATTTATATGTAAACGAATTTGGCCTTATATACAAAATTTAGAGTGACCAATCACCCGATCAACTTAATACATAAATAAATAAGTACATATAACGTCATATATGTGATTACCAAAATCTGAGGCATCTATTTTTTTTTGATAAAAAAAAAAAAAACCGATATTTTGTTTTTTCTTTTACAATTAGAAAAAATGGCATACCGTCCTTCTTATACCATGGGTGCAATTTGTAAGTACCATTAATATTTCCTTGACAGTTAAGCGAGTTAGGTAATTAGGCAGGTCAAAAAACTAGAAATAGTTGTAAGCAATTACATTTTAATTCAAGAATTATCGTAGAATATTATTCTCTTTACTTAAATTTAACATTATGTTAGGTGCGGTTGGAGGGATCGCAGGTTATGTTACAAAACGTTCGGTGCCATCAATAATAGCAGGCTTGGGAATTGGTGCTTTATATGTACTTGGGGNTTCAGATTCCATTAGAAAAATTGTGGGGAAAAAAAAAATTGATCCTTATTAAAAATTATGGGAAAGGTGGTATAAAACAAAAATTTATATGTAAACGAATTTGGCCTTATATACAAAATTTAGAGTGACCAATCACCCGATCAACTTAATACATAAATAAATAAGTACATATAACGTCATATATGTGATTACCAAAATCTGAGGCATCTATTTTTTTTTGATAAAAAAAAAAAAAACCGATATTTTGTTTTTTCTTTTACAATTAGAAAAAATGGCATACCGTCCTTCTTATACCATGGGTGCAATTTGTAAGTACCATTAATATTTCCTTGACAGTTAAGCGAGTTAGGTAATTAGGCAGGTCAAAAAACTAGAAATAGTTGTAAGCAATTACATTTTAATTCAAGAATTATCGTAGAATATTATTCTCTTTACTTAAATTTAACATTATGTTAGGTGCGGTTGGAGGGATCGCAGGTTATGTTACAAAACGTTCGGTGCCATCAATAATAGCAGGCTTGGGAATTGGTGCTTTATATGTACTTGGGGGGTAAGTGATAGCTACTAAATCATTAAGTATTTTTAGGAAAACATAACGTTTAACATGACATGATATTTAAGAAATTTTTGCAATTACTTAATTTATTTGATATTATAAGAGTATTAATGCAACGAAATAAAATCTATGGATATGAAACTTCATTAGGTATTATTATTATTAATTAAAAATGGTAATTCTTTTTTTCTCTATTAAGATAGTTTTAACGAAAACTCGCGTTTTTCTAATTAAAAATACGTGTGTAATAAGCCGCATCAATTATATTGGCCGGAAGTATGGTTCCTCGCACTATTAAACGTGGTACGCCTATTCCTTTGTCATTGAGCATTTTGTCTATTGGGATGGGAACTTATTATGTGAAAAAGATATACGATCAACGATTTAGTAATTAATAATTGTATAATATGGATATCGTTATTAAGAAAAATAAAAGTGTCATTGAATATTTTACTTTTTGTAAATGAAAAACAAATTGATAATATTTTTACACTTTACTTTACACAATGTCAATGATTGTTTGACCACCTGCCAAGAATTAAATTTTTTCATTTTAATCCATTTATAATAATTGGAATGAAATATTAAAACTGGAAATGACCATGTGTGTAAATAGACATTACTCCATTTATCGATTTGTGTAAAGATACTTAAATAATTGCGGGAAAAAATGGATTATTAATCAGAAAAAGAAATTCCGTAGGATATTATTGATATTATTGATATTATTGACAGAACCACTTAATAACCAAGATAACCAGATATTTAAAAGGCCTCGAAATCATTGCTAGCTCCTGGCAAAGACTCTTTCCTCGATAAATTTAAAAAGGAGACTTTCTAGGTTTCCGTTCATTCAAGGTTTTAGCCGAGCCACGAAACCAGTAACAACCTGCTAGGTTATCAGATGCCAAAGATTTTTAGCCGAACCCATTGAGCACAATTGGTTTTCTAAGCAAGTTGATTTTCTGGTCAAAAATTATTATCCACTAACCAATTAACGTGAGAGTGTAATAAATGGAGGAACATAACAGTGAAGCCTTTGATGTAAACTTACGTCAAACAAAAAAAAGAGGTATTTATTTTAATGAGTTGTAACAATCAAACAGAACTAATTTTATGGATGTTTTTGCTTTCACAGTATTTGCTGTAGAAAAATAAACTTCATTCTAGCTCCAACAAAGAAAATCATATTACAGATTCCTGCATTCTAACAGAAAAACAATTGTTTGACTTCTTTACTCTCTGAATGGCAAGATCTTATTGATACGTGGACCCATAGATATTAACAGAATCAAGAAAGTTTGGTTATGAAAACTTAGAAAATGGGTTGTGTTTTTTATTTTTTTATTTTACAACTCCTATTTGTGTCACTATGTGAACAGGAGAATTACTAGACATCAATCACTGGTAACCATCCCAGTCTTGGGTGCTTGTTAAAGGGAAAGCAACTTCAATTCTTGTTACTACTGCATTAATAGGAGAATTACTGAGCATTTTGATATTTGGACACTTTAACTTTAATGCTAATAAAGCCTTTGATTCTGTAAAAAGGAACTGATATTTATAGAGGTCTACTAATTTTAGAGAAGGGATTGGTATCTAACTACATTAGTAAAGGTTACTGAAAAGAAATTAGTTATGCACCTTTCTTTATCATTAAATAAATAAAAAATAACATACTTTAACATTACCTTTTTTCACAATAAGTTAAATTTGAATGTCTTCTCAAAATTTTATTAAACAGAAATACTCAAGGAAATAAAATTAGTAAGTAAGCTTGAATTATTCAATAATACTTTATATTTTTTTTAAAAACAAAAAATCTTAACATGCAAAATTTAAAAAAATTAGCATTACCAAATAATTTCTAATATCAATATATAAAAAAAATATAGACTTGAAAAATTAATAAATAAGTAATGTTGAAGAATAAATATTAATCAGATGATAATGTAATACAAAACCAATGTGATAATAATAAAAATACTTATTGTTAAATGATATTAGTTTACTAATTTAAAAATTATAATCTACAACTTGAGATTATCAAACTTTATACAAATATAAAATTTAAAAATTTCATTACAAATAAATGTAAATAAAATGTTAACACATATATAATATACACACATGTTAAATAACTTAGCTTATTTGCAAATTATTCTTGTCTATTTGTAAATTATTCATCAATTTTCTTGTCTATTTATGAATCTTCTTGCATTATTTACAAATTTCCCTACCTATTTATATCAAAAATTCTATTTATTTTTTTCATTTGACTAGTGACAATTAGTAATTATAATATTTTAGTATAAGATTCAAAGTTCAACTTGAGATATACTTTAAAACTGATTGTTATAATTTTTGTATAATACCAAATTTAAATATTTATATTGTTACTGGTGCACCTCTCAATACATCTTGGATTGATAATTTTTACAATTCTTTTAAAAGTTTAATATGTTACATTCAAAAATATCACTAGTTGAATGAACAATAAAATCCTATTGATAATGCAAACCAGATATTCTATTTATAAAGATTCATAAAACAGAAATTTCTTACCTATAAAACATCTTAGCAAAATTTATCATCAATTGGAATTCTATTCATGACAATTTTTAACATGATCAAATTATAGTTTGTGACAAAATATAAAATTCTCTATGTAATTTATTCTTCAATATTTACTCTTCTTAAATTTTTAGGTTCTAATTTTGTGTAATTCATTTTAATGAAAACATTCTCATTTAGATATGTATTATCATCAAGGTCCAAAACAAATAAATATACAAGACTTTGGAAATAATTTGTAAATAAAATTTGTACATCTGAAAAAATATATACATATTTGTCTAAATATAACATGCTTGCAACCAAAGTCATAAAAGATATTTTTTATAACAGTTCTGGTTATATATATTCTTTTTTTTTGTATCTTCCAGATTTCTTTATATTTTTTAGAAATGAAAACATCTTATTAGAATTGTCATTATCATTATCACATTCCCTAGTTATCAAAACATATTTGTTCCTTTGATATAACAGATTCATTAAATTCATTACTGGCCAAGAATTTTTTATGTTGTGCCACAAGTCACACTATTTAATAGGCGCAGTAAATAGGAAAACAATTTTATGCGCAGTCAGTAATATTAAACAACACAAATTATTAAAACAGCGCAAAAGTTGATCCTAACTTTTGATCAAGTTTAAATAAACTAATCATCATTACCAAAGGTTCAACTTTTTATGACAATGTCCGGACTTGTGAAAAGATCTCGATATTGTTGCCTGGTAATAACTTCGTTCTTGTTTCTTAAGAATGTCTAGTCTAGTCTCGTCATGTCTGTAACTGATGTCGGCTTTCCGTTGCCAGGGGGTGTCAACTTTAAGTTTCTTCTCCCAAATGAGTTTCTTAAGTTCCTGAAAAATCTTTAATCCATCCCACAATGCAAATCATGGAAGAATGCAGTTCGTAAGAACTTTTTCTTATATGCTTGAAGCAAATTTACCTATTAAGTTAACTTTGTGACAAATAGAATTTCTAGCACACGTGATATTCGTCACAAAGTATTATTTAATCACTTACTCTCGGAGAGAATTCGTTTCTTTCGTACAACTAAGCAAAATTCTAAATTCAAACAACCGAATTTTCGATTCGCAACTATTATGTCTTCAGAATCATCAATCCCCAATTCCCAAACTTCTAGTAATCATGTGCAGACTCATAGAGGAGGTCATCATAACAGTCAACGTGGTGGTCAAACTGGTAGACGTCCTTATCGTAGAAGAGGTCAAAGAAACTACCCAATCAATAATTCAACCTCAACCCAACAAACACAAATCCAACAAACTCAACAAATCCAACAAACCGAACGAGAAGATCAAAGTATAGAAATAGTTGAAAATCCTCCTACTTACGAGAACGCTTGTTTTATTTGTGCCGAACCAGTTACTTACTACGCGCTTGCTGATTGCAACCACCGCACTTGTCACCTTTGCACCTTGAGGTTACGGGCTTTGTATGAAAATAAGAATTGTGCTTACTGTAAGGTATTAATAAAAAATTATTATTCAAATCAATTAATTTGAGGAATTTATCATGATAATTTTTTTTTTATATTAAACAAAATTTTAAATCTTTTACTTAAATCAATTCTGAAATATCAACCAATATTTTTTTTTATAGACCGAACAAACCAAGGTCATCTTCACTCACGATGCTGAAAAACCTTTTCAGGAATATAAGGATTCTGATATTCCTTATAGAATCGAGGATTTAAATATATTTTGTGAAGATCTGAGAATATATGAAGATACTTCAATTATATTGGAATTAAATTGTCCTGATGAAAAATGTGAAATGACATTTAGAGGATGGACTGATCTTAAAAGACATGTAAAAAATATTCACAGGATGTGGCTCTGGTGAATTGATTTTCTGATCTCTGTTATAAGAGATGAAAAAATCTTTCTTTAAATTTTTTTTTTTTCTCTCTCTCTCAAATTTTTAGCGATTTTTGTATTCGATCCAAAAAAGTCTTTACGCTTGAGCACGTTCTTTACACTAGACATGAACTTGAAAAACATATCGAAAGAGGCGATAAATCCGGATTCAATGGACATCCAGAATGCGAATTTTGTAAAACAAAATTTTATGATGATGATGAACTTTACGAACATTGTCGGGATAACCACGAGCAGTGCTATATTTGTTTGAAGAACGGAATAAGACATCAATACTATCTTAATTATAATTTATTGGTAATCAATTATTAAATAAGTGGATTAAGACTTTATTTCTAAAAAAAAAAAAAGAGATATTTATTTCTTATTGCATATAATTATTATAGGAAACCCATTTCAAAGAGGATCACTATCTTTGCCTTCAACCAGTATGTTTAGAAAAAAAATTTGTTGTTTTCGAAAGTGATATCGATTTGAAGGCACACGAAGTAAGGCTTAAAAAAATAATGCATTATTTTAATAAAATTTAATTTCGATATTTAATAAATAAATAACATTTATTTTTAGGTAGAAGAACATGGACACGTTACTGGGCAAAGAGGGAAAAAGTACGAGGCAAGAAGAATCGAAGTGAATTTTTATTTTGATGATAATTCTCCAAGGACGAGAGGTTATCAGAGAAGACGTGAAGAACCGGTACGAAATGGAAATAAAGCAAACATGATTCATTCTGTAGTTATAGGATTAAAAATAAATCTTGCATTTTATATATATATATATATATATATATAGTCTGGAAGTAGAGGAGACGATGACGACGGAAGAGTCAATGAAGACGTTGCAAGGCAATTTCAACAAAACCTTAATATAACGGAATCAAATAGTAACGGGAATGTTGGTGGTAACACGAGAATGATAAAACCTCCACCGGGATTTGGGAACTTAACACCTGATGAACCACAAATCTCTCCCCCAACTTCTCGCTCCCGGGAAACTCGAGAACAAGAACAAGTCAAAGTTTTTCANCATTTATTTTTAGGTAGAAGAACATGGACACGTTACTGGGCAAAGAGGGAAAAAGTACGAGGCAAGAAGAATCGAAGTGAATTTTTATTTTGATGATAATTCTCCAAGGACGAGAGGTTATCAGAGAAGACGTGAAGAACCGGTACGAAATGGAAATAAAGCAAACATGATTCATTCTGTAGTTATAGGATTAAAAATAAATCTTGCATTTTATATATATATATATATATATATATAGTCTGGAAGTAGAGGAGACGATGACGACGGAAGAGTCAATGAAGACGTTGCAAGGCAATTTCAACAAAACCTTAATATAACGGAATCAAATAGTAACGGGAATGTTGGTGGTAACACGAGAATGATAAAACCTCCACCGGGATTTGGGAACTTAACACCTGATGAACCACAAATCTCTCCCCCAACTTCTCGCTCCCGGGAAACTCGAGAACAAGAACAAGTCAAAGTTTTTCATAAGGAAGAATTTCCAACTTTGAGTGACTCGATGAAGACAACAGGAAGTAGTAATGGATCTACTATTAATTATAGTGAAAGGGCAAAAGCTGGTCATTCGATGGCACAAAACCGGCCTAGTAATGCAAAGCGTGAAACAATTAATAAAGGAAAGGCTAAAGTTGTCATCCCTTCACAACCATCAATAGCAGAAACCAGTAGTAATACATCATTGAAAGGAAAAACTACAACTTTAATGAATCAACAAGAATTTCCTGCTCTACCTTCTTCCTCTAGTAACTCTTCTCCCTTTAGTAACTCTTCTCCCTTTAGTAACTCTTCTCCCTTTAGTAACTCTTCTCCCTTTAGTAACTCTTCTCCTTTTAGCAGCTCTTCTCCCTCTAGTAATCACGTTTCAAATGCAAAGATAAATACTAGAAACTATGAAAATAGGTATTACTATTTTATATTTAATTATTTTTTTTTGTTAACATAATTTTTGGAATAATAAACATTTCTTTAAATAAAAAATCAAATATTTCAGTCGGCAAGCGGCATTCTTTCAACGCGTCAGCTCATATTTATCATATAGTCAATCAAAATTCGAGGAGTATAGTTCATTGACCAGTTCATATAATGATGGAGCTATAGATGCATCGTCATATATTGAATTTTTATTTTTGCTGTTTAACAAAAATTACGATACTGTTGGAAAAGTAATTTCTGGTTTCACTGATCTGTTAGATAATGAAGATAAGAAGAAAGACCTGTTAAGAGCTTTGCAGGATCGCAAGGCTACGGCGGTAAATATATTATATATATATATATATATCTATCTATCTTATATTGTACGCATTGGATAATAATCTAATTGACAAATTTTTTATTCTATAGAAAAAAGAGAAGGAATTTCCAGCTCTAGAACCTACAAGTTTATCTACTAATTCGAATAACACTACCAATCAATTCGTTTCTAATAGAGGACCACGTGTTCTTGTGATAAAATCTTCAAGCACAAGATTTGGCGGGACTCGACCCACCGGTTCTCAAGTATTAGAAAAAGTCGCCGCAGCTGCAGCATCTAAACCTCCTGTTAGAAGTCAAAATTCAACATCAGCATCAGCATCAACATCAACTGCAGCATCCACATCATTAGCTACTAATGTATGGAAAGGGTCATCACCACAATTTGTTAAATCCATTGCTGGAAGTTCATCATCTTCACCTTCCTCTTCCCCATCCCCATCTTCTTCTTTCCCTTCTACAACCATTACTGGATTTGTTAAAGGTAAACCAAAAAAAATTAAAAACACAGATGATTTTCCAGAATTGCCATCTACAACATCCAAACAACGAGTGACCAATAATGGAAAAATAAAAAGTGCATGGGGTAATGGTGGCGCATTCACTAATATTGATAAGGATCAAGAAACTTGTAGTGATGAAGAAGTAGATAATGATGTGAGCAACGATATGGTGAACAATTATATGAACAATGATGATATGAGCAATGATATGAGCAATGATGTGAGCAATGATGAGGGTAATAAAAGGAAACAAAAGAAAAAGCAAAAAACAGTTTTGTTTCATGTTGGTTAAAATAATAATTTAAATAATAATAATTTAAATAATAATAGTTTAAGTAATAATTTAAGTAATAATTTAAGTAATTTAAATAATAATAATTTAATTTACTTTATTGATGTATAGAAAGTGAATAATTTTTGGTTTTTTGGGTCTTTAATTTGACCAAAGAAAAAAAGAAATTTTATTTATAATTGTATAATAAAAGTCAAGTTTATGAAAATTATTATAATAATTGTTATTTGTACAAAAATTCATTTTTCTTGATTCATTATAATCGAACGGTTTAATATAATTCTATAATTAAAAAAAATTTAATAAATTATTTTTTATAATAAAAGAAATAATTCTACTTGATATATATATATATGTGTGAGTGTGAAATTAATATGGATTATATTGATTATAATTATTGGATTATTTGTTAATTTCTATTATTATTATTATTATTATTATTATTATTATTATTATTATTATCTATATTTTCAATTATTTCATTCATTTCAACTTTATCAATTGTTTCATCATCATCATCATCATTATTATTATTATTAGGTCCACTTCCAACAGGAATATAATCTTTTCTAGGAACAGGAACATCAGGTTTACTATACATATAAGTAGCGATTAATACGAGGACAGAGCCGAACAAAAAATTGGGAGTAACTTCAAATCCAAAAATATAAACTGAAGCGACAAACGAAAGAATAATTGAAATGGAAGTAGAAAATCCTTTTAAAATATTATCTGCATATTTAACAACTAAAGCTACTATTATACCACCAATAGCTTGACATGAAATAGCTGCTATTACCACGATATTATAACCATAAAAGAATCCTTTTTCCCATACTTCTAATCCATCTTTTAACCAAACTCCCAAAATTAATGCAGGAAATAATGAAAAGAAAGAAAGTTGAATATTACGTATCCATAAAGATGATTGAGTACCTTTAAGAACTTTTTCAAAATAAACTCCTGCAATACCCGAAATGATACATGCTACAGAAACTGCTCCCAAACCTACAAATCTTTCCATATCTAAATCTTCATCAATTATTACATTTTCGACATTTTCGGTGTCAGATGTCATTTTAGGCATTTGAACTAATGCAACACCAAAAGTAAGTAAAACTAATGATAACCATTTAATCGGACTTAATGATGTTCTAAGCATAATAACTGAACATAAAGCCGTTGTTAAAATTTTAAGTTGATAAGTTACTTGAAAAGTTGCTGCATCCAATAAACTAACTGCAATATATTGTAAATTATTTTGAATTGTATATAAAGCAGCTGGTATCATTAATTTCCATGCGTCCGATGTAAAAACTTGATTATAAAGTTCTATAATACTCCATTGACCTGTTTCAACTATTTGATTTCTGATGGCCACATAAAGACAGATTATAAGTTTTGATAACTCTGATAAAAATACTGCTGTAGAGGTAGAATATTGATTTTCTTTATCCTCTATAACTCGTGAATATCGCATTACGATTACTAAAGTACTATTCTGAATACACAGAATTATTAAACTAATATACTTTAAAGGTATCCCAAATATGGTTGGAGTGGAAACCATAATTAAAATTCTATTACTCTATATTTTCGTTTATATTTTGACTATATATTCTAAAGGTTTGTTATTAACACAATCACAATGATACTGGTAAAAATTGAAGATAAGAAAAATATGAAAAAAAATAATTATATTTAATATATTTAATATGAACAAAGTGATTGTACGATTGTGCCACTTTTTTAACTGCGATATTTCTATATGATATCCTCACGTGCAATCAAAAAGAATGTCAACTTTTCATTTGATGTATTGTTATTAAACCCGTGTAACCAAAGCAAGTATGAAAGATTTCTAAATCTTGTACATGATCTTCTTTATCTCGCATATTTTATTATTTTATCTAAATATATATGCAGACAATGTCAAACAATTGTAAACAATGTTCGGAGGTAATTAAAATTAACGAAATACAGATATTGCATGCCTTTCTATTATTAGTAAACCCGTTTACTCTTGTGAAACTTTCTTCGGTTAGAAATTGGTGTAGTAGAAAATAATGTTATTTTTAATTTTCTTATTTGTATACTACAATATTTTTTATGCTAATAAAGCAAGGTTCCACGGAACCAGGCACGAAGTGCCTTACTTTGAAATATGATTTTTATGGTCATAGTATCATAGTATAAAATCGATATATAACTGGATGGCAGAATATATTGATCTTATATTGTCTGAGATCGTTTCAGAAAAGATAGGAAACAACAAAAATTACATCAATTATTAACCAATCGCAAAATAATCAACTACATTTGTCTTTGTAAAGTTATACGTATCTGGGTCGTCATGCTTTTGGCCACATGTCCGATTGTTGTTTGGGTTGGAATCATATTATTTATTTCAGTGGTTGTGATTTTGTCTATTCTCTTGGTTGTCTTTTCCTATCGCCTTAGTCCTTTTGGTGATATGATGTATTTTTTGCTGAATATTTGTGGTGCCTTCACTTTTAATTGAAAGTATCTGGACCGTGTTGGGGTATGGTGCATGGCGTAGTTGGATGCTCATACAGGAAAATTTGCAGACGCGAGCTTTTAGAGGAAGTACAGTATCAATGTCACTTTCATATAAAAATAAGTGAACATTACTATGGTCGATTGTGCAAAAAAATTAATTGTTACAGTCATTATACTCATAAAACCTATAATCAACAAGAAAAAAGTATTTTACATTTATATGACTTATGGTCTAACCAAATAATACTTTAATAATATTGCTTCTTTACTGGCTGGTATCTGTTAGCGAATCTTTTAAAATAAGAAAAATCTCAGCAGACGAATTTTTTCTTCTTGAAGTTGTTCACGCTATACTCTAATCTCAATACTCAATTGAATATGAATAGTATAAAAAAGAAATATTAAATAATCAACCAATCATTAAACTCTCCCCAATGGGTGTTATAGCAGGAAAGATTTTCATCTTCACGATAGGTCCATTTCTTGATTAAATCAACTGTGATCTAAAAATCTGGATGGTTCTTGCTACAAATTGTTCAGGAGTAGTGAGCCCTTTTTCCTTGAGGTTGAACATGTACTTGGGGTCTGGAAATTTGTAGGTATATTCGTAAAATCTCTTGAGAGAAACTTAATGTTGGAATGAAACGCGAATAATTATCTTAATAATTTTTCCAAAATATGTTATTGAATCAGATACAATTCGTCTGATCTAAATCTGAATCCGCATGTTTTTCATGCGACCCAATTTCTCACATATACCCTGATGCCGTGCCAGTACATCCGTGCTGATTAAATATTTTTTTTGTCAATCCCGAATTTCATACAAAATTTCGGACGTAATGCTATATCAAGATGGTTTAATAATTTTTTGAGTGGATGAAAATAAAATGGTATGAACTCTGGTTGAAGTTTGGTTCAATGAAATATAAACTAGGGTTGAACTCTGGTTGATCTAAAAAATTGTGCAGAAAACGTTAGACGAAAATGTTGTTCAAATTTGGGATTCTATCCGTTTCGCCAGTAGTGCACTCAAAATTTTAGGATGTTGTATTTCAGAATGTTGTAGTGGGAAGCAAAAAACTTCTGGTGGCTGGCGTTGGATGTACTATGAAGATCACATAAAGCCCGATCCAAATGAAGAATGGAGAGAAATAGAGCTTAATTCACGAAAATTCATCTCTTGGAAGAATTCAGTTAACAAATGGTGAAATCATCCAAGGTTCATTGTATATAGGTTATCGAAAAATCGCTCGAAAAGGATATCTTGTTCATCGCTTGGTGCATTGGCGTTTTGTCCAAGAAGGAAAAGAATACGTAAATCATATTGATGGTAACCCTACGAACGGTAATGCATCCAATCTTGAATGGTGCACACGAAAAGAAAATTGGGCTTGGATGCCAAACAGATTTTCGATGATGGATCTTTCCGAGAATTTCCATCCATAGCTGAAGCACGGCGTGTTACTGGAATTAATCATATTTGGAGGGTGTGCCAAGGACTTCAAGCTCAAACTGGGTATCGTTGGGAGTATGTGGAACGGTAAGTACAATTTAACTTTATTGAAATTCGTCATAAGAAGGGCTTATCGATAAAACTGCAAAAACCCAAATCTACAAGGAAATCAAGGAAATATTATAACATCTACTTGGTGTTACCTAAGTTGCCTTGATAAAAAATTCATAAGTTATTTGGATAAAATAAATAAAATCGAGTATATCACCTACCTTAAAAACCGCTTTCCAAGAAAACGCTAGTTCAAAAATGGAAGATAATCACCTTTATATAATTTCATAAGTATTTTAGTTGAGTCAAAGAAATTATATTATTAGACGCTAAAATAAATGAGGAAGCCAAGAAAAAGGTTCCACCGGAAATCCAGTTAAGTATATCTAATGAATCTATTTCTGTGGATTCAGAAAAATTATTAGAAACCGAATCCATCGCATTAACAATCAAGATTCGAAAAAATTACCAGAAGAAGCAAAGCTTCGAGTTTCCAACTCAACTGGGTAAGTATATCATCATTTGGTGCAAAAACCAATGTTAGTAAACCATCTGAATCTCAACCCCCAATTTCTACTTTGCCCGATGATTCAGAAAAAAGCAAAAACATATCATTAATAAAGTATTGGATCATATTCTGGAATATCTTTTAGTTATTACATCAATTCCGATGACGTATTTTTCACTGCAACACATCTAAATTCATGAGAATCATAAGGAAAATATCGTAGGCCACTATAAAGAAGGATCTTACAATATTAGATGTATTTTTAATTACACAGGTGGAATTGAGATAAATGTGTAAAAATAAATGTATACAGAGACTATTTCATGTATTTTTTCTTGTGTATATGACCACATTTATTTTTGTTGCAAAGCAAGACACTCACAAAGTGGCTCACGTGTTTTTATTTGTATCAATAAAACAAATAGATATATATTTATTGTGGACTTGGTCCACATACATAATAAAGAATTTTACTTTTTGCATGATTGATTGAAACTATCAAAAGCTAAATTCTATTACAATGTACCATTGGTTATCATAAATCTAGCTTTGTCATATAGGTAATTATCGTGAAACTGTTTTATTTTGAATAACGAAATTTTTTATCTTTATAAAAATTTCTAAAATCTTTTTTCTTTGGTCAGGATCTGTATAATCAAGGGCAGGGAAATTGATCTGTACTTTGATCTACTGGATACCTGTATATATACATTTTATCAGTCGGAAATCCCTCAGAAAGACTGATAAGATAATTAAACTTAATCTCTGCCCTGTAAAATGTAAACTGTGTCCCAACTACACGTATTGCAAATAATGATTGAACATGATATCTTCCTCGTATTTCCTCGTGGTTTACAAATGCTGCAGCCAATAATTCACCAGCTATTTAATATTCGCCCCACCAAGTATTTTTGTCAATGTTATGTAAGTGCTTGTCTTCATCGATTATCACAAATAGATTGCCCTTCCATATAGAAAAGTCAGTTTCAGATGTTACCTTTTTATTGTGCACCCTGAAATAACAATCTGTTTTCAGTTCCAAAGAAAACGGGTGTTCATTAAATTCTAAAACTCCTAAAAGAAAGTTTACAAATGAGTCGGTAACTTTCTCATGCTTTTCTGCACTCAAAAGTTCTTTTATTAATACATTTAATATATATCTAGCTAGTGCTTTTTCTTTATTATTCCAGCCTTGGGTAAGGGAATCGTTAATCCAGGCACCAAAAAGCTGATCCTTGTTTGCACCATGCAAGAGAAGACTGGTATTGTATTTCAAATTTTGCGTATCTTCAAACATTTCGATAGTTCCTTTTGCGTAGTGAATATTAAGTGCAATTATGTCTTTCCGTCTAAATTCACTAGTACTATCGACAAGTTCCGAGGGACTTCTCAAATCTGTGCTTGGTTCTTGAACGGATCTGGTGTGATAAGACATTTTTGAATTTTCTGATCTAAGGAGCAATTATCATAATTTTTTTAGCATAGAGAAGTTTATTTTTATTGGCTATATCGCAATTTGTTAATATTTTTTAGACTTGTAAATCATTAATTAAAAATTTATGTATTATCGTTTTATTCGTTTAACTCTATTTTTTAAACAACTTTTATTAGAGCCGTTTTTACCCTTTTTTTTAAGCGTAAACTTCAAGATTATTTTCGAATTACAAATATTCTTTTAATTCAAGTACCTAGAAACTTTCTTTAGACCATATTAGTCATGTTAGTGTCTTTAAATTATTTTGTATATAGGCATTTCGCACAAAAAATGCATTTTTCCTTTTTTATAATATTATATATAAAAATTTAAACGAACGAAAGCTTAAAGTTAACACATTTGAATTATAATAAAAAGAATAATAATATATCAATACTTTTATTATTTATTGTGACTAGAGGTGCAGACTTATGCTAGGATCTGAATCACGTCTTCATCTCAATTTTCACATCAATTTGTCACAATGTAGTAAGACGTGACCATACATCAGGAAATTTTAATAGGCGTAATATTCCGTAATTATTACAAAACGTAAAATTTCCGTAATTTATACGGAGATTTCCCCGTAATATTACGTATATCTCCGAAAGATTTCGATACATAATAATTTCGCCCGTAAAATCACTAATTTCTTACGCCTCGAAAAAATTCCGCAAGATTTCGTAACTTTCTACGTATTTATTACACCTCGAAAAAATTACATCTCGAAAAATTCCGTAATTTTTTCGCAGCTTAATTTTTTTTTACGAAAATATTTTTTACTTTCAAATCTTCGTAATATAAATTTTTGCACTTTTTTATGAATATTTACAGAAATATACGCAACTAGAAATCATATATTGCAAAAAAATTTATTTTTAATTTATTGTTCTCGGAATTCTTTGAATGATAATAAATTATAGCATAAAATATTTCAGATATTTATAAATAAAATATAATACTAAATAAAATATACAGTCAGACCTATGTATAATCACCACCTCGGGACCAAATTTTGGTGGTGATTATAAGCAAATGTGATATTACATAAAAACCTATATATAATCACATCATATAAAAAATATATCACCGGTGATTATAAATTTTTATATATAACTTTTATTAAATTTTTATATTACATATAATCTTCCAATTCAAAATTTTCATTAGAATTTAAAGTATCTACTTCAGTTATTTCAAAATTTTCATTCATTTCATAATTAGAATTTAAAATATCTACTTCAGTTGTTTCAAAACTCATATCTGTAGAAAAAACACTATCTAATTTTGTTTGTTTTTTGCTTGCAAATTCCATTTTTTCAATAATTCGTACATATTTTTTAAACTTGATTAAATCTTCAAAACAAAAATCATCTGAATTTTGTTGTTCAAAAAAACTTATCCATTTTTTTAAAGATACAAGACCTTCTTTCATACTAACAGTAGGTGTTTCTTCATTGTCAGATTCATCGTTAATATTTTGTGATGCAAAATTATTTTCTTCTAATACCATTTCAATTATTTGATCATCTGTTAATGGTTCTTCAGTAGCTATATCATTGTCATCAAATTCTAGTGGAATATTTATATCTAATAAAAGATTGTTAATTTCATTTTGATTTTGTAAATATTCATCTTGCATATTATTTTCAGCATTATTAATTTCTTCTTCATTTGTATCTGGTAAAATGCCTGTTTTTATCCAACAATTTGTAATTGTTGATTGTGTTACTTTTTCCCAAGCTTCTCCAATAAAATCAATTGCTTCTTTGACATTTAATTTGCTAAAAAATAATTAAAAAAACAATTAAAAACAATTAAAAACAATTAAAAATAAAAAATTATTATTATTCTTATATTTGTTAAATAAATAAATTACAATTTATCTATATTTTCGTTTCTTTCAAATCTTTGAATAAGGTCACGACAATATAATTGTTTATATTTTAACTATAATAAAATAATATTTTATATATTAATTAAATTTTTAGCATATTTAATTTTAAATAAAATTATTTGTAACATACCTTGAAGTTATTTATAATTCCAGCATCACATGGTTGTAAATGTGCTGTTGTATTTGGAGGTAAATATTGTAATTTAATATTTGTGAGACGAATTCCTTGAGTTTGAATTAGATCTTGATCATCATTGTCATCATTTTCATCATCAATATGACCAGGATTTGTGTGTGATGCTGCATTATCAATTAGTAATATTATTTTTCTTTGTTCTAAACGAAATTTGTAATCCAAATCCTTTAACCAATTTTCAAAAATATCATGACGCATCCAAGCTTTTGAATTTGCTTTGTATGTTACTGGAAGCATTGACATATTAATATTTTTAAAACATCTTGGACGTTCATATTTTCCAATTACTAAAGGTTTCAATTTTGAAGTACCAATAGCATTAGTTGCTAACAATACAGTTAATCGTGATTTATCCTAAAGATAAAATTTTTAATAAATTATTTAAAAAAATAATATAATATTATTTAAATAAAAAATATGCTTTTACCTTTTTTCTACCCTTAACAGGACCAGTTGCTAATGTTTGATTGTTTGTCATTCTGTAAAACAATCCAGTTTCATCAGCATTATAAATATTTTCAAGTTCATAGTTAGATAACAATTCTTGAAAAAATTTTCTTTGTTGAGGTAACATTTCTAATGGTGCACTATTAGCTTCACCGTGCAAAATAAAAGAACGTAAATAATTTCTTTGTTTAAATCCCATTAACCAACCATGAGATAATGATAATGATTTTTTTGAAATATTTAATGCCTGTGCAAATTCCCCAGCCTTTTCACATAAAATATTATCACTAATAGTAAGACCACTAGCTGATACTTGACTTATCCAAAGACTAATAGCCTTTTCTAAATGAGGAAATTTTACTGAACGTTCTCTAAAAACTTTTGCAGAATTTTCAGTTGATACAAAGTTCTCCCATTTTTCTTTATCCTTGAGTATTTTTGAAATAGTAGAGCGTTTTAAAGACAAGTTAGAATAATCAATATTAAATTGGTTTGCAATTTNACCGAAAAAAAACGGTGATTATAGCAAAAGGTGATTATATATAAGGTGATTATACATAGGTCTGACTGTAATACTAAATAAAATATAATACTGAATAAAATATAATACTAAATAAAATATAATACTAAATAAAATATAAAAAATGCTAAAATTAAAAATATTCATATTTTAAAAATTTCAGATTATTACGCAAGACTATTACTTCGTGACCGAAAGCTTTGTCCTGTAAATATAACTTCATCTTCATATTCCTCTTCTCTTTCCTCTCTTTCCTTTTCTTCTTCTTCTTCTTCTTCTTCCTCCTCTTCTTCCTCCTCCTCCTCCTCTCCTTCCTCATTATCTAACCCAATAATTTGACCTTCTTCTAGCTTTTTCTATAAAAAAAATAAATTTTTTAATATTTAATATAATATCAAATTTTTTTTTTATATTTCTTACTTACTTTCTTAACTTTCATGATTTTGCGTATCTCTTCGTCATTGATTTTGATTGATTCAGTTTTCGGATTCAACATATATTGGCATACAGCCATTCCAAACGCAATTTTTTCTTTTGTTAATTTTTTAAAATTTGGCCATGTTTTTTGTATGATCCTAGCGCACCAGGTCATTTCTTTATCACTATCAATACGTTGATAAAGTCTTTCATACGCATTTTTTAGTTTTTCCGAATCCTTCTACTCCTTTATTTCTTGGGGAGCAGATTTTGTATCAATATATGGAAGTTCGTGCTTCCCAAATACTGCGAAAAGAGCAGACCTTACTCTATTCGCAATTGACCCTCTTAGACTTCGATGTTTAGCTAATAACTTTAAAAGTTTTTAAAACAATACGTTATATTTTAATATTATAATTTAAAATAATTTAAGTAAGTAATTCAAATAAAACTTATAGGGCTTTGAATATATTTTGTGTAATAAGAGCTCCAACGTTTGTTTTCCCAACTCCTGAAATATTCATGAAATTCCAATTCAGCACAACCAGCAACAACAGATTTTAAATAACTTTCATCCGAATATATTCTTTTATTTATAGCAGAATTTGCAACTTTCCGGACGAATTTCTATTTCGAAGTATTTCGAAGTATTTCGAAATATTTTGAATTAATAACAAATGTTTCAATAAAAGAAGCTTTATAACAAATATAAATACTTACATTTATAAATTCATTTTCAGTTGTATAATCTGATTCGATTCCACTTGATGCCAATAATTTCCGTATGTCAAAGATTTCTCTTTCTATCTTAATTTGTCTATTATTCATTTCTATTTGTCTGCTATTCATCTCTTCAAATTTATTTAGGAAATAATTGGCATCTTTATATGTAAATGGGAAATTATCTATAAAAAGAATTGTTTTAAAATTTTTGTATATTGCAAATATTTTCGAAGACTTTCGAAACATTACCATCAGAATAATAATTTTTTATAGCTCCAGCAACTGTTTTTTGCTTTTTTCTTGAAAATGCTTCTGCAACTTCTTCTGGTTCTATTAATACTATTGGCATTGTTGATGTTGTTGGTGTTGTTGGTGTTGTTGCTGTTAGTGTTGTTGCTGCTGGTGTTGTTGCTGCTGGTGTTGTTGCTGCGGGTGTTGTTAGGGTTGTTGATGATGCAGATTGTTTACGATTCTTTTTAACAAATTTTGATTTTCCAGTCAAAAGACCAGAATAAAATTCATCTTTTTTTTTTTTATTTCTTCTATAAAATGAAAGCATTTCCTTCTGATTCATTTCCTTCTGATTCATTTTTTTTGTTACTATTTTTCTAAATTAAAAAACTATTTACTATTATATTTATTTTAAAATTATTTTAAAATTATTAGAAATATTCGAAAATATTTAAAGAAACAAAACAGAATTTTAGTTCTTTATATATCATTTCCTACTATCTAAGTATGATGAATTATTTCAAAATTCTTTATTATTATATCTCTCAATTAGATAGTTATTATCTAATTGCTATCATTAAAATGTAATAATAATTCATAATATTACATCTCTGCAAATTACTCATAATTAGATATCTCCGCAACTTACAAAATTAATTAAAATCATATTCGTTATTAGCAACAAATTTTCTGATTTTAATTGAACAATACTAAAGTCTTCGAATATTATATTTAATTACATGATTATAATTTATATTCATTCTTTTTCAAAAAAAAATATAGATAAAATAATTATATATTTTTAAAAATAATGTGGATAAATGCGAAATAAAAATTGAATTTATTAATATAAAATAATAATGTTTTTTTTTTAAAATATAATAATACGGAACATTCCGAAATAATACAACTTAAAATAGATATTTATTTACTAAATATTCATTAGTCTTATCAAATCGAGGAACTATATGAACTATATCTTCTATTGCTTCTATTTCTATAAAATTGTATACCTCCGTCAATTTCAATAAAGGACAGCCATAAACAAATGGAATTCTTTTAGATATAAAATCGTACCATTGTACAAGTGCAAGATGCAATGATTTTTCTTTCTTTAAAAATACTTCTGTTATAAGTAATGTCTAAATAAATAAAATAAAATAAAGTCAAATAATTTACATATTTTATTAATTAGAATTATTGTAATAATATATACCTGTGCGTAACAAATTCCATTATCAGATTGATATTCAAAAAGTTCTTCATCATTCATAATTACAGAGATATTACTAAACCATGGCCGCTTGTGAAACATGTTTGTTGTACGTAATATTGCACGATTTTTCAAAGTTACAGATCTATATATTTTTATGTGACAACCCTGTGCAGTTGAAATCTTAAGCAGATCAAAATATGAGTCCAAACTTTGAATAAAATGGTCTAAGCCTTTTATCATTTTTTCATCTAAATTTGTTTCATTTTTATATTTATCAATAAATTCAAAAGCTTCCGAAATATCAAATTCAAATAACTTCGAAGAATAATTAAATTTGAGTAGAGTTTTGAACTTTTTTTTAAAGTCGTTTTGCTTAATTATCGCTTTTCTCCGTATCTAAATAAAAAAAATTTTTATTAGAGATTTTCTGTTATTTTTATAATTTTACATGATAATTTATGTTAATATTTACGGTTTTCATCATTTGCTCTTCCACATCTTTTTTATTACTGAGACGATATGGAATTTTAACATATGTCTTGTGTAAGGTTTCGTAAGTTTCTGTAGTATATCCATTTATGGCTCCAAATTTACGAATAGTATCAACAATATGATGAACCCATGAATGTAACTTTGGCAGTTTAAAATCAGAATTCGAAAATTGATCAAATAATTTAATAAATAGAT
>PQFF01000381.1:126870-140877 GCA_003547095.1 Diversispora epigaea
TTATTAATTTCTTCTTCATTTGTATCTGGTAAAATGCCTGTTTTTATCCAACAATTTGTAATTGTTGATTGTGTTACTTTTTCCCAAGCTTCTCCAATAAAATCAATTGCTTCTTTGACATTTAATTTGCTAAAAAATAATTAAAAAAACAATTAAAAACAATTAAAAACAATTAAAAATAAAAAATTATTATTATTCTTATATTTGTTAAATAAATAAATTACAATTTATCTATATTTTCGTTTCTTTCAAATCTTTGAATAAGGTCACGACAATATAATTGTTTATATTTTAACTATAATAAAATAATATTTTATATATTAATTAAATTTTTAGCATATTTAATTTTAAATAAAATTATTTGTAACATACCTTGAAGTTATTTATAATTCCAGCATCACATGGTTGTAAATGTGCTGTTGTATTTGGAGGTAAATATTGTAATTTAATATTTGTGAGACGAATTCCTTGAGTTTGAATTAGATCTTGATCATCATTGTCATCATTTTCATCATCAATATGACCAGGATTTGTGTGTGATGCTGCATTATCAATTAGTAATATTATTTTTCTTTGTTCTAAACGAAATTTGTAATCCAAATCCTTTAACCAATTTTCAAAAATATCATGACGCATCCAAGCTTTTGAATTTGCTTTGTATGTTACTGGAAGCATTGACATATTAATATTTTTAAAACATCTTGGACGTTCATATTTTCCAATTACTAAAGGTTTCAATTTTGAAGTACCAATAGCATTAGTTGCTAACAATACAGTTAATCGTGATTTATCCTAAAGATAAAATTTTTAATAAATTATTTAAAAAAATAATATAATATTATTTAAATAAAAAATATGCTTTTACCTTTTTTCTACCCTTAACAGGACCAGTTGCTAATGTTTGATTGTTTGTCATTCTGTAAAACAATCCAGTTTCATCAGCATTATAAATATTTTCAAGTTCATAGTTAGATAACAATTCTTGAAAAAATTTTCTTTGTTGAGGTAACATTTCTAATGGTGCACTATTAGCTTCACCGTGCAAAATAAAAGAACGTAAATAATTTCTTTGTTTAAATCCCATTAACCAACCATGAGATAATGATAATGATTTTTTTGAAATATTTAATGCCTGTGCAAATTCCCCAGCCTTTTCACATAAAATATTATCACTAATAGTAAGACCACTAGCTGATACTTGACTTATCCAAAGACTAATAGCCTTTTCTAAATGAGGAAATTTTACTGAACGTTCTCTAAAAACTTTTGCAGAATTTTCAGTTGATACAAAGTTCTCCCATTTTTCTTTATCCTTGAGTATTTTTGAAATAGTAGAGCGTTTTAAAGACAAGTTAGAATAATCAATATTAAATTGGTTTGCAATTTCAGTATGAGATTTATCTGGATTTTGTTTAGAATAAAGACAAATTTCTTTCTTTATTTGTTGACTAATAGCTGAGCGTCTCTGTTTTTTCTTTTGTAATGGCATATTTGTTAAAGAGTAAAATATAATTTACTTATACTGTCATACCTTTTAAATAAATTAATCCAAATCAGAAAAATACTGTTGGGATAGGCTATTGGCCAGTAGGATATGAAAAATAGATAGATCGGAAGGTGTACAAATAAAAAAAAAGAATAAAGGTAGATAATGGAAAAATAGCCGAAATTAGAAGACGCGACGAAATATGCTTGTGATTTTTTTTAAAAAAAATTAAAAATATAATAAATTCGAATAATGGATAATAAAAATAATTATTTAAATAGATTGAAAGGTGATGTAAACATAGTGGAATAAAGGTATTTAATATAACGAATAATAACTTCCTCTAAATAACGGAAAAACAGCTGAAATCAGAAGATGTGACAAATTATATTCACGATTTATTTAATTTATTTAATTTATTTAAAAAAAATAATAAAAAATTCGGTTAATAGATAATAATCTATCATCTAGATGATTATCTCAATGATAGATCAATAATTTCTGCTGTGCAAGTGTAACGATCGAATTAATTTTATCAATAGATCACATGAATATGTGATTATACATAGGGAAATTTCTTATAATGGGACTTATAGTTGGTGGTGATAGTGATTATACATAAAATCATTATATGTGGTGATTATATATAGGGAAAATTAATATAAAAAATTCGGGACCGAAAAAAAACGGTGATTATAGCAAAAGGTGATTATATATAAGGTGATTATACATAGGTCTGACTGTAATACTAAATAAAATATAATACTGAATAAAATATAATACTAAATAAAATATAATACTAAATAAAATATAAAAAATGCTAAAATTAAAAATATTCATATTTTAAAAATTTCAGATTATTACGCAAGACTATTACTTCGTGACCGAAAGCTTTGTCCTGTAAATATAACTTCATCTTCATATTCCTCTTCTCTTTCCTCTCTTTCCTTTTCTTCTTCTTCTTCTTCTTCTTCCTCCTCTTCTTCCTCCTCCTCCTCCTCTCCTTCCTCATTATCTAACCCAATAATTTGACCTTCTTCTAGCTTTTTCTATAAAAAAAATAAATTTTTTAATATTTAATATAATATCAAATTTTTTTTTTATATTTCTTACTTACTTTCTTAACTTTCATGATTTTGCGTATCTCTTCGTCATTGATTTTGATTGATTCAGTTTTCGGATTCAACATATATTGGCATACAGCCATTCCAAACGCAATTTTTTCTTTTGTTAATTTTTTAAAATTTGGCCATGTTTTTTGTATGATCCTAGCGCACCAGGTCATTTCTTTATCACTATCAATACGTTGATAAAGTCTTTCATACGCATTTTTTAGTTTTTCCGAATCCTTCTACTCCTTTATTTCTTGGGGAGCAGATTTTGTATCAATATATGGAAGTTCGTGCTTCCCAAATACTGCGAAAAGAGCAGACCTTACTCTATTCGCAATTGACCCTCTTAGACTTCGATGTTTAGCTAATAACTTTAAAAGTTTTTAAAACAATACGTTATATTTTAATATTATAATTTAAAATAATTTAAGTAAGTAATTCAAATAAAACTTATAGGGCTTTGAATATATTTTGTGTAATAAGAGCTCCAACGTTTGTTTTCCCAACTCCTGAAATATTCATGAAATTCCAATTCAGCACAACCAGCAACAACAGATTTTAAATAACTTTCATCCGAATATATTCTTTTATTTATAGCAGAATTTGCAACTTTCCGGACGAATTTCTATTTCGAAGTATTTCGAAGTATTTCGAAATATTTTGAATTAATAACAAATGTTTCAATAAAAGAAGCTTTATAACAAATATAAATACTTACATTTATAAATTCATTTTCAGTTGTATAATCTGATTCGATTCCACTTGATGCCAATAATTTCCGTATGTCAAAGATTTCTCTTTCTATCTTAATTTGTCTATTATTCATTTCTATTTGTCTGCTATTCATCTCTTCAAATTTATTTAGGAAATAATTGGCATCTTTATATGTAAATGGGAAATTATCTATAAAAAGAATTGTTTTAAAATTTTTGTATATTGCAAATATTTTCGAAGACTTTCGAAACATTACCATCAGAATAATAATTTTTTATAGCTCCAGCAACTGTTTTTTGCTTTTTTCTTGAAAATGCTTCTGCAACTTCTTCTGGTTCTATTAATACTATTGGCATTGTTGATGTTGTTGGTGTTGTTGGTGTTGTTGCTGTTAGTGTTGTTGCTGCTGGTGTTGTTGCTGCTGGTGTTGTTGCTGCGGGTGTTGTTAGGGTTGTTGATGATGCAGATTGTTTACGATTCTTTTTAACAAATTTTGATTTTCCAGTCAAAAGACCAGAATAAAATTCATCTTTTTTTTTTTTATTTCTTCTATAAAATGAAAGCATTTCCTTCTGATTCATTTCCTTCTGATTCATTTTTTTTGTTACTATTTTTCTAAATTAAAAAACTATTTACTATTATATTTATTTTAAAATTATTTTAAAATTATTAGAAATATTCGAAAATATTTAAAGAAACAAAACAGAATTTTAGTTCTTTATATATCATTTCCTACTATCTAAGTATGATGAATTATTTCAAAATTCTTTATTATTATATCCCTCAATTAGATAGTTATTATCTAATTGCTATCATTAAAATGTAATAATAATTCATAATATTACATCTCTGCAAATTACTCATAATTAGATATCTCCGCAACTTACAAAATTAATTAAAATCATATTCGTTATTAGCAACAAATTTTCTGATTTTTAATTGAACAATACTAAAGTCTTCGAATATTATATTTAATTACATGATTATAATTTATATTTATTCTTTTTCAAAAAAAAATATAGATAAAATAATTATATATTTTTAAAAATAATGTGGATAAATGCGAAATAAAAATTGAATTTATTAATATAAAATAATAATGTTTTTTTTTTAAAATATAATAATACGGAACATTCCGAAATAATACAACTTAAAATAGATATTTATTTACTAAATATTCATTAGTCTTATCAAATCGAGGAACTATATGAACTATATCTTCTATTGCTTCTATTTCTATAAAATTGTATACCTCCGTCAATTTCAATAAAGGACAGCCATAAACAAATGGAATTCTTTTAGATATAAAATCGTACCATTGTACAAGTGCAAGATGCAATGATTTTTCTTTCTTTAAAAATACTTCTGTTATAAGTAATGTCTAAATAAATAAAATAAAATAAAGTCAAATAATTTACATATTTTATTAATTAGAATTATTGTAATAATATATACCTGTGCGTAACAAATTCCATTATCAGATTGATATTCAAAAAGTTCTTCATCATTCATAATTACAGAGATATTACTAAACCATGGCCGCTTGTGAAACATGTTTGTTGTACGTAATATTGCACGATTTTTCAAAGTTACAGATCTATATATTTTTATGTGACAACCCTGTGCAGTTGAAATCTTAAGCAGATCAAAATATGAGTCCAAACTTTGAATAAAATGGTCTAAGCCTTTTATCATTTTTTCATCTAAATTTGTTTCATTTTTATATTTATCAATAAATTCAAAAGCTTCCGAAATATCAAATTCAAATAACTTCGAAGAATAATTAAATTTGAGTAGAGTTTTGAACTTTTTTTTAAAGTCGTTTTGCTTAATTATCGCTTTTCTCCGTATCTAAATAAAAAAAATTTTTATTAGAGATTTTCTGTTATTTTTATAATTTTACATGATAATTTATGTTAATATTTACGGTTTTCATCATTTGCTCTTCCACATCTTTTTTATTACTGAGACGATATGGAATTTTAACATATGTCTTGTGTAAGGTTTCGTAAGTTTCTGTAGTATATCCATTTATGGCTCCAAATTTACGAATAGTATCAACAATATGATGAACCCATGAATGTAACTTTGGCAGTTTAAAATCAGAATTCGAAAATTGATCAAATAATTTAATAAATAGATTAGCCCATTTTTCAATTGCTTCCTGAAAATTTTTCAGATCACTTTCTTTAAACGTTTTCTGTTGACTTAATAAGTACATTTCGTTCCATTTCACGTAAACTTCCGAAAGATCCTTATTTAATAAATCATCAACTACAAATACCATCACCTTCATAATATTTCTATAATTATCTGCTGTTAAAAGAGCTATCGATTGTAATCCTCCCGAAAATATTTTTAGTTCTGAATGCCTCGGAATTAATGTAATTCTCTGGTTCATTTTATCCACTAATGATCTTCCTTCAGCTTCAAATAATAATTTTTTAGTAAACTCTATTTGGTAGTAATACAAACCTAAATCCAAGTAATGCATTCTATCGGGTACAGTGGCAACGTAAACATTTATATTTCTAAATTAAAAATAATATAAAGTTAGAATGTACTCAACAATATAAAAGAATATCACGAAAACTTACAGAATATTTCAAAAATAATTGAAAACTGGTTCCAAATTAGCTTTTTCAGTTATACCGTTATTATAATATTGCAACATATTTTCTTTGTTTCGAAGTACCATCTGATCATCCCTTAAACGTGTATTATTTAAATTTTCTTTTGATACTAGACAAAAATGGCAAGGATAGTTTGAATTTGTTGATTTATAAGTTAACGAAAAAGTACATGCTTCTGGCCAATCGCATATTATTGTGGAAACTCTCGGAAAAAATCAGAAAATTTCGTTATCAATTTTTAATTCAATGCCATCGCCATCATCATCATCATTTGTAAATAATGGATCCAAAAGAAATTTAATAGAATTGTGAAAGGTTTCGCGAACTAATTTTTTAAATTCAGAGGATTTTTTTTCTCTTTCATCTTTAGCAGATAAAATCAGAAGGTATCCCAATAACTGTTTGACATCTTCTTTATTTCTTCTCCATGTGGGAATATTACCAAGAGAAATATATATAGGATGAAGTGACCCCTTACCCAAGGTGTCAGTTGTAGTTGCATCTGAATAAAGGATGATGAACAAAATGTATGCTACCGATGGGATTGATTCTTTCGCTTTTTTCCACCAGTTTCCAGTATATTGTTCTCCATATGATTGTTCATTTTCAATCTATAATAATATGTATAATATGTTTAGTGATCTTTAACTTGTGTCAGTATAAACAATGAATAAAATTTTTTACCTCCAATTTTTTGTAATTATACATAAAAAGCTGGAAAATTTCCAGATTTGATAAAAGATTTTCTATACATTTTATAACTGGTTGATAATTTATAAAGTATTCTTTATTATTATGCACTAATATACGATGTTTATAATATAATAATCGTGATAAATTCATTTTATCCATATACTTTCGGCCAGTTTCGATATTTTTAGGAAAGGGAGAAATGGATAAATTGGAATACTTATTAAAAAATTTGATAATTGCATTGCCGGCTTTGTTATTTAAATTATATTTTGTAACAAGAATTATCAAATCGGCATAAGATTCATTTGGAAACTCTTCAACGTCTGAATCTTCATTTCGTGAACTTTCACTTCTGACATCTAAGTCTTCATTCTGTAAACGTTCGATATTTGAATCTTCATTTTGTAAATTTTCAACATCTGAGTCTTCATTTCACGAACTTTCGAACAAAATTTCTTCAAAACGTTCTGGAATATTACTGATAACTTCTAATGAAACTGAAGCATCAGCATCATAATCATCATATTCAAATAGATCTGTTATCTCTGAACCTGATAGTAAGTTTTCTATTTCTTGAACACTTTGTCTTTCTTCTATATGATTAAAATCATCATTATCTAATAACATATCAGTGACTTCTGAAACTTCTGTATTGGATTCTTCTGTACTAACATCATAAAGGTTTATACATCTATTTACATGTTGGGAATATGAATTACGGTTAGAAAAATAACAAATATTGCAATAAGGACATTTATAACTTGTAGACATTTTTTAAAAATTAAATTTTTTGAAATTTTAAGATACTTTTAACTATTCTTTTTCATTACACTTATNAATTGGAATACTTATTAAAAAATTTGATAATTGCATTGCCGGCTTTGTTATTTAAATTATATTTTGTAACAAGAATTATCAAATCGGCATAAGATTCATTTGGAAACTCTTCAACGTCTGAATCTTCATTTCGTGAACTTTCACTTCTGACATCTAAGTCTTCATTC
Source organism: Diversispora epigaea (assembly GCA_003547095.1). NCBI lineage: Eukaryota > Fungi > Glomeromycota > Glomeromycetes > Diversisporales > Diversisporaceae > Diversispora > Diversispora epigaea. Next base: position 134,513 of record PQFF01000381.1, read on the forward strand.
TGTAAACGTTCGATATTTGAATCTTCATTTTGTAAATTTTCAACATCTGAGTCTTCATTTCACGAACTTTCGAACAAAATTTCTTCAAAACGTTCTGGAATATTACTGATAACTTCTAATGAAACTGAAGCATCAGCATCATAATCACCATATTCAAATAGATCTGTTATCTCTGAACCTGATAGTAAGTTTTCTATTTCTTGAACACTTTGTCTTTCTTCTATATGATTAAAATCATCATTATCTAATAACATATCAGTGACTTCTGAAACTTCTGTATTGGATTCTTCTGTACTAACATCATAAAGGTTTATACATCTATTTACATGTTGGGAATATGAATTACGGTTAGAAAAATAACAAATATTGCAATAAGGACATTTATAACTTGTAGACATTTTTTAAAAATTAAATTTTTTGAAATTTTAAGATACTTTTAACTATTCTTTTTCATTACACTTATATATTTTTTTAATTTTATTTTTTTTCCTTTTTACAACAATAAGAAAATTATTCAAATGTTTCGCTTTTCTATATCTTGCAATAAATATCTAATAATGAATAATTATAAAAATCATTTGAAATTTTTCATTTTTCTTTATTTTGGGTAATAATTATTTTTTATTTTCACTATATTTCGTAATATAACAAGAAAATAAAGACATATCACTAGTTATAATTTATGGTAAATAAGAATATTCATTTTTATTTATATTTCATAATATAATTTATGGTAAATAAGATACAATAAATTGATATTTTATTTTCGTTATATTTCGTGATATAACAAGAAAATAAAGACATTATCACTTGCTATAATTTATGGTAAATAAGAATACAATGAATACAATATTTCATGATATAACAGAAAATAAAAATAAAGATTATAATCTTTTTTGAACAATAAATGCGCATTGATATACTTGATATAACTAACCGTAATACAGTTTACAAAATATAATGTAAATCCTGATATAATGAAGATCAATATTTCATTCTCCTTTCATCTTACATGTTAAGAGTATGATATTAAATGCTTTCGACACTTTACACTTTATGAAAATAATAATAACTAATACATTCTTTTAAATATACAATCCTTTATAATGTTTTTTATCATTTAACTTCCTGCACCGCATATTACCTCATTTTTTCTATTTTTCGTTGATTTTTTTCATACCAAAATTCTTTTCGATATTTCGTATCTCTACGTTTAAATTCAGGTAAATATATTTGAAATTATTTCTACTAGTACTTAATATTAATAATGAAATTCTATATATATCTTTACGTTATAATGCACTTTCGTAATAATATGAAAAAAATAATATTAATAAATAAGAATTCAAATTTGGCTTAAGAGAATCATGCCCAACTACAAGAAACGTTTTTCTCATAGAACTACTCCAACTACCGCAACTACTCCAACTACTGCGACCTCTCCAACTACTGCGACTTTTCCAACTACCATAACTATCCCAATTATTGCAACCGCCTCAACAACTGCAACTTCTCCAACTTCTACTTCAATAACAGCTACTCAAACTGCTCTAATTCCAAGCTCAAGATCTAGATCTATTCGAAATCGTGAAATTACAGGTGGTAACGATCAAATTATAGCAAAAATATATCATAAAATCATTGATCTTGAGAAAAAAATTGATCTTGTAATTAAAAACCAAGACTCTATCAAAATTGACATTAAAAAAGTAGATGCTGATATTAGTTTCAACATAAATGATAAAGATTTTAATGAAGTAATTAATTATTTCTAAATGTTTTCGAAAGATTACAATTATAATTATATTCTATAACTAATAACTTTTTATATAGCGAATTATTGCTAACTCCGCGAAGGAACTTTTCCAAACTTGTATCTACCCCACACCAAAGGAATTCCGAGAATCCACAGAAAAATATGTCCGAGAGACATTTCCGGAATTCTACAGATCGTTGGGAACAAAAAGATGGATGTCTTTTTTCGAAAAAACAATCAGAAAATCTGTAATAAAAGTCTTTCTTTAAAATATATATTAAATTAAATTTAGATCTGTAATTAATTAAAATGAAAATATTTAATAGATAATCGAAAAGCTTCAACACTGGTCGAATGAACAAAAATCGGAATCTTATTGATGGCGCAAATATGCATAAATCGGACATCCTATTTGTGAAAATTTATAAATCAGAAATTCCTAGTTATAAATCAGAAAAAATCGACTGCCTATACTTAATAAATCTTAGCAAATTTAGCTATTAATCGGAATCCTATTCATGATAAAATCGTCCTATTTTTTTTTATTTGACCAGTGGAAGTATCTAGGGAGGACTGAGTGTAAAAGTAAAAACTGTCATACATGAAGTTTTCTCATTGTCACCAATCAATAGTATGAAGTTCGAGGAAGTTTCTGAATGGAAGAAATTGCCGGCCGTAAAAGAATGTTATAAAAACATTTTCAAGCCCATTGATGAAAAAGATCCCGAAACAACTTATATGAGTTGTATAATTGATAAAGTGTAGGGCGAATCATGCGACGTTCTGAACATTCACGTAGCGTGGGCGATCGCGATTATTCAAATAATTCTTAACCCTAATAATTGTTACGTAAAGATAACTGAGGATATTATTAAGGAAAAATATGAAGAAAATTTAGTAAGTATTCTCTTTAATAATATTTTTTCTTTAAATTTCCATTACTAAGTTTTCTAACAAATTTTATAGCTTAAATTAAACAATAAAGAAGAGTTTTGTAACTCTTCGGACGAATCTGAAAACGAGTCACTACCACCGTCACTATCACTAGCACCAAGAAATGAATCACGCAAAAACAAAAAGTCTAGAATCGAAAAGGAGATTACCTTTTTACCTCTCGAAAAAATGCGAGAAAATGCAAAAATACTTGCAATAAAAAATATAAAAAAAAGATCATATGAAAATGAAGATGAAGAAGAAAATAATAATGAAGAAAATAATAATGAAGAAAATAATTCGGAACTATCCGAAAATTAAAAATATTATTGCAAATAATATAAATAATATTCAGTGCATCTTAATATAAAAAAAATATTTGTAGTAAAATTTAATAATAAAATAATATTACTTGAAAATCTAATTTATAGTTTGTGTAACATAAAAATTATATATAAACAAAATATGATTTTTTGTTTACAACTTAATTTCACTACATTGCGCATACATCTACAAGTGTCTCTAAATGCACCATACATACATAATAATAACTTATTATATTTATTCTCTCTAAATGTACTCTCTATAAATGCAAATCCCAAGGTATATTTTATAGTATGCTTCTATACATTCTCTATAATAAATTCTTGATTTCCTTTTATTTAGATTAACTATAACAAGAAAACAACTGTCATTCATATAAAAAAAACAAATTTTTTTAACTATATCAAGATGAAACACTGTTAAACTATTTCTTAATTTTTACTACGGTATTTGTTATTTTAAATATGAGTTGTAATTACTATTGAAAACATTATTTTTCGAAAATATATTAAAGATTACGAATTACTTTACAGTTATAGAAAATATATAATTAAACAATGGTTTATATTAATACTTTAACTTTATTTATGTACTATATTAATACTTTATTTATGTACTTTACGTTATTTTTCAAAGTGTTTCGAATTAAAACTGGTTTGTTAATAGTTTAGATTTAATAATTTTTTCAAAGGATTTCAAAACGATTCAAATTAATACTTTATTTTCTTTTAGATATAGAAAAATTAAATTAAATCGAGAATTATAGCTACTAGAACAAAACGAAGCAGACAAGAGGATTATATGCACGAGTTTTTAAATGTAAGTTACAAGTATAATTTATTTATAATATTCCTTGACGATTTTAATTTTACATATTTGTATATTTCAAAAAACAAAATTTTCGAAGATTATCGAANCATTTCAAAACAATTAAATTAATACTTTATTTTCTTTTAGATATAGAAAAATTAAATTAAATCGAGAATTATAGCTACTAGAACAAAACGAAGCAGACAAGAGGATTATATGCACGAGTTTTTAAATGTAAGTTACAAGTATAATTTATTTATAATATTCCTTGACGATTTTAATTTTACATATTTGTATATTTCAAAAAACAAAATTTTCGAAGATTATCGAAGCATTTCAAAACAATTAAATTAATACTTTATTTTCTTTTAGAGAATTATGGCTACTAGAACAAAATGAAGTGGACAAGATAATTATATGCATGAGTTTTTAAATGTAAGTTATGTAAGTTGCAAATATAATTTATTTCTTACAATTTTAATTTTTACTTATTTGTAACATTTCGGAGATTTTCAAATGACATATTAATTTTCTTGATATATTTTTAAGACATTTAGATCTTACAAGAATCAATTGTTTTTCGAGTAAAAAAATAAATTTCGTAAGTACGTGAAAATCAAAGGTGAATTTAATACCATCAGTGTAAGAATAGCGGAAAGATTCGAATTAAAATTTATTATTATTTATATTATAGAATTTATATTATTTGTATAAATATTATTTTTATTATATAACGTAATAAAGAGAATTATTTTATTATTATATTATTATATGTAAATAAATAATTATAAAATTTTAATGTAAAAATTGATATTGCGAAAATAATTAAATACGAAAACTTTCGAAATTAAACGTAAATTTTTACGTAAAATTTATGTAGATTTATGCGATTTTTTTTCGCAACGTATTAATAATCTAATATTACGTTTCGAAAATCTCCGGAAAATTATTTCAAAGATCTCTGTGGGTGTCGTAATTCTCCGGAGAAATTATGGACCAAAAAGTTTACAGAATATTACGCCTATTAAAATTTCCTGATGTAGTAGTAAGACATGATTATAGTAGTAAGACGTGACCATAGTAGTAAGACGTAACTGTGGTCGTGTGTCGTAACTATGGTCGTGTGTTGTAACCATGGTCGTGTGTCGTAACTATAGTCATGTGTTGTGACCATGGTTGTGTGTCGTGACTATAGTTGTATGCTTATATTTAATTATTATCGATAATAATTAATTATAATTAATAATTATTATCGAAATAATTATTTCGAAATAATTAATTATTGATAATAATAATTAATAATTATTATTATTTCAATAATTTGAGAATAATAATAATTAATAATTATTATTATTTCGATAATTCGAGAATAATAATAATTATTAAATAATTATTCTCAAAATAATTATTCTCGAAATAATTATTATTGGAATAATTATTATCGGAATAATTATTTAATAATTATTCTCGAAATAATTATTATCGGAATAATTATTATCGGAATAATTATTCTTGAAATAATTATTTAATAATTATTATCGAAATAATTATTCTCGAAATAGTTATTCTCGAAATAATTATTTAATAATTATTATCGGAATAATTATTCTCGAAATAATTATTTAATAATTATTATCGGAATAATTATTCTCGAAATAATTATTCTCGAAATATTCTCGAAATAATTATTCTTAAAATAATTATTTAATAATTATTATCGGAATAATTATTCTCGAAATAATTATTTAATAATTATTCTGATTCCGATAATAATTATTTAATAATTATTATTGAAATAATTGAGAAGTTGGTATCACGTAATAGTGCCAATCATATTTTAGATCATAATAAATATTTTATGAAAAAAAAAAATTTTAAAATGACTAAAACCGGAGGCGCGAAATTTGATGAAGTATGGAAATACTTTATTCAAGACAATGATCAAAGAAATGGACACTATTCAGCTACATGTTATCACTGTGATACTACTTGGACGCGTGGAAAGCTAACAGTTATGAAAGCACATTTAGCTAATATTTGTAAATCATGTCCTGAAGATATAAGTAAATATTGGAGAGATAAATTGGCGGAACAAACCATTAATTATACACGTACTTCAAAACAATCTAATCTACCCCACAATCAAGCTACAATTACTCAACATTTTAGTTCAAATCAGCCACTTCCTTTACAAGTTAATTCACGTTTAAATAAATCATTAATAAAAATGTGGATAATAACAGGTGTACCTTTTGAAATTATAGAAAATCCATTTACAATAGATTTTTTAAAAGAGTTAAATCTGGGATATGCACCTCCTTCTCGTACAACTCTTTCAGGACGATTTTTAGATAAGGAAGTTGCTCGAGTAAATAAATATATAGATCAAGAGTTGGAAAATGCAGAAAATCTCACTTTAGATAAATATTAATTAATTATATTAAAAATAAAAATAATTATTATTTGTTATTAAATAAAATTTTATTATTTTAGTATTAGATGGGTGGACATCTATTAGATCTGATTCTTTATACAACTTTAT
>PQFF01000382.1:7197-27925 GCA_003547095.1 Diversispora epigaea
AGTAGTGGCACAGTAGTATAACAAGTATAAAAAGGAACTTATTCGACTTGGTTCCTGCAGCTTTTAACTTGAAAAAGTTCTAAGTTCAAAGGAAGTTAATATTATAATTATAAAAATATAATTGTATTATTAGGAAGTGATCATTAAATAAAATATTAATAAATGTTAAATAAAATAATTAAAGAGATTTATTATCGTATTTATTTGATATAATGTTTATTAAAATTATTTAATAAAGGAAGTACTAATGAATTAAAGATGATATCTTTAATAAAAAATGGAAGTATCTAAAGTATGAATTATAAGGAAGTTATCTATAAAGGAAGTCTGTAATAAAGGAAGTTCTAAGTTTAATAATAAAAGGATTTATTATTAAAGGAAGTTATTAATAAATAAAGTTATTAATAAAAGTAATTATTAATAATGAAGTTATTAATGAAAGTAACAAAGTTGTAATGACTTGGAAGAATAATTAGTTTGTTAGTTCTAACTAAAAACTAACTGGTGCCTTCTAAAAGTAAAGTAATAACCAAACTAAAAGTCTTGTACCTAACGGGAAGGACTATAAACTCCTTAAAAGAACCGTAAGTGGGATGTAGGAAAGTACACCCGCGACATCACACTAATTTGAAAACCGCGATAACAGATGAAATTATAAATATCAAGATAGTAATAACAATTAGTAATACTTAATAACATTTATTAACATATAAATAGGAAGTCAAATAATTTAGTCACACAATATGTAAGTAACACAAGTCACATGTTCACGTGATATAGTTACACACAATATTGTATAATTATCATTAATTAGTATTACCTAATAACAATTATTATTATATAATATTAATTAGCATTAACCATTAGTATAACATATAGTATATATTTAATAGGTTATATGATAAATATATTGACCAATGATATTAGTGGCACAGTAGTAGGGATGGTAGGCGCAATACGAATTGAGCCAGAAATTTAGCCAGATTTAATTTAGCCAATTGAGCCTGGAATTTAGCCACAACGCAATCAGGCGCAATGGCTAAATTCTGGCGCAAAGGCTAAATAATGGCGCAATTCTGATTGGCTGGCGCAATTATAAAATTTATTAAATAATTATTTTTAAATTTTTAAAAATAATTAATTTTAACTTTAATTTCAAATCAATTTTACGTAACTAGAAGCGATTTTCTACTATGATATTCCTATGACAGATCGAAAGATCTGGTTCTTAGCTACAAGATGATATATATTTCATTTCTGTAACATTAAAATTGACCAAATTATAGCTATTTTAAAACAATATATTAAAATGTTTTTTTTTTTTTTTTTTTTAACAACAAGTGAGGTCTCCTCTTTATTCATAAATAAAATTAAAAGAAAGGAAAAATCCCTTTAAATTACATTTGAAAGAATAAAGATTGACTATGACTAAATAATTTCGTGAACTATTTATTCAACCGCCTGACCATCCACTTTGAAAGGTATAAGCCTTCCAAAATCAACAGGTCACAACCCCATTGCTGTCTATTTCAAAAAAATTGTTAAAAAAGGACGTTGTTGTCCTATACAAATTAGAAATAATAAATTTTTTGATCTTATTCGCTGACATAATTAAACTCTTTTTTATTGTTTCATATTCTTCGTCTTTTGTTTTGATTGGTCTTTTTTTATGTTTCCTATCATTTTTGTCTTTTTCTTCACCTTTGTTTTCTTTACTAATGTTTTGCCTTTTTTCCCATTCTAGAAAAGTACTACATCTTTCTGTCCACCTTTGCTTCATTAGTTTCCTAAGATAATTGTATATTTTGAATTGGATGTCTTTTATAATCTGGATATCTGATATAACATGACTTTTGATTTTCTGACTCATATGTTTGTATGAAAAACCTCTCATTATATCAATGAAGCTAAATTGATCCGAGTTTATTGTTCCTCTCAACTGTCTNAATATATTAAAATTTTTTTTTTTTTTTTTTTTTTAACAACAAGTGAGGTCTCCTCTTTATTCATAAATAAAATTAAAAGAAAGGAAAAATCCCTTTAAATTACATTTGAAAGAATAAAGATTGACTATGACTAAATAATTTCGTGAACTATTTATTCAACCGCCTGACCATCCACTTTGAAAGGTATAAGCCTTCCAAAATCAACAGGTCACAACCCCATTGCTGTCTATTTCAAAAAAATTGTTAAAAAAGGACGTTGTTGTCCTATACAAATTAGAAATAATAAATTTTTTGATCTTATTCGCTGACATAATTAAACTCTTTTTTATTGTTTCATATTCTTCGTCTTTTGTTTTGATTGGTCTTTTTTTATGTTTCCTATCATTTTTGTCTTTTTCTTCACCTTTGTTTTCTTTACTAATGTTTTGCCTTTTTTCCCATTCTAGAAAAGTACTACATCTTTCTGTCCACCTTTGCTTCATTAGTTTCCTAAGATAATTGTATATTTTGAATTGGATGTCTTTTATAATCTGGATATCTGATATAACATGACTTTTGATTTTCTGACTCATATGTTTGTATGAAAAACCTCTCATTATATCAATGAAGCTAAATTGATCCGAGTTTATTGTTCCTCTCAACTGTCTTCCCATGTCTATTTTGAGAAAGTTTTCATGTCTAAAAGCTTTAATTATATTAGTTTTGCTTTTCTGACTTCCGTAATTTTTCCCTATTAAGGCAATGTGTTCAATATACTTTTCGCGAAGAAAGGTGTTGAAATTGTTACAGATGAAAGGGTGTAATGTATCTTCTATGTCTTTATTGCACATTACTATACGTGTTGCCCAAATCCCAAATAATTTGGGATTTGGGACGCCAAAATGCACAAATTACTAGTATTTGGGATTTGGGATTTGGGATTTCGGCAAAAAATACTAATTATAATTTGGGATTTGGGATTTGGGATTTCGGCATTTGGGATTTCGGCATTTGGATTTTGAATTTGGGCGGCAGGTATACACATTACACATGTTGTCTGTTTGTAGATCTCTGGTTTCCTGATATTTAGATTTCTCAAAACTGGTAACTCGTCAAAAAGTATTTTTTGGTTAAAGGTTCTATTGTTGCAATCTTCATTGTTAGTCATTCTTGACGTTATCTTTGTGGTATTTGTTAGTTGCATTGTCATCTTCCAATTCGTACTGCGTTCTACATTTAGGTTACACCATTTGAACACTCTATACTGGGTCCGCCAACTCGCAAACCACTTTGTTTTCCGTTCTTGTTTTGCGAAGTTTTTAATATTATCGTCGAAAATTTCATTGTTTCACCTAAAGTTTACATTTCTCTGTAGGAAAGTTGTGTTTATGGTCAGAACATAACCTTCCAAAGCACCTCTTTTGGCTAGCTCATCTGCTCTTTCATTTAGATAAACTCCGCTATGTGCTTTAACTTTGATCAGGTCAAAAGTAATTTGCTTGCCGTTACATTTATCCGCTATTGCCTGAAGAATGTCGGGATTCTTTAATTCTCGGATCTTTTTATTTGACTTTTGCGTTGTCATGAAAGTCCTAATTGCTGCTATTGCTGATGCGCTATCCATGTATATTCTGATATTTGCATAACCTCTAACAAATTCGAGTGCCATTAAAACCGCCCATAGCTCCGGTACAATATATTAAAATGTTAATATCGGTAAAATTAATTAATAATTTTATCTGATCAACCTTTTGTCACGTGACCAAAATTGCGCCAGCCAATCAGAAATTGCGCCTAAATTTAGCCAGAAAAAAATTAATTAGCCTTTGAGCCAGAATTTAGCCAGAATTTAGCTGGCGCAAAATTAATTAGCCAAAGGCGCAATTATTGAGCCAGCCTTCATATCAATTGAGCCTTCCACCCTTACACAGTAGTCTAGAAAAATATAAAAAGGGAACTTGTTTGATTTGGTTCCCACAGCTAGTTAATTTCTGAATTGTTAATTTTCAGTTTTAGCTCAAAGGAAGTTAATATTATAATTATGAAAATAAAATTGTATTATTAGGAAGTAATCATTAAATAAAATATTAATAAATATTAAATAAAAATAATTAAAGAGATTTATTATCGTATTTATTTGATATAATGTTTATTAAAGTTATTTAATAAAGGAAGTACTAATGAATTAAAGATGATATCTTTAATAAAAGATGGAAGTATTTAAAGTATAAATTATAAGAAAGTTATTTATAAAGGAAGTTCGTAATAAAGGAAGTTCTAAAATAAATAATAAAAGGATTTATTATTAAAGGAAGTTATTAATAAATAAAGTTATTAATAAAAGTAAAATATTAATAATGAAATTATTAATGAAAGTAATGAAGTTGTAATGACTTGGAAGAATAATTAGTTTGTTAGTTCTAACAAAAAACTAACTGGTGCCTTCTAAAAGTAAAGTAATAACCAAACTAAAAGTCTTGTACCTAACGGGAAAGACTATAAACTCCTTAAAAGAACCGTAAATGGGAAGTATGACGTGACAGCACGTGACCAATAGACATAACAACCATATAACCGAACATGCAATTATTACTAGGAAACGGGAACCGTTGTGAGTCCGGAGCAAATTTAAAATTTTTATCAATATTTATTTAAATAAAATTATTGTAATTTAGATATATTTAAAATTTAATTTTAATAGTATTCAAATTTTGTTTAATTAATAAAATAAATAAATTACAATTTAAATTTATTAAAATTGTTTTAAGTTTTTATATTATTGTTATTGTTATATAAATAAATTGTTATCTTATACGCAAAAGTTTCATTTTTGATAGATCAGGGGTTATTTTTTTTGATATGCATATAATTATTTATTTAAAGATGCATCAAAAAAATAACTATTTGGTCACATGAAAATTTGATACATAAAAAAAAACCGTAGATCTATCAAAAACGAAATCTTTGCATCTTATACTGTAAAATAATATTGTGGCTTGTAAAATGTTGTGGCGCATCAGCTATACTCAAAAAAATAGTTGTGTAACAAGATATACACGTTACAAGATCGGCCAGTTATTTTCTTTCCTTTGAAACGCGAGAATTGTTTACTATTCACTCAAAAATATTGGTTTTCTAATCGTATCTACAATAGCTTAGTGTACAAAAATTACTAAAATGGAAAACCAAGCAATTTCTTGCAATGCTCTTCGAATGCGCAAAAACAGAGAAAATGAGACGCCTGAACAACGTGATAAACGCCTCACACGTGATCGAGAGCAAAAACGAAAAAAAAGAGAACAGGAATCTATTGAAGAACATGAGGCGCGCCTCTCACATGATCGTAACCAAAAGAGTCAAAAAAGACAGAAGACTGACGAACAGGAAGAACGTGTATACAATTTTCGTGAGCGGAAAACTCAACCAAATTCACAATATAAAGAGAGCCGAAATAAAAATGCAGGTCTGAAGCAAAACCGTAGTCAGTATCAAAGTGATAAGAATACCGCAGCAACAAATGTCACATTACTCCCCTCGGCTGTCCTTGGAGAATCAGAGCGAAAATCTCTACGAAAATTTCGTAAAAAAATGAATAAGGTCAAATTTACACTTTGTCCCATATGCAATGAGTGCTTTCCATCGGTAGTGCTAGTTATGGGAGAATGCCGCCGTTGTCATGCTGAAAAGAATTTACCGAGAAAATTCTCAGCGGAAAATAACATGGATCCAGGAGAAGTACCCGAAGAACTACAAAATCTCACAGAAATAGAAGAAATGTTAATAGCACAGGTTTTTCCCGTGATGTCAGTTTATAGACTTCGTGGGGGACAACTTGGGTATCGTGGAAATGTCATAAATTTTCCTCAGGATATACAAGAGTTCACTACTCATCTTCCTCGACATCCATCCTCGTTAGATGTGCTTGTTGTGCGTCGTCAGTCCGAGACTTCAGCATCGTTCAGAGATTTTAATGTTCGACGTACTAAGATTGCTCGAGCATTGTGGTGGTTAAAAGCTAACAATCGTTATTACACTGACATTATTATTGATCACGAAGTCCTTCAATCTTTGCCTGCCGATGGCCCTATTGATGATTATCTTCAAACAATTTCTGACAACTTGGATGATGAAAACGAGAATGAAGTGATCACACGTACTTTCGTTCCTTCTCTTCCATCAACTCAACGTGAAGAAGTTGCCATTACTAATATTCTCAATCGTATGCAAAATGAGAATGATCATATAACGTGGCCACATATTGATAATAATCCGATTAATGAATTTCAAACGCAGGGTATATTGCACGTGCATTTCCGACTCTCTATCCAACAGGAAATGCCGATCTTCGTGCAGAGCGAGCTAGAGACATAAAGCCAGCTGAATACTTCAAGCATCTACTCCAATATAAAGATGGGAGATTCGCAAATCATACTCGCTGGAGATACTTTGCATTGAATTCCCAGATGAGATGGAGAGCACTACAAGAAGGGAAAATTTACATTAGACAGGGCTTAGATGACGTTCAGCTCACCGTTACAGATATCCAAGAAAAGATTGCTCAAGGTGATAAAAATGTCGCCGATCGTATCATGAGATTTAGTGAGGGTTTGCGTGGATCCCGACAATTTTGGATGGCACGTCGTTATGAACTATCCGACATGATTAAGTATATGGGTTCACATGGGTTAGTGTTCTTCACTTTCAGTGCCGCTGATTTACACTGGCCCGAACTTCACAAGCTCATGCCATCAAACGGAGAAATTGAATCGGGAAATTGTAATCACCAAAACATTGTTGATAACCCGCACATTGCCGCCTGGTTTTTCAATAAACGTTTTGAGACCTTTTTTAATGACGTGTTGATACAGCATTGGGACTTGGAAGAATGGTGGTATAGGTTCGAATGGCAGCACCGAGGTAGTGTCCACGTACACGGAATCGGAAAAAGAAAAAATGCGCCTGAATTAGAATGGACACGAATGAAGGAAGATGAAAACGTGATGAACGAAGCAATAAAGTATTTCAACACTATAGTTACCACTATAAACCCAGGGATTAATGCACCAGTTCCTAGCCGCCATCCATGTCAAAAGCGGAATGAAGAAATAAATGATGGATTACCGGATTATATTGAATTAGTTAATAAACTGCAACGGCATACAAGATGCAGTCCTGCTTATTGTCTTCGGGTTAATCGAGCTGGCCAACAATCCTGTAGATTTGGATACCCTAAAGAGAACATTGAACATACCATTGTACGTGATGATGGGCATGGACGGCCAGAGCTTGTGACGGCAAGAAATGATCCACTAATTAATCCACACAGCAGACTCCAGCTACAAGGTTGGCGAGCGAATGTCGATGTAAAACCAATTCTTAGCATCCATGCAGCCTTGCAGTACGTTTCGAAATATGCAAGTAAAGCGGAACCACAATCAGTAGCTTATTCCGAAATGTTGAATCAGATCCTTCATAATAGCAATTCCGACGAACCATTCATCACGTCAGTCCAAAAGTTATTATTGCGAAGTGTTGCAGAACGTGATATCTCTGCTCAAGAGACATGTCATCTTTTACTTGGAATTCCTCTTTACCACTCAAGTCGTTCATTTGTTTCTTTGAATCTTAACAAAGAAGCACCACGGTGGCTTTGCGGAACTGGGAATAGGGAAAACGGAGATTTTATTGAAGTTGAAGACATCGGCCGGACAACAAAATCACCTCTAAAAATATATTGGGATCGTCCTGATGAGTTTGAAAATTTTTCATTATTTCAAATTCATTTAACTCATAAATTTAGTGGCAATCGTTGGAGAAAATGTGAGAAAGAAAATATAGTACGGATCTATCCACGTCCTTCACCCTTACGTAATGGTCCTCAATGGGAGGAGTTTTGCCGTGTGAAAGTTCTTCTCCACGTTCAGCATCGGGATCTTCAACAGTTAACCGAAAACAACACCGCTTCATGGTCAGCTCTATTTAGTCGTTATCAAGAAGTGATTAATTTAGACCCAATCGACTTGCTTGGACAACCTATAGATAACGAAGAAGGCGAAACCACTGATAATGAAGATGATGAGCAATCTGAAGATGAAGAACAGGATGAATTCCGGTTTGATTGGATGCTCTTAGCAGAAATGGGTCCAGCCGCAATCATCGATAATTCTTCTGACCTAGGATCTCGTGACATGGATCGGAATCACGACTGGATTAATGATGCCAGACAACGATATTCCAATAGTGATATTGCAAGTGCTGATACTTTTATACATCAAGCTTCCAGTAGTGATCGGATAGAAGAAAATAATGATAGTAGTGATCGGATAGAAGAAAATAATGATTTTTGTAATATAATAGATTATAAAACTTTAAATGAAAAACAAATGAAGGTGTTTAAGAGAATAGAATCACATTACCGCAACATGCTTGAAGGACATCACGGTGAGCCACTGAGAATTATCGTAATGGGAACCGCGGGAACGGGAAAATCATACCTAATTAAGGCAATCGAATCTCAACTTAATGAGATGGCAAAAGTTAGATCTAAGAAACCCATACTTATACTTGCTCCAACGGGAATCGCGGCCTTCAATATTAATGGAAGAACGATTCATTCGGCACTCAGCATTCCAATTACTGGAAATAATTATGATATAAATGGAGAGCGGTTAAAAGCACTACAGGAAAAATTGCAAGATGTGAAATACATTATCATTGATGAGAAAAGTATGGTTGGACGTCGGATGATAGCTTTAGTTGATATGAAACTACGCCAAGCCTTTCCTGAATACAAAAACGAACCCTTTGGTGGCAGATCAATTATTATGTTTGGAGATTTTGGCCAGCTTCCACCTGTACTCGATCTCCCCATATATACTGATATCCTGCGAGATCCACTATCCAATAATGGCCATGCAACATACATACAGTTTCGGGAAGTGTATAAGCTTGATGTCGTACAACGTCAATCTGGAAATTCTAAAGAACAAGAGGAATTTAGAGACATTCTTTTACGGCTGCGTAATGGAGAGTCAACTCTGACTGATTGGAAAACACTTAACGCACGATTTGAAGAAAAACTTACCACAGTAGAGCGTGATCAGTTCTCAAATGCGTTGTTCCTATTATCAAAATGGTCTGAAGTCAATGCAATCAATATAGATAAACTCAAATCATTAAATGCTCCTATTGCCAAAATTCTCGCAACACATACCGGCGGTAATGAAGCTAAGAGAGCCGACTCCGATATTGCCCATGGTCTTGAAGCGCAGCTCTTACTGGCAAGAGGTGCTCGAGTTATGCTGATTTCAAATATTTGGACAGAAAAAGGATTGGTTAACGGTTCAATAGGGATCGTTCAAGATATTCTGTTTGGAGATCAAGGACCGCCTTTCCTTCCCATAGCAGTTTTTATAAGCTTCGAAAATTATAAAGGTCCTACTATTACCACCTTGGAAGGTACGAAAGTTGTTCCCATTATACCAGTTCGACGTACCTGGGAGGGTAAATCCGGAATAAGCCTCTCACGCATGCAAATTCCTGTTCGTCTCGCTTGGGCCATCACGGTGCATAAAAGCCAGGGACTTACGCTACAAAAAGCTGTAGTATCTCTTGGAGATAAAGAGTTTGCCGCAGGTCTTTCATTCGTAGCGATGTCTCGTGTCCGCGAACTTAAGGATCTCACATTCAAGCCGTTTAGCTTTGAAAGACTTCAACGGATTAAGGACGGCAAAAGGATCCGAGAAAGGAAAGAAGAAGAAGAACGACTTGTTTCCATGATACCAAGTTAGAACTAAACTTTGTTTATTTAATTTAAAAAAAAAAAGCGATGTAATGATAATAAGCTTTTCTGTACTTAAAAAAACGCGTGATAATAAAGTGGAAGCTTTTTATTTTTATTTTTATTTTATTTTATTTTATTTATTTTATTTAATGATTTTATTTTATTTAATGATGAGATAATCGATAATCGATAATCAGTAATAAACAATATCTTGTGACAAGAAACATCCAATCAGATTCTCGAAAACGAACAGACAGACATCACGTGTGAGTTAATAGTTTTCATAGTGCGTAGACCATATAGTCCTTCGCTATGCTCCGGACAATTAATTAATATTTTCTATATATTAATAATTTAATATTTATTGAATAATTTAGCTCCGGACTTATAACAGTCCCTGTTTATCTAGTTTTATAACATTTCCTACAGTTGACTTGGAATGTTTTAATATTTCAATAATTTGCTTTTGTGTATATTTTTTTCCTTTACATAAACCAATTATTTTTTCACATTTAAAATTAGTAAGTTCTTTTCCTTTAGATATAATTTTAAAAAAAATTTACTATTCTATCATAAAAATATTGATATTTAAAAATTATCTTTTTTATATTATAATTATTATATAAAATAAAAATTAATAGTATATGCAGTTTCTTTGTTTTTTTTAAAAAAAAATGTATTTTCAAATTTTAGAAAATGTTTATTTTACAAACTTTCTATTAAAGTAAATTTTATAATAATCTGTGAAAAATTTAAACAATATAATAATCATATGGGCTGATTGCAAAAGTCTTAAAATTTTAGATCAGGTGATATCCTCTTAACCAATTATAATTTTATTTATTTTTTGAAGAAATTTAAAAATCAAAAAAATCTCAATATTTTATTAAGGAAACTACTTCTCAACTCCTAAATAAAAATATTCAGCACAAAATTTTACATATATTTGTAATTTTTAAAAATATTTTATTAAGTAAATAAGAGTTTAAATATAAGTAAACCTGTTAATAAGTACTTGTCAACCCATCAAACCCGATCCTAATCCATTAACTCAATCCCCTTACCCTGTGAAAATTTGTTTTATTTCTTTCTTAAAAGGTTTAATAATGTTATTTTATCTTATTTTTTCTTTTATTTTGTTTACTTTACTCCAAAAAAACAACTTTACTTAGTAGTCAAAATTTGTTATCAATAAGTTTTATTAACTTTATTAAGAGGTAAATAAAAAAAATTTTTGTGTAACAGAAAATCAGTTAATTTTTATAATCAGCCGATATGTATAAATATTTTTTATTTGTTTCTAAGTAAAGTTTTTANTAGTATATGCAGTTTCTTTGTTTTTTTTAAAAAAAAATGTATTTTCAAATTTTAGAAAATGTTTATTTTACAAACTTTCTATTAAAGTAAATTTTATAATAATCTGTGAAAAATTTAAACAATATAATAATCATATGGGCTGATTGCAAAAGTCTTAAAATTTTAGATCAGGTGATATCCTCTTAACCAATTATAATTTTATTTATTTTTTGAAGAAATTTAAAAATCAAAAAAATCTCAATATTTTATTAAGGAAACTACTTCTCAACTCCTAAATAAAAATATTCAGCACAAAATTTTACATATATTTGTAATTTTTAAAAATATTTTATTAAGTAAATAAGAGTTTAAATATAAGTAAACCTGTTAATAAGTACTTGTCAACCCATCAAACCCGATCCTAATCCATTAACTCAATCCCCTTACCCTGTGAAAATTTGTTTTATTTCTTTCTTAAAAGGTTTAATAATGTTATTTTATCTTATTTTTTCTTTTATTTTGTTTACTTTACTCCAAAAAAACAACTTTACTTAGTAGTCAAAATTTGTTATCAATAAGTTTTATTAACTTTATTAAGAGGTAAATAAAAAAAATTTTTGTGTAACAGAAAATCAGTTAATTTTTATAATCAGCCGATATGTATAAATATTTTTTATTTGTTTCTAAGTAAAGTTTTTATTTTCACTAAAAAATATTAAAAACTGTAATAATTAAAGTTATAATCACTGGTTGAAAATTTATAAAACCTACATTTATGGGTACCAGATAGGTGTAATATCTGTGCCTAATATTGTACACATATCGGGTACCCGATAGGTGTAAAAAATGTTTTTTTACACATATCGGGTACCCGATAAGTGTAAAAAATGTTTTCTCACACCTATCGGGTACCCGATATGTGTACGATATTAGGCACAGATACTACACCTATCTGGTACCCGATAGATGTAGGTTTTATAAATTTTCGACCAGTGAATTCTTATATTTGGTTACAGGTATTGTTGACCGTGACTACCTTCGATATCTAAAGTCAGGGTTACAAGTCAACTACTAACAGGGATTATGTCTTATATAAATGAACTAATATAAGTAATATGTTAAAGTTGCAATGGTTTTATTACGAAGGATTTATTAATGCGGTTATATATGTCGAAAGAGGCAAAGGGTGAGTTTTTATAAAGGTTTATTTACAAAGAATAAGAACAATAATTCACACAGAATTATTAAATAAAATTGTCACAGAGACTTTATTACAAATTTACTAGAACTACAGGTTATTATACAATTACTACCTAATTGTATATTAACTACACTATTTCAAGACTTAACTATCTTGAATTCTGAACTCTCCCTAACTGTCTGTCAGGTTGAGGGAAAACTCAGCCTTTATATATATTTTAAACTATGTCTGTGTTTATGTCTGTGTTCTTGTCTAGATGTATGCTAAATACTACGTCTAGATTTAGGTCTGTAACTATGTCTCTTATAATGTCGAAGATCATGTTTGTAATCATGTCTGTACTCTTGTCTAATATCTTGTCTGTACTACAGATCTTCTTTAAAATTACAAATCTATTTAAGAACTATTTTTGGTAATGAACTCTAATTCGTATTACATGACAGAATTGATTAACATTAATAATAGCTATAAAGATAATAATAATAGAGATAATACGTATAAGAAATATAACAATAAATAAATAATAATAAATAAAAAATATAAAATATATGAAAAATATGTTGACAATTCCTCCCAACTTAGTCATAAAGTTCCACTTATGACAAATTAATGTTATAAGTAAGGTCATCGAGTTCTTGGCTATGTTGTAATAGCTCATGGTAATCAAATATTTTCATTCGTGATAAAATTTTAAAAGTTAATATCAAAGTGTGATACAACTGTTTCGAATCTTTTTCAAAGAGCTTATAGGTTCGAGTAGCACCGAGATAGTAGTAATTCTC
The DNA here is from genome assembly GCA_003547095.1 of Diversispora epigaea. Taxonomy (NCBI): domain Eukaryota; kingdom Fungi; phylum Glomeromycota; class Glomeromycetes; order Diversisporales; family Diversisporaceae; genus Diversispora; species Diversispora epigaea. The sequence goes on from PQFF01000382.1 coordinate 20,185, forward strand.
ATTAAGAATATTGTATTCTCTTACAAATTCCTTCCATTTATCACGAGGAGTAACAGATAGTTGAATCAGTTCTCCTAAATAATATCCATATACCATGGCCATAATTCTATTCTTTGACTTAGCAGCTTGTCGTAACTTTTGATACATCTCTTGAACAGAAGTTTTCCAGGGGTCATTAAAACTGTAAGGTCTGTTGATTTGTTTGATAGTGTAACTTCCAAAATTTATTAAATCTTGTTTATACTCGGACATTTTCCAAAAATTTGAGAAATTTTTTGCTAGGACGGTAGTTATATTTATATCTAATTCTCGTTACGCTGTTTATAGTATTACCAAATTGTTATGGAGTGATTGTTATTTGTGGCACCCAGGTGTCCAATTCGTGATACGTTTTTACAGTGATGTTCTCTGGAAGTTGGAAGTACTATTGGACTTCCAATTCCAATCCTTCCAATAGGCTTCCAATTCCAATAAATTTTCATTGGAAGATATTTATTACAAGACACATGACATAAATATTATAAAAATTTATTAAATTTTATCAATATTGTATTTATATGATATAATTTATTAAATTTTATTAGTTTGATATTGTATTTGTATATTGTATTTAAGTATTCCAGAGTATTAAAAAAAGAATTAAACAAATTTTTAATTTCCTATTTGCTTTTTTATCAATTATCGAATATTCATATTCATTTAAAGATCATATTAAAAGCATTAGAAATATTGGAACTTTAGTTATTATATACAATAGCCAAAGTATTTGATTGGAAGATTTCAATGCACATGAGACATTGGAACTTCCAATTCTTCCAATGGAACTTCCAATGGAACTTCCAATTCCAATAAAATTTCATTGGAATCACATTTTGAACATCACTGCAATTAGCATTTTAAATTTAGTAATTTTTTTATTAATTTCTAGTTGCCCGGTGACTTTTGATACCCCGCTGTATTTAGTATTTCATGGTTTAATTAACGTCACGTCATCACACGGAAATAAAATGAGTTACAGATAATCAGAATATTTTTCTAGAATTTATTACATAAGGCAAATTATCATTTGTATGCTTAATCAATTATTTTATTAAATAATCCAATCCAATTAATCATTAATTGTAATATATATATAAAAAATTGAGATATTTTTATAATAAAATCATTACAAACTAAGTTATTTGAATTCATATAATAATTTCATACTCTATACTCAGCGTTAAGATTTTATACTATCTAATAAATAGTACTTTATATTTAATAAGTAAAATACATATAAAAATATATAACGTTAAATAAATAAATTTTATAAATTAGATGTATCCAAATCTTCACCTAATNAAAGATCATATTAAAAGCATTAGAAATATTGGAACTTTAGTTATTATATACAATAGCCAAAGTATTTGATTGGAAGATTTCAATGCACATGAGACATTGGAACTTCCAATTCTTCCAATGGAACTTCCAATGGAACTTCCAATTCCAATAAAATTTCATTGGAATCACATTTTGAACATCACTGCGTTTTTAGTAAAGATCCATTTATAGGTGCTAGGACCACTTTTCCTTTTAAGGTTCGTAATTTGTAAACTCCTTTGTACGGTTTATCATGTATATAATAAGGTCCTTTCCATTTGGGCTCAAGTTTTCCTGTATGACTAGTTTGTTTAGCAGCTTCATACATTAAAACTTTATCTCCAATTTGATATTCTTTTAAGCTTTTAATTCGTCGATCATGGTACACCTTTTGTTTTTGTTGTTGTTTTGCGATTAATAATTGCGTTTGTCCTTGTGCTTTTGGTAGATCATCAACAAGTGTAAATAGTCGAGTCAATAGATTATTTTCATCTAGCTCAAGTCCTTCTTTCATTGGGAATTGTGCCGCTCTTCCATAAACTAAATAAAATGGTTCAATTTTTGTAGTGGCCTGTTTTGCGGTTCTATATGCAAATAGAACAGAAAGAATATGTTTATCCCAATCTGTTACATCTTCTGATACCTTAGACAAAGAATCTACTAAGATCCTGTTAAATCGCTCTACTAATTCATTAGTTTTTGGGTGGTAAGGTGTGGAGTATAAATGTTTAATTTGGAATCTTTTTAACAAATTATCGATTAATTGATTTTTAAAATGAGTGCCTCTATCGGTTAGAATAATATGAAGGCACCCATGTCTGCAAATAATGTCGTCGTATATGAAATTTGCAACTTGTCGAGCCGTGGCTTCTGGTATGGCTTGTACTTCCGGCCATTTAGTTAAATATTCTGTGGCAACCACTATATATTTATTTCCATTTTGTGTTTCTGGTAAGGGTCCTACAATATCTATACCAACTCTGTGAAAGGGTTCTCCAACTGGTATAGGTTGTAACGATTCAGTATTCCTTTTTCTACTTCGCCTTTGACAAGTATCACAGGCTTTAATATACTCTTTGATACTGTCATACATCTGTGGCCAAAAATATAAATTTCGTACTTTATTGAATACAATATCTATTCCTAAATGTCCTCCCAAGGGGTGATTGTGTAGCATAAATAATACTGGTTCGATTTCGTGTTTTTGTAATACTTTTACTAATTTTCCTCTGGTATTCTTTCGGCGATCCAATTTGTACAATAAGTTGTTTTTTAATTTATAAAATCTACTTTTAGATATAATTCGAGCTTGTTCTTGTTTGATAATATGTGAAGGTAATGTTTGTATTGATAAATAACTTTTTAAATTATAATACTCTTGAGTTTCCATTTTGTAAGCTTGTAAAATTATAGAAGTTAATGCCAGGACACCAACAACCTGGACTAAATTGATTTTTTTTTTTTTTACGTTGGATTTCTAATTTCTTTTCTTTATTTGTTGCTTTATAATTAAAGGGGGGTTTAATATTCTAATCGAGAGAAAAATCGGCGTTGTTATGTTTTTTTCCGGCTCTATGTAAAATAGTGAAATTATATGAATCCAGTCTTAAAATCCATCGTGCTCGTTTTCCAGTTAATTCCATAGTTTGTAACCATTTTAAAGCTGCATGGTCAGTTACAATAAAGAAATGCGCAGTTTCAAAATATTGTTTAAAGTGTTCTATAGCCCATACTACTGCTAGGCATTCAAGATCGGTAGTAGAATAATTCCTTTCAGCTTTGTTTAAGTTTCGACTTGCGTAAGCAATCGCGTATTCCCGTTTATTTTCTTCATCCCGTTGCGCTAATACTCCTAGTCCAAATCCAGATGCGTCGGTATGAAGATAAAATGGTCGATCAAAGTTTGGATGTTATAAAATTGGCGCTGTAATTAAATGTTTCTTTAATTGTTCAAATACCTTTTGCTGATCGTTTGTCCAATCAAATATTTCATCCTTTTGTAATAACTTATTAAGAGGTTTTGCAATGTCAGAAAATTTATTAATAAATTTTCTATAATACGAAGCTAAGCCTAGAAATCCTCTGAGCGTTCTAAGATTATGTGGAGTTGGAAAATTCTTGACTTTCTCTATTTTGTTTTCATCAGGTAAGATACTTTCCCGTGTAATTTTATGTCCCAAAAAGTTGATAGTTGGTAAGAAAAATGAGCATTTATCTTTGTTTAATTTTAGTTTTGCTCCTCGTAATACTGTAAACACGGTTCTAAGATGTTTTAGATGATCTTTGAAATTTTCTGAATAAATAATAACGTCATCGAGATAGACTACTAGAAACTTATTAATGAATTTTGATAACACTTTATCCATTAACCGTTGAAATGTTGCAGGGGCGTTACATAGTCCAAATGGCATGACATTGAATTCGTAAAGACCATATTTTGTAACAAATGCAGTTTTCTTTTTATCCTCTTTTCTTACTGCGACTTGCCAATATCCTGAGGCTAAGTCTAAAGTTGAAAACCATTTTGCATTTCAGAATGAATCAAATATATCATCAATTACTGAGAGAGAGTACACATCCCTTTCGGTTTCCTTATTTAATTTTCGGTAATCGATACAAATTCGCTTCTTTTTATTTTTCTTGGGTACGATTACAATTGGTGAGGCCCAGGGACTATTTGATTCTCTAATGATTCCTTTTTTCAATATCGCTTCTATTTCTCCTTTTACGAAATCATTTTCAGAAGGGGCGATTCGATATGGTCGTTGTTTAATAGGTTGTGCATTAGTTTTTATTTCGTGCTTCACTATATGCGTTTGGGTTAGTTCAATTGTTTGTCCTTCTTCAGAAATATTTTCTGCGAAGACATCCACATGCTCGGTAAAAAGTTTATCCACCACGGTAGTTTGTTGATTATTTAATATTCCCATTTGCACAGAGGGTTTTTCTGTTTCCGGAGTAGTGATATCGGTAAGAAAGATAGCAGGATTTTCTTCTGTAATAGAGAATTCACTTGGCCTTTTTAAGTCTTGCTGAGGACTACTTTCAGGGTAATATTTATCAATATCTACAACCTGTTCAGAATGGTAAGATTCCAATTCCTCTATGTCATCTTCTAGTTCGTATTCCAATTCATCTTGAATTTCTTCATCATCTTCTTCATAAGGGGCTAATTAATCGGAGTGTGCAGTTCTGACGGTAATTTCTTCATCTCTGTATTTTAATTTAAGAGTACAATCTCCAAAGTTCCATTGGGCTTGGGTTTTTTCGAAGAAGTCAGTTCCCAATAATAAATTTTCTTCGGTAGAATCGATCACTTGAAGTCTCATTGGCACTAACAAGTTTTGTATAGCAATTCCTACAGATTTAATTACACCTAATGCTCGTTGTCTCGTACCATTTGTGGTAATCACTACTACTTTTGATACTTCATCAATTGGTATTCCCAATTGTCTTCTCAATTTGTTGATAATTATGCTCACGGCAGCACCTGAATCTAATACGGCAACTATTGGATTATTCTTGATGCGTACATAACATTTAGCTGCAGTAGTTCATTTTTCTTCTCCTGTTTCCAATAAATTCGCAGAGGCAGGTCGCTTAAGGATTTTTGTTAGGTTCCTTTTTTGCTCTGAATATTTTAATAGTTGTCCTATCTTGGCACTACTTTGCATTTGCAAGATGTCATTGGATATATCATAAGGTTCTATTTTATCAATAATTGAAGGTTGTCGTTTGTTTCTAACAGTTTTTTGTTTAGTGAGTGTGGCTTTGGCTTTCTTTTTAGCTTCGTAATCTCTCATTTCAGTATTCAAGTCTTGGTCGGTATAGGGATTTTCTTCAAAGTCTACTATAATCTCTGGTTCAATATTTTTCTTCTCGGGTTGGGAAATAGATTTTGGTTGATTGGAAAAAGTTGTTGTCTTTGGCGGTCGTCCTGATTTCTTAAGAAGGTTTGCTCTCGTAACGGGTTTATTGCGTATAGCTTCATAAACTTCATATTCATCATCACTTTCTCCATAGAATTCTTCCACATAACTAACATTTCTGTTATCAAAAGGTCGTTGAACTTGTTTCCTTTCAGACAAGCAATCTCTTGCAAAGTGACCTAATTCCCCACAAGCATAGCATTGCAAACGCATTTGAGGTGGTCGATAAATATTATTGTTGTTACTATTTTGTTCGCGAGGTTTTCCTGAGAATCTTTCTCTTGGTTTTTCCCAGGTCCTATCATCTCTTTTTTTAATTTGTTTGGTGAGGTCTTCGAGTTGTTGTGCAAAATTTATTTGCAGTTGGTCAAATCGTTTAGTTAATTCCTCGAGTTCATTATCACTAGGAGTTTTCCTTTCTTTCTTCTTTTTTATTTCCTTTTTCTTTTTCTTATAATATTTTTCGTTGTCACTTGAATCACTGGACTCCTCACTGGAGCTATAGTATTTAAATGTTTTCTTGGGGTGTCGACTAGATTCACTTTTTCCTTGCTCATAAGCTTTCGCTTTTCTATAAGCTGTACCCAAATCTGCTGGTTCGTGTGTTTTTACTATTGCCTTTATATCTGGTAATAGTCCTCTTATAAAATATGGAAGAGTAGTGGCAGCATCAAGATTGGCTCTTTTTGCTAACCTTTTTATTTGATGGTAATATTTTTCCACAGTCTCTCCTAGGGCTTAGAACCGGGTTTATATAATCCGATTTCACCCGGATATCGCGGGTGACCCAGTTGAAACTTTCAAAACTGGGTGAAATAGGTTTGATTATTAAAATTTACGATTGAAAATAATTATCGATCGTTACTACATATAAAACTTTTTAATCTATAAGTAAATATTAAAAACTGTAATAAGTAAACCTAAAGATGAGAATGATGTGCATGTTCAGTAAAAATGACAAATTTATATCATTAAAATTAAGAGAATAATTAGTAGTTAAAGTTCGAATGAATAAAAAAATCCGTTCAAACTTCATCTGTAAATTTTTTTAAACGTAAGCCTTCGAAGTCCTTCACTCCGATAACCTTCGAATACCTCCAACATAAACGTAATATTTACAAAGGTTATTGATACCGAAAACCTTCATTTTTATTAATAAAACGTAATACTCCGGAGGTTATTGATATCGATAACCTTCAATAACCTTCATTTTATCATAATAAACATAATATTTGCGAAGGTTATTGATCCGATAACCTTCAATAACCTTTGAAAACGAAATTATTACAATAACCTCTGACATAAAAAATTTCCTGATGTTTAATTGCTAATTATTCTCTTAATTTTAATTATATAATCTTGTCCTTTCTACTGAACATGCACAACATTCTCATCTTTAGGTTTACTTATTACAGTTTTTAATATTTACTTATAGATTAAAAAGTTTTATATGTAGTAACGATCGATAATTATTTTCAATCGTAAATTTTAATAATCAAACCTATNATAGGTTTAATCGTCAAAATTTACGATCGAAAATAATTGTCGATCGTTGCTACATATAAAATTTTTTAATCTATAAGTAAATATTAAAAACTGTAATAAGTAAACCTAAAGATGAGAATGATGTGCATGTTCAGTAAAAATGACAAATTTATATCATTAAAATTAAGAGAATAATTAGTAGTTAAAGTTCGAATGAATAAAAAAATCCGTTCAAACTTCATCTGTAAATTTTTTTAAACGTAAGCCTTCGAAGTCCTTCACTCCGATAACCTTCGAATACCTCCAACATAAACGTAATATTTACAAAGGTTATTGATACCGAAAACCTTCATTTTTATTAATAAAACGTAATACTCCGGAGGTTATTGATATCGATAACCTTCAATAACCTTCATTTTATCATAATAAACATAATATTTGCGAAGGTTATTGATCCGATAACCTTCAATAACCTTTGAAAACGAAATTATTACAATAACCTCTGACATAAAAAATTTCCTGATGTTTAATTGCTAATTATTCTCTTAATTTTAATTATATAATCTTGTCCTTTCTACTGAACATGCACAACATTCTCATCTTTAGGTTTACTTATTACAGTTTTTAATATTTACTTATAGATTAAAAAATTTTATATGTAGCAACGATCGACAATTATTTTCGATCGTAAATTTTGACGATTAAACCTATTTCACCCGGTTTATACTCCAAACTGGATGAAACCGGGTGAAATCGGGTGAAAAAAATTTTTAGGAAATCATCCGGGTTCATCCGGATATCCGATTTTAAGGTCATTCGGATATCCGGATGACTTATTGGGACACGGTGTTACCGTAGTAATATTGTAGTGGATATATCTTAATTAGTATTATATTATTGGCTTATATTATTTATTATTTTGTTATTATATTTATTTATATTTAGTTAGTATTTATTTAGTTATTTAT
>PQFF01000383.1:5120-15921 GCA_003547095.1 Diversispora epigaea
TAGATACAACTACTACTAATAGGTAGGTTCTAGGAGTTGAATAAACTACTGTTAATAAGTGTATTGATTAGTGTTAACTACTAATATCACGAGACGGCGCTCCAAATGATAAAGTAGGCGGTTCAATACAAAGGGTTTGGTTATTATTAACAAAACAATAATACTAATAATTTCAAGGTAATAATAACCTTTATTAATGGTAATTGCAAATACAAAAGAGACTAATTTACAAATAAATTAGTTACAAAAGGCTTCCTAATTAAAGGATAGAATCCTAAACTAACGAATTCTAAATCTGACTATAAACTGACTCCCTTTTGCCTCAGGCCAAAATCCATCCTTTATATAACTAATTTTTGGGTCCTTTGGGTCCTTTAGGTCCTTTGGGTCCTCGTAATACATGATCTACATATTAATTTACTACTATCTATGGTAAATCTATTACAGGACACTACACAACTACATATTTGTAAATCAATTTGTCTTTCGTATTACAGATAAGAAATATAAATAGATAAATAAATAAATACTAACTAAATATAAATAAATATAATAACAAAATAATAAATAATATAAGCCAATAATATATAATAATAATTAAGATATATCTACTACAATATTACTACGGTAACAACGCCTATACATGTTCCCAAAATTGATTTTAGATTTTTGAGGTATTTCGACTTTTTGAGATTTATGCAGAATCTATTCTATATATGGAAATAAAAAAAGTACCCAGTTATGTGTATCTTCAATCAAAGAATAAATCTGGGTGGTCAAAAAATTTCGGGTTTTAAGTAAAATAATTTCGTCTTCTATGAAAAACTATTTTGACTTTTTTCCCCAAAATACCAATTTCGGGACCCCAAAATGATTTTGCGTGCAAGTATAGCCACGCCAGTAATTCGGAAACAGCTAAGCGACTTGCACAATATCATAATTATTTTCCTGAACTTACTAACCTTCATTCCTCTTTAAAATCTTATTCAGTTTGCGAAAAACATTATAATCAAATTATTGCCACTAATTATTTTTACAAACATCTCACAGAGCTTAATCAGGAAAATAAACGGCTTCCGGAAAATGAAAATAAGCGGCTCCGATCTGATTCCGATAAAGATAATAGTATTGATCATTCTGATACAATGGATGAGCTTAACGAGACTAAAAGTCTACTGGAAGCTAGTTACCTTGAAATTCATCAGAAATCACAATTAGTAATGGATCTCAACAATCAAATTTTACGAATGCAGCAACATATTGAAGATCAAAGAAACGAAATAGATGAATTAAAACAAAAATTNTGCTCGGGGTCCTGTTATATCACACCAGTGGTGTTCAACACCAGTGATTATCAGCCAATAAAAATAAAACACATAATTCGAAAAAATAGGCACATGATTTTATATCGCGATGTAAATTTATGTAATTGTTTAATTAATCAAATAAAATATGCATTACGCATTATACTATATCATACTATAATTATACATGTTCCCAAAATTGATTTTGGATTTTTGAGGTATTTCGACTTTTTGAGATTTATGCAGAATCTATTCTATATATGGAAATAAAAAAAGTACCCAGTTATGTGTATCTTCAATCAAAGAATAAATCTGGGTGGTCAAAAAATTTCGGGTTTTAAGTAAAATAATTTCGTCTTCTATGAAAAACTATTTTGACTTTTTTCCCCAAAATACCAATTTCGGGACCCCAAAATGATTTTGCGTGCAAGTATAGCCACGCCAGTAATTCGGAAACAGCTAAGCGACTTGCACAATATCATAATTATTTTCCTGAACTTACTAACCTTCATTCCTCTTTAAAATCTTATTCAGTTTGCGAAAAACATTATAATCAAATTATTGCCACTAATTATTTTTACAAACATCTCACAGAGCTTAATCAGGAAAATAAACGGCTTCCGGAAAATGAAAATAAGCGGCTCCGATCTGATTCCGATAAAGATAATAGTATTGATCATTCTGATACAATGGATGAGCTTAACGAGACTAAAAGTCTACTGGAAGCTAGTTACCTTGAAATTCATCAGAAATCACAATTAGTAATGGATCTCAACAATCAAATTTTACGAATGCAGCAACATATTGAAGATCAAAGAAACGAAATAGATGAATTAAAACAAAAATTGCAGAGGGCTTATGATAATATGATCGAGATTCAAGATTTATATAAGGAGCAATGTAGAAATAACAATGATCTCGTCAAACAGTGGGATTCGCGATTTGATAATCAGCAAAAGCGTATTGATGCAATTACTAAAATAGCGAAGGCAGAACGTGAGGCATTATTCGATGATATAAAATCTTTGATTAAAGATAACAATAGGTTTGCAGTAGAAAGTCTTATGGTATATTCTCCTTACGAATGGCTCAATAAACGTAATCGGGTCATCGTTAAATTTATCGAAATATTAATTCAAAATAATCAAGAAACTGATACCTCGAGGCAGGAAAAACTTTTTAAAACCGCCATTGCGGTTAATGCAATATACGGAGCGCGACATGAGAAATATGTATCGGAAATCCATCTCGCCGCTTCAGCTATTAAATACTCTATTGCACGATCAAAAATGATTATTAATATAGATAATCATCTTACTAGTTCGGGAAGCTACTATCGATTCCAAAAATGGCTGGAAGAATTGTTAGAACATGAAGAAAAACTGCCCGAAGGCCTCTTATTTCTTGCGTTTGATAATGAGCAAAGGGGACAAAAAAATTACCTTGATCGAGGATTTAATACAATGATTTTCTATATTGTTACTAGTTTTGTTGCTTTTAATATGGGATCGCAAAATAAAATTCAAAGTACTAACTCACTTTGGTTACATTCTTCTTTAAACAGGTTGCAATACGAAGAACTTTTCGACATCAACCCTCAAATGCAAGAAGTTATCGATATGGAATTGCATGCTTACCTTTCCGAAATCCTTAAATTGCTACATAAAGAAAAATTAGCTCCAGTTAATACTATTGATTCTCTTATGGCGACAGCAGCAAACATTACTGCTATGAAAGAGTGTCCCAATTGCAATCAAAAAAACATCGAAAATCGAAAACAAATATGTCCAAGATGTAAAGAACGATTGCCAACATTAGTAAAAATCCAAAATGAAAAGTCGATTGAAAATAACGTGATCGATCAGCAAAGCAAGCCGCTTATTTTTAAACCATATAGCATTAATTATGAATCGAGCAGTGTTTCTGTTCCGAGGATAAGCCTTACTCAATGGCAAATTATTGAACAAGAAGTTAATATTTCTGAGATCTATATTCCCGATCCGATTAATATTAACCCTAATTCAATTGCAAATGTTAAAAAGGTTCTTTCTCATATTGAAACAATATCGGGTATTAAGGACGGAAGTCGTAAGTGGGTAGCAGTAACCTGTGATGGTGTCCCATACCATCATGCTACCAAGTTGAAAGAAAAATTTCCTTGGTTGGTTCTTTTACCAGGGCAATTACATGAGGAGATGAATATGCTTCGAGCATACGTTGAGCTAAATTGGTAAATCGATTATTTATTAAAATAGCATAATTTTTTATTAATATTTTTTTTTCATATTAACGGTTAGGGATTTTTTTCATATTAACGGTTAGGGAAGTAGACTTGAAACAATTCGCGTCGTGTCAAAGTTATTGGACAGAAAATCAGCTTGCGTATTTTAAAAAATGTGTAGATCATCACAAGTCTTGGGATTCTGTCTGCAACATATATCGCCAGGCAATAGCAATGGAACTCATGTGGCCAAATGTGAAAAGCCATTCCAACCCTTCAGTTGAAGGATATCTTGTCTGGGTAAACGAACAACAAGATCCGCTTTACAGGGCAAAATATGAGCAAACATTTGTTTACCTTCAGGCAATCATCAATTATCGGAAAGCCATAAGGACTAATAATTCGTTCTTAAAGAGAGCTGCTAAAAGATCATTTTCCCCAATTTGGTCCGCCAGACGACATCCAATTTATCGCTTTTTAGAGGTCGCTGATGAAGTTCAATTGATGCAGCTTTATCCGGAAGTTCATGAGACTATAGAGAAAAATTGTGTCGTGTCTAGATCAGGAATTTATGAACAACACCAGGGATTAGATGCAATTATCGAGGAAGTAAACAAGGCTTTGAAAGCTTTAATACCTCCTGTTCCACAATATCATCATTGGAAAGTTGCTGCGCGTAATTGCAAAAAGTTTTTTGAACTTAGGAATAATTTATTTAAATTAATCGGTTATAATGATCTTCAAGCATCTGGATCAAGAACTCGACCGGAATCCACCATGGAATGTCAAAGATTCCGAATTCATTTAAGAAGTCTTGAATTTACCAATCTAGATAATGCGAGATCAGTTTGTCAAAGTTTAGNCCAGAACCCAATCGCTTTATTACATTGAACGGATTTTTTGTTTCGAGTGGATAAGTAATCATTTGAAATCCATTGGTCGATAGCTCAATGTAATTACACTTTAAGTTTCGCGGCAGCACAACTATTCCCGTTTTTGTAAATATTAATATTCGTACGATACTGAAGTGATAGTATTTTACATTAACAGCATTTACAGCATTTTCCAATAGCAATTTCTCCAATAATATGTTCCAAAAATTTTTCCAATAATAAGTTTTCCAATAGCAATTTTTCTGATAGCAATTTCTTCCTGAAAATAGATATTCAAGAAGTGGATGTTGGAAAATTATTTTTCTAACGAGTTTGCTTGCGTTATGAGTAACTTTATTGAAAATTATTTGGTGAGACATTATTTGCACATTAAATTTTGGTAATCATTTTTTGGTTGAAGTAATCTAGAAGCATCGTTTGTTAAATTCTTTAATTTTATTGGTCAGTCATCATACATAATAGAATAATCTAGAAAAGAATTCTAGAATAACTCTATCAGCGATTATACCTAAATAAGGTATGATCGGCAATAATCAAATATGGTATATTCCCTGACTGTATTTATATAATAAACTAGTCAATATCTTTTTTTTCGATGACCACCNCTTAGGAATAATTTATTTAAATTAATCGGTTATAATGATCTTCAAGCATCTGGATCAAGAACTCGACCGGAATCCACCATGGAATGTCAAAGATTCCGAATTCATTTAAGAAGTCTTGAATTTACCAATCTAGATAATGCGAGATCAGTTTGTCAAAGTTTAGGAGAACATCATGAATTGAGTGAACACTTAAAAAACTTTACACATTTAGCAAAGCAGGCGCGGCAAAATTATATTATCGAAGTATTTTTTAATAAAAATCCTCCTCCTTTTTTTAGGCCAATACCGATTACAAAACAAGAAACAGATGCACAAGAAAACGAAGAAAATATGAAAAAGGCTGAAATCTTATTGAAGATCGAAACTTTCCTTGAACATTGTGAAAGCGCTCGGAAAAAATACCCTGGATTGAAATCAAAAAAGCGAAGCGAACTATTAAATATATTACAAGATATAAAGCATGCATTCAATTCGAATAATGAATTTAACGATTAATTTTTTTTTTATTTTTTTTATTTTTTTTTTCTCTAGCAGAAATTTCTCTGAAGTAATGTAGCACTGAAGATGTAAAAATACCGGCTTCACAATTATTTTTAGCATCGACTTCGTGTTCTGGTGATCCTGTGAGAAGATGAAAAGATAAAGGAGAGATACGTAGAGGGTTTCCTGAGAGATGCATCATCATGGGTATATCAAGAATAACGATCACATCACACAACATTTATTTTTTTTATTTATACTGTAACTTTTATACTTTTTTTATTTTTTATTTATGTAACTGCGTTATTACAAATAATAAAATTATCATTCATTATAATAAATAAACTTTGGTACATTTTTTCGTTGATTCGTCATAAACTTGCTCTATGATCATGATTCCACCTTTCCAATTTTATTCCTTTTACTCATGAACCCCAGAACCCAATCGCTTTATTACATTGAACGGATTTTTTGTTTCGAGTGGATAAGTAATCATTTGAAATCCATTGGTCGATAGCTCAATGTAATTACACTTTAAGTTTCGCGGCAGCACAACTATTCCCGTTTTNAAATTATTTGGTGAGACATTATTTGCACATTAAATTTTGGTAATCATTTTTTGGTTGAAGTAATCTAGAAGCATCGTTTGTTAAATTCTTTAATTTTATTGGTCAGTCATCATACATAATAGAATAATCTAGAAAAGAATTCTAGAATAACTCTATCAGCGATTATACCTAAATAAGGTATGATCGGCAATAATCAAATATGGTATATTCCCTGACTGTATTTATATAATAAACTAGTCAATATCTTTTTTTTCGATGACCACCACGATTACGGCTCATGTCATACAATATTTGTGATACATAAGGAAAATTTAATTGTCGAATTTAAGTAAATACATAACATAAATTGAATAATAAAAATTTAAAAGAAAATGTAATTAATGTAGTTATGATCCTATTAATCATAATAGTATCTTGAACTTAAATAAATAAATTTGGATGAGATCTGGAAATATTATCTAATCTTTGATACTCAAGAGCAACATTAGGATCCGTAATAAATGATCTATCTAAATGGGATATCTCAATATTATTTCAGGCGGGACATCTGCTGAGAACAACATATGCTTGCCCAGAAGAGAAGATATTACCATCCAATGCTAAGCAGACTTTTGGTAGAGTAAGACCTTGAGTCTTATGCACAGTCAAGGCAAAACAGTTTTATAATGGAAATTGAGTTCGTTTACAATTATTTCCATTAATTTCAAAATAATGGGTATGCCTATACGATTGGTGAAATCATGAATATAGCAGATGGTAGTTAATTTTGCAGGCATTTTCAAAAAAAATAGAATTAACAAAATTTTTTTTATCAAAAAAAAAAATTTAATTCAAAAAAAAAAATTCCGAAACCTATTTTTTTTATCTCAAAATTTTTACGGTTAACATTTTTTTGATCAAATAAGCTTGCACGGTAAAAAAAAATTCTTCTGTGGTCCATTAACTTTTTCCATTAGTAAATAATGGATTCATCACGATTACCAATAAAAATAATTCCTTATTCATTTATCTCATTTTTTTTACAGCTTCATTAATTTTTTGAAAATAATTTCTTATTCATTATATTTATTTATTTTTTGTGCCTCATCAATTTTGCGATTGCTAATAAAAATAATTCCATAAAATCATGAATATCGCAGATACAGATGGTAGTTGATTTTGCAGTCATTTTACATTTTAAAAAAAAATAGAATTAAAGAAATTTTTTTTTAGCAAGAAAAAATTAAATTAAAAAAAAAATTCCGAATCCTATTTTTTGATTCCAAAAAAAAAAAATTATTTTAATCAAATAAGCTCGTACGGTAAAAAAAAAAATTTCTTTTGTACCTCATTAATTTTTTTCATTAGTAATAATAGAGTCATCACGATTACCAATAAAAATAATTCCTTATTCATTCATCTCATTTTTTTTACGGCTTCATTAATTTTTTGAAAATAATTCCTTATTCATTATAACAATTGTGCACAAATCGAAATGCCATTATGATTACTAATAAAAATAATTCCATATTTATCGTGGCTCATCAGTCATCACGATTACCAATATAATTCATATGATTTGTGCAACAAAATAATTCTTTGAATTTTTCTTATATAAAGAACATTGATTCCCGGAGGGTGGGTGGGGAGTCACTCTAATCGATTACAAAATTGATTACCATTACAAAATCGATTTCGATTAAGATAATGATATGATTATTTAAAAACAAACCTATTTTTTTTCCTCTTCCGTGCAAGATTTTCTTACCAAAAAAGAGTATCATGGGCAAGTGTTTTGATTATCTTTTTCCTGGAACTTCACGGGATTTACCACTCACATTGCGAAGCTTATACACATGATGCCAACATGATTTAACAAAATAGGAAAAACATTAGCCCTAAAATCTATATCATTATAACATTATAATGTATCAAAAGGTGTTAACCCCGCTTTAGTCATCTCCTATTATGGTATATAATTTTTGCAAACTTCATTATAATTAGATTTCACCAAAATCTGCAGACAATATTGAGTACATGCTGTTGAAGTAGCCAGAAAGCCTTTAGGTACATTATCAGTAAAATAAAACACACCTCTTGTTAAAGATAAAACCAATATAAACACACATGCTTTGACAAAATAAAAGTTTACGAGCCACTTTAATACAATCAATAACAATTGTAGAATATTTGGAAAATAAAACCAGATTACTAAAAAGATCCGAACGATCTTTGGTAACCTCAAAAAATCATAATTTCTCATTAATAAAAAGATTAATGTTAAAAAGAATGAAATTAACAGTATTCCAAATAATGTAAGGAATATTATACCGATTGGATCAAACAAATGAAAAATTCCAATATAAGTAGTCCAGAATAACGCAACAACTAGAAGTGGGAAAAAAATCAGGAAATAAAATATAATATAGAATATAAGATCCTCGGTATTTGAAACACACTTGTTTTGAGTTAATGCTATTACTGCACAAGCTACATGCAAACACATATTTATAATCGACAATATCTTTATTTTCAACAAATCATCATAGGCAAAAGAAACTGTCAGTGGAATCACCCAAGTGACTATGTTATATAATATGTCATCTAGTAATGGCAATAGATTATTTTTCGTGAGCCAAGATCGCGTAGTCTCAGGTTTAATTGTAGGTTGTGTAGTCTCAGGTTCAACTGTAGGTTTCGTAGTCTCAGGTTCATTTGTGGAGATTTTGAACAAAACCATCAAAGTGATCGGAACCAATGTGATAAGAATTGCATCAAATACATCTCGATGAGATGAAAAAGATTCGTCCATTATAGATGCCATCGCTAGTGGAATAAACGAAAAGAATATGATTTTCTGGAAAATAAAATTTAAGAAAGTGATCGTAAGACCAGTAAAATTATTAAGATTGGTTTAAAAAGTTTTTATAATGTGTGTATTATACATGTCGTCAAAACTAATTTGGCCTTGACTCAACTCTTAAAATTTCAATTTTTAATTGCGTCTGACTCAATTAATTGCGTCAATCACTAATAAAAATCAAAATTTGCCTTGACTCAACTCCAATTTTTCTCAATTTTAATTGCGTCTGACTCAATTCAATAGTTTTGACGACATGTATAGTGTGTATATGTGATATATAGAGAGATAATGGAATATGTGTGTATGTGTGTGTGTGTGTATATGTTGTATTTATAGACATTTAGACATTGTTGATCGCAACGCTAAGATCACGAACAATAAAATAATTGGTTATTTAAGATCAATCCCATACTATAAAAATAATATTATCCAAGATTGTATTGTCCATTACTATTTCCCCTTCAGCTGATTTCAAGTACCCTAAAACAAAGTAATAAAGTATATTGTCGTAATGCTTTCTCTTTTATTATTCGATCATATTTTGATAACAATTTCCAAGGTTACAAGGACCAATGAAAATTTTTCTTTTCGTTATTTATAGCTTTTAAATATTTACGTGGAAAAAGGAAATAAATTATACGTTTTTATAAGAATAGAAT
Source organism: Diversispora epigaea (assembly GCA_003547095.1). Taxonomy (NCBI): domain Eukaryota; kingdom Fungi; phylum Glomeromycota; class Glomeromycetes; order Diversisporales; family Diversisporaceae; genus Diversispora; species Diversispora epigaea. The sequence goes on from PQFF01000383.1 coordinate 14,694, forward strand.
AATTTTCATTAAATGACCCAAATTGGAAATCTAAAAGGTCTACGTATTAAATTTATATTATTAGCCGCAGTTCTGGCAAAATATGACCCTTCATATGACATACAGTCATTGATCATTTGATATTTTGATGATACCAATTATTGTTGTTATGTAATTGTGTCAATTTCACATGAATCAATTCCAATTTATTGAGTTAAATAAGAAAACACAATTATTTAGACATAATCAAATTTTTTTATTAGTTCTAAATACATACTGGCGTTAGTGGTACGATCCGGATTAATCTGTGTAATCTGTCATCCGTATCACCATCAAAAATTTAATCCGTAATCCGTTATAGAGTCAATTTAATCAATCTGCTCAATCCACGAATAATCCGTTCAATCCGCGGATCATCTATTCAATCCGTGAATAATCCGCTTAATCCATCCAATCTGAGGATTATCTGTTCAATCCGCAGATCATCTGTTTAATCCGCAGATTATTCGTTCAATTTATTTTTTTTAAAGTATATATTTAACTTAAAATTTTATTATTTATTGATATTTGTTATTTAATTAAATAATTTATATTATTTATATATTTATTTAATTAATAATTAATTTTGTGAAATAGAAATACAATTTTATAATTTTTTATTTTTATTTATTAGTTATTTTACTAAAATATTCTTTTTTTTGTCTAACGGTACTGCGCCACCCGATTTCACTAAAAATAGTTCTAAAAATAATCAAAAAGTAATAATTAATACTTTTAAATATCTAAAAATTATCTAAACTAATAAAATAAATGAAGTATTATCCACTTACAACTCTATAAACTCCTTTAAAACTATATAATTACTGTTTTTTCTTGTTTAGATCTATAGAATAGTAATGTGAATAATGTGCTGATTTCACTATAAAATAGTTTTAAAAAGTAATAGTTAGTACCTTTAAATATCTAAAAATATTCTAAACTAATAAAATAAACGAAATATTATCTATTTACAACTCTATAAACTTCTTTAAAACTATATAATTACTCTTCTTTCTTGTTTAGATCTATAGAATAGTAATGTGAATAATGTGCCGATTTCACTATAAAATAGTTTTAAAAAGTAATAGTTAATATTTTTAAATATCTAAAATTATCTAAACTAATAAAATAAATGAAGTATTATCCACTTACAACTCTATAAACTCCTTTAAAACTATTTAATTACTCTTCTTTCTTGTTTAGATCTATA
>PQFF01000383.1:16619-37259 GCA_003547095.1 Diversispora epigaea
AACTAATAAAATAAACAAAATATTATCTATTTACAACTCTATAAACTCCTTTAAAACTATATAATTACTTTTCTTTTTTGTTTAGATCTATAGAATAGTAATGTGAATAATGTGCCGATTTCACTATAAAATAGTTTTAAAAAGTAATAGTTAGTACCTTTAAATATTTGAAAATATTCTAAACTAATAAAATAAATGAAGTATTATCTACTTATAACTCTATAAACTCCTTTAAAACTATTTAATTACTCTTCTTTCTTATTTAGATCTATAGAATAGTAATGTAAATAATGTGCCGATTTTACTATAAAAATAGTTCTAAAAAGTAATAGTTAGTACCTTTAAATATCTGAAAATATTCTAAATTAATAAAATAAATATAATATTACTCACTTATAACTCTAAACTCTTTTAAACTATATAATTATCTTTTTAATTCAAAATAATAATTGTAATATAATATTTAAAGAAAGAAATATCGTATCACAGATTAAAAAAATAATTTNTTTTTTAATCTAAATCTATAAAAACGGTACTGCGCCACCCGATTTCACTAAAAAATAGTTCTAAAAATAATCAAAAAGTAATAATTAATACTTTTAAATATCTAAAAATTATCTAACTAATAAAATAAACAAAATATTATCTATTTACAACTCTATAAACTCCTTTAAAACTATATAATTACTTTTCTTTTTTGTTTAGATCTATAGAATAGTAATGTGAATAATGTGCCGATTTCACTATAAAATAGTTTTAAAAAGTAATAGTTAGTACCTTTAAATATTTGAAAATATTCTAAACTAATAAAATAAATGAAGTATTATCTACTTATAACTCTATAAACTCCTTTAAAACTATTTAATTACTCTTCTTTCTTATTTAGATCTATAGAATAGTAATGTAAATAATGTGCCGATTTTACTATAAAAATAGTTCTAAAAAGTAATAGTTAGTACCTTTAAATATCTGAAAATATTCTAAATTAATAAAATAAATATAATATTACTCACTTATAACTCTAAACTCTTTTAAACTATATAATTATCTTTTTAATTCAAAATAATAATTGTAATATAATATTTAAAGAAAGAAATATCGTATCACAGATTAAAAAAATAATTTACAGATTAAAAGAATAATCCTCGAATTAGAGAACAATCTGGATTAATCCTTCAATCTGTAATCAATCCGTGATTAATCCGCGGATTAATATATATAATCCGAATTAATCCGGATTATATTTTTTTTAATCTGGATCTTTTAAATTTTTAAAAAATAATCCGTCAATCTGTGCCACCACGGATAATCCATCGGATTGACAGATAAGTCATCCACGGATCGCACCTCTAACTGGCGTTGCTACTTTTTTTTGTTTTTATTTTATTTTCTTCCTTTCATTTTATTTAAATATATGCACATACACTTTAATTATTGGGTATTACTAAATATCACTGCAGGTGATTGTCACCTCTAGGCAACCCTAACCTTAACTTTGCCAATATAAATTTAATTTTGCCCAGTGTGACAATCATCTACAGTGGCAAAAGTTTCATTTTTGATAGACTTATGGTTATTTTTTTGATATATTAAATTTTCATGTGACAAAATAGTTATCTTTTTGATACATCTATAAATAAACAATTATAGGCATATCAAAAAAATAACCACTTTTTTTTCACAGCATGACAGAAGTTCCCTTTTGATGATCATGTTACACAAATTTTCATATATAAAATATATATGATTTCAGTTAGTCTATTAATTGTCAAAATCATTGGTATGATAATAAAGTTACTAGAATATATTTCAACCATTTTTCTAACGAGCATCTGTAAACATCTGTTATTTTAAGTAGGTTACCTTAGAGATGAAATTTATGAAAAAGTTTATAAAAAAGGTTAAAAAAAATATTTTTTTATTATTTTATTTTGTTTTTTACATTTATTACTAGTTTTTTATATTATTAATTGTTACTACTAATAATGAAGATACATTTGTTTGTTCACCTTTCACTTTATTCGATTTTTTATCCTCTATAATATCATTTTCATTAATATTATTAAAATTCTTTTGTGTAAGTATATCTACTCCTTTTTTAATTATTTTTAAAAAAGAATTAACATTCTCAAAAATACTATTTTTATAAAAATTTCATACTAAATACACCTTCTGAAATAATACATTGGTCAAATGGAAAAAAATAGGACAGTTTTATCATAAATAAGATTCCGATTAATGGTTAAATTTGCTAAAATTTATTAAGTATAGGTAACCGATTTTTTCTGATTTATAAATAGGAATTTTCGATTTATGAATTTTCACAAATAGGATGTCCAATTTATGCATATTTGCGCTATCAATAGGATTCCGATTTTTGTTTATTCGACCAGTAATACATTAAATGATATCCATAATTATAAACAAATACCATACTATTGTTATTTTCTAATGAGAATTCGCAAGTACCACATAATCTTAATTTCGAAATATGTATATTATACATGTTGTCAAAACTATTGAATTAAGTTAGACACAATTAAAATTAAGAAAAATTAGAGTTGAGTCAAGGCAAATTTTGATTTTTACTAGTGATTAACGTAATTAGTTAAGTCAGATGCAATTAAAAATTGAAATTTTAAGAGTTGAGTCAAGGTCAAATTAGTTTTGATAATATATATAATATACATGTTTCCAAAATTAATTTTGGATTTTTGAGGTATTTCGTCTTTTTGAGATTTATGCAAAATCTATTCTATATATGAAAGTAAAAAAAGTACCTAATTATATGTATTTTTAATCAAGGAATTTATCTGGATAGTTAAAAAATTTTGGATTTTAAGTAAAATAATTTCGTCTTTTATGAAAAACTATTTTGACTTTTTTTGTAAGAATCCTCTTATGGCAGAAAACTACAGAAGCAAAGATAATTATTATATGCTCAATCCAGAGCAAGACTTAAGATATTAATTGATTAAATTAATAGGAGAACCTGTCCCCGCTTTATTGAATTCTTATACCTTATATAAAAATACATATAATTATTAATAAATAAAAATAAATATAAATACATATTACTTAGGTTCATAGAACCAGGTCCGGACAAGGCAAATTCATAGAAATATAAATATAATATAAATAAAATATAAATGAAATATAAATAAATATCCTTTGACCCAAATAAAGTAAATAAGCTAATTAATACAACAGGTCAAAGTACCAATAATAATAAATATAATAGATATAATATAGACAAAAATGTAAATACAATCAATCCTAATTGATTGTCGGTTACGCCTAATTTCCCATCTATGTAATCTGAAACATTAGATAAATTGGTAATACATTTGATATCAGATTAATGTAATACACATAGATTATCATGCACATCCGCGCACAAAGGCTAAATAANAGCAAAGATAATTATTATATGCTCAATCCAGAGCAAGACTTAAGATATTAATTGATTAAATTAATAGGAGAACCTGTCCCCGCTTTATTGAATTCTTATACCTTATATAAAAATACATATAATTATTAATAAATAAAAATAAATATAAATACATATTACTTAGGTTCATAGAACCAGGTCCGGACAAGGCAAATTCATAGAAATATAAATATAATATAAATAAAATATAAATGAAATATAAATAAATATCCTTTGACCCAAATAAAGTAAATAAGCTAATTAATACAACAGGTCAAAGTACCAATAATAATAAATATAATAGATATAATATAGACAAAAATGTAAATACAATCAATCCTAATTGATTGTCGGTTACGCCTAATTTCCCATCTATGTAATCTGAAACATTAGATAAATTGGTAATACATTTGATATCAGATTAATGTAATACACATAAATTATCATGCACATCCGCGCACAAAGACTAAATAAGAAAAGAAAAAGAAAGAAAAAAGAAAAATAGAGGGGGTAACACATAATCCGTTATATTTTTTTTCAAAATTACAATTTCGGGACTCCAAAATAATTTAGCGTGCAAGTATAATTATATGGTATGTAGTAGGAAGAAATCTGAAATCTATTTCTATTTCTAACATACTGAGATAATATGCCTTTATTTTTTTCTTTTTGATATAAATAGAAGTACTTTTTCCTTGGTTTTTGAATATATTTTCAAAATAATTTAATAAAAACAGACTTGTTTTTCAAATAAAAATTCAAGTGTAGTTTGAATATATGGATAATAGCAAGTTTTATTATAAATATCTTTAAATAAAAAATTATGATCTGCTATTATTTATTAAATTTAATTTATTTAAAATTTTATTATTTAATATTATATTATATAAAATAAAACAAATTCCTATTATATAAGCTTGTTTTACAATATTTTCAACAATTGCGTTTGATAAAATGTTGGTACGAATTCTACTATATATATTCTTTACATAATAGTCATTAAAATTTGATAAATAGTTTCATTTTTTGAGTTGAAATAATATTATTTATATTTTTAGCCAATTACATTTCATTATAATCATGTGATCTATAAACCAATTATAGTGAAATTCTGTCATGCTTTTTTTTACATGTATCTTCTATCAAAAATGAACCTTTTTTCCTACAGTGACATTTAACAATTTTCTTAATTATTTCACATGTCACGTATTATGTGTGTGACTATTAAAAATATTAGTAGCTGGGTTACATGGGTAATCACATGACTTACGCGAACGTTCATTCTGATTATCAAAATCAAATATCTCAAAAATCTTTTTTTTATAAACGATTAACAAATATCTGAAAGGCTTTGTGTAGGAAAAATATTATTTAGAAGTATCTTTTTCAATATATATTTAATTAATTAAATCTTTATATAATTATAATAGATTTCTCAATGTATAAAAAAATATTAATTTTAATGCTATAGAAAAAAAGAAATTTATTAAAACATTAAATAAATCATCATTATGTTATTTTATTGCCATATCTTTACTATCTCTATAGATTAATTATTAAATTTATTAATTCATCTAATATTTTTGATCCTGTGATCATCTAATTGACTATAAATCATAAGATTATCCTATATACTTATAAAACTCCTGGGAAAAAAAACTTTTTCTTTTTTTCCGTTTACTATTTAAATTTTGCAGTAAAACTTAAGTTGCTTTAGGGGAGTTAGTCTAGTCGAAGGTAACTGCACTGGTCGAAAATTTATAAAACCTACACCTATCGAGTATTAGATAGGTGTAGTATCCGTGTCCGATAAATGTGAAAAACATTTTCTCACACCTATCGGGTACCCAATATATGTACGATATTAGGTACGGATACTACACCTATCTGATACCCGATAGGTGTAGGTTTTATAAATTTTCGACCAGTGCTGCTAAGACTAGATTTGTTTAAGAAACTGAAAAATAGCAATGTTGGAACTGTGAAGTTGGTTCTGATTTTTTTGGAAAGAAATGTAAATAATAAATTTTATTCTTTAGCATGCTGTTAAAAGTGTATGAACTTTTGTCTAATCAAAAATTAAACTTGGATAGAGCACTGTGAGTTACTTCTTCTTTACCCTTGATAAAGATTTTATATAAATGTAAAAAATAAAGAAGTTCTTTAAAGTTATCACAAGTTGAAATATTATAAATCTAGTAGATATCTGGTACCTGATTCCAAGCAAAATATACATGTTGTCAAAACTAATTTGACCTTAACTCTTAAAATTTCAATTTTCAATTGCATCAATTACTAATAAAATCAAAATTTGCCTTGACTTAATTTTAATTTTTCTCAATTTTAATTGTGTCTAACTCAATTCAATAGTTTTGATGACATATATAATGTAATTAATTGAGTCAGACTATACATGTCGTTAAAACTATTGAATTAAGTCAGACGCAATTAAAATTAAGAAAAATTGAAGTTGAGTCAAGATAAATTTTGATTTTTACTAGTAACTGATGCAATTAATTGAGTCAGACGCAATTAAAAATTGAAATTTTAAGAGTTGAGTCAAGGCCAAATTAGTTTTGATGACATATATAAGTCAGACGTAATTAAAAATTAAAATTTTAAGAGTTAAGTCAAAATTAAATTAATTTTGATGACATGTATAAACCAGTTGCAACTAATTGCACCATAAGGAAAATTTAATTATGCCATATGTTGTGATACTTTTTTTGAATTACAGCAGGTATCAATGTAATTGCTAGTTCTTTCCTGCTTTAGCTTTCATTTTCTAATTCTTCTTGAAGTTATTATTAAATTAATAGTAGTTTTATTCTTGACTACAAAATAACATATATTAAAAATAATCAAAAATCAGCAAAATTTTTGATACAAATCAGTTTAGTTTATTTATAAATCAGTTACAAATTTTCGTGCTTATTTATGAATTAACTACAAATCTTCTTGCCTATTTACAAATTGGCTAAAAATCTTTTGTCTATTTACAACTTAGTCACAAATCTCACAAACCCATCAAAAATTTTGCTTGTTTTTGTTCATTCAACCAGTGTAACATATGTTTCATTTTTGTAATATCAATATTTGTAAAGTTATTTCAATTTAAACAATAATTTTAAAAACTAATAAAAAAATTTTCACATGATTTTTATTACAGATATTTTTTTCTGAACTTAAATAACTCAGCAAATATTGATGCTACAAATGTGAACCATATTGTATTTTGTAATCAAGAACAAGATTGTTCTATCTATCTTAGAAATACCTTAGTAAAAAATTGTTCTATGCTTCATAAACCACAAGTGACAGAAAAAAATGCAAAAATTTTTGAAAATAGTAAAAAACTTGTAGAAATTTTTATCTTTAAAAATTTTTTGGATTTTATCAATTGATTTCTTTAATTTCTATTTAAAAATTTTTTTTAATAAAATTTACAAAATTATTATTCTGGTAAAAAAAATTAAATAATCTAGATACAACATATTTGATCAAGTTATATAAATTAACCAATTAAAAAATAGATATTCTATTATAAAAAATAAATAATATAAAGTTATTGCAGTCTAGTGTTTTTCCATAAACGGAATTAAATCTAAGAATTTTTATTGGTAGAAATCTTTGCCTTTTTTGTCATAGAACTCATAAGAATATTCTTAAAATTCACACATGATTACACATGATACAATTTGAATTTTCTATTTAAATAAATTAACGAAGTACTTTTTTATTATTTTTTTTATTCATTTTCTATACAATCATAATCAATTTCTTTATTTATACTTCACAAATTTCGGATCTCTTGTAATATAATTAATAAATCATTTTTCTTTTTGAATCCTATTTTATGATATTTTTTACAAACATTATTATTTATTTGCTCAAGAAGAGATTCTATTTTGCGTAAAATTTCTACTCTTGTCCATCAGTAAATTTTTTTAAACGTAAGCCTTCGAAGTCCTTCACTCCGATAACCTTCAAATACCTCCAACATAAACGTAATATTTACGAAGGTTATTGATATTGAAAACCTTCATTTTTATTAATAAAACGTAATACTCCGGAGGTTATTGATATCGATAACCTTCAATAACCTTCACTTTATCATAATAAACGTAATATTTGCGAAGGTTATTGATCTGATAACCTTCAATAACCTTTGAAAACGAAATTATTATAATAACCTCCGATATAAAAAATTTCCTAATGTCATATTTAACTCATTCTTTTCAGCAATTTCTTCTTGTAAAGTAATTGGAATAGGCTTGAATGAGGAAACTGGATTTTTCTTGTAAAATACTTCAATAATAAACTCTTGTCAATTTTTTTTTGCTATAGAACTAAAATTATTTAATTGACTACTCAATTCAAATTTTTCATCTAAGCTTCTTAAAGAAGGTTTTGAAGTTACAGGATTAAGGAAGTCAAGTTTTTTCAAATGGGCTCGAAATCTTTGACATTCTACTATAAATTTAGGACGTATTCTTGGAAAATTTGTTTGAATATCATTACTTCCAATTAATTTAAAGAAATTTTGANACAAATTTCGGATCTCTTGTAATATAATTAATAAATCATTTTTCTTTTTGAATCCTATTTTATGATATTTTTTACAAACATTATTATTTATTTGCTCAAGAAGAGATTCTATTTTGCGTAAAATTTCTACTCTTGTCCATCAGTAAATTTTTTTAAACGTAAGCCTTCGAAGTCCTTCACTCCGATAACCTTCAAATACCTCCAACATAAACGTAATATTTACGAAGGTTATTGATATTGAAAACCTTCATTTTTATTAATAAAACGTAATACTCCGGAGGTTATTGATATCGATAACCTTCAATAACCTTCACTTTATCATAATAAACGTAATATTTGCGAAGGTTATTGATCTGATAACCTTCAATAACCTTTGAAAACGAAATTATTATAATAACCTCCGATATAAAAAATTTCCTAATGTCATATTTAACTCATTCTTTTCAGCAATTTCTTCTTGTAAAGTAATTGGAATAGGCTTGAATGAGGAAACTGGATTTTTCTTGTAAAATACTTCAATAATAAACTCTTGTCAATTTTTTTTTGCTATAGAACTAAAATTATTTAATTGACTACTCAATTCAAATTTTTCATCTAAGCTTCTTAAAGAAGGTTTTGAAGTTACAGGATTAAGGAAGTCAAGTTTTTTCAAATGGGCTCGAAATCTTTGACATTCTACTATAAATTTAGGACGTATTCTTGGAAAATTTGTTTGAATATCATTACTTCCAATTAATTTAAAGAAATTTTGACGTAACTAATTTAATAATATATAAATTTTCTGTAAATTTATTTTTAATAATTATTTAAAAAAATAAAGTTAAAATTATTAACTTGAAAAAATTTTTTGCAGTTACGTGCAGCAATTTCCCAATGGTGTTGTTGTGAAACAGGAGATATAAAAGATTTTAATGCTTTATTCACTTCTTCCAAAATTGCATCTAATCCTTGATATTGATTGGAAAAACCTGATCATGATATTATACAATTTTTTTTAATTAGATTACGTATATCTGGATGAAGTTTTATTAATTGTTCTTCATCTGCAACTTCAATTAAACGATATATGGGGTGACGACGTTGTTATCGGAGTCAATCATTATAATTTGTTTATGACTAACCTGATACGTTTTACGGTTCTTTTAGGAGTTTAACGTGCTATGTCTATACTTGCACGCAAAATTATTTTGGGGCCCTGAAATTGCAATTTCGAGGAAAAAAGTCGAAATAGTTTTTCATAGAAGACGAAATTATTTTACTTAAAACCCGAAATTTTTTGACCACCCAGATTTATTCTTTGATTGAAAATACATATAACTGGGTACTTTTTTTACTTCCATATATAGAATAAATTCTGCATAAATCTTAAAAAGTCGAAATACCTCAAAAATCTAAAATAAATTTTGGGAACATGTATAGTTATGTCCAAAGACACATGACAGTTTGGTTTCTATTTTGCTTATAGAAGGCACCAGTCAGTTTATAGACATAATCAGTCTTTTCGTTGCAGCGACGCCCTTTAACATTGTTATATCTAACAAGAGGTGTAACTGTCTATGCATTTAAATATAATGTATCTGCGTATTAACTCAAACGCAAAAAGTATTCTCTCTTTAAAAACATTACTACGTATTAACTCAAACGTAAAAAGTATTCTCTCTTTAAAAACATTACTGCGTATTAACTCAAACGCAAAAAGCTATATTCTTAAAAATAAATATGCGTTTACTCATCAAACGCTCAAAGATAATTTGCGTTTACTCATCAAACACTCAAAGATAATATCTTCTTCCAACATAAGTCATGACTTTATTTATTCTTCTACAAAAGTTTATATTTTATTTCATTAACTCAAGAATATTAACATTATACAATTATGCAATCAAGCATTTAATCCCATAACATTCAATATTTCTTTATTAATTATATGTGTTAGTTTATTAATAATTAAAAATACAAATAAAATAATAATTTTTTATTATTTTCGTTATTCAAGAACTTTAGGGTTAAGAATAAAATAAAAGTATTTTTCTTAAATACAAAAGGTTTATTACCTTTAGAAGTCCTCTCCTAAGAATTGATTAGTTCCATCCTTTTTATTAAAAGGAGGATTGGAATTCAAAGATTGTCTCTTAAGAATTGATTAATTCCATCCTTTTTGTTAAAAGGAAAATTGAAATTCAAAGATCATCTCTGTTAAAAGATCTGGAAAAGGCCTTGTATTTATAACTATTGGGGTTACACTATTCTTCCTATTTTAGTAATGTGATCTACTATTTTACTGTGCCACTGTGTTACTTACTATTACTGCACTTTTGTGTAACCATTACTGTTATCATGTAACTTTACTGCGCCACAAAGTCATGTGATCAAACTATTTATAAATTGATATACATATAAGAATCTAATACTAATAGGGTATTTATATTAAATATTGATATTTATTATTGCTATCTTTGTTATTTATTTAATAAAATTTGACTGCGGTTGGTTAAGTTCTCGTGATATTTCACTATATAACAACATACAGATCAAATAGGGAAAAATGCTTTTCGTGCTGCATTTTTTAATGAGGGACGATTAATACGAATAACTGTTCTATAATTAATTATTGCTTGTAGATAATAGAATATCTATTTGATAATAGAATATTAATTGATTTAATTGATTCAATATTAAATATTTTTAATTGATTTATTAATTTAAATATTAAATAAATACAGTCAGACCTCTCTATAATCACACCATCGGGATCATAGTACCTTTTTTTAAAGATGTGCTTATATAGAGGTTGTGCTTATATAGAGGTTTTTTTTCTATATGTTCATAGTAACTGGTTTTAAAATAGGTGTGCTTATAAAGAGAATTTTTATATGATGTGCTTATAGGGGGGTGACTATAGAGAGGTCTGACTGTATATTTTTTTACTTGTTCATATTTTATTTGATAAATTGGATCATTTTGTTCTTTGACCCATAATAAATATCCTTCTACTGATGGATTAGAATAATTTCTGACATATGGCCACAATAATTCTAAAGACATAGCATGGTGATATATATTACAAATTGAATCCCATGCCTTATAATAATCACCACATTTTTTAAAGAAATTCAATTGATTTTCTGTTCGANAATATTAAATATTTTTAATTGATTTATTAATTTAAATATTAAATAAATACAGTCAGACCTCTCTATAATCACACCATCGGGATCATAGTACCTTTTTTTAAAGATGTGCTTATATAGAGGTTGTGCTTATATAGAGGTTTTTTTTCTATATGTTCATAGTAACTGGTTTTAAAATAGGTGTGCTTATAAAGAGAATTTTTATATGATGTGCTTATAGGGGGGTGACTATAGAGAGGTCTGACTGTATATTTTTTTACTTGTTCATATTTTATTTGATAAATTGGATCATTTTGTTCTTTGACCCATAATAAATATCCTTCTACTGATGGATTAGAATAATTTCTGACATATGGCCACAATAATTCTAAAGACATAGCATGGTGATATATATTACAAATTGAATCCCATGCCTTATAATAATCACCACATTTTTTAAAGAAATTCAATTGATTTTCTGTTCGATATCCTTGACTTATTGCAAATTGTTTTATATCAATTAACCTAAATTTAATTAATTAATTTAATTAATTAAAATAATTAAATAAATAGAAATTTATTTCTAATTAATTTAAAGGCATACCAATTTAATTCTACATATGTTTTAAGTATATTCATTTCCTCATGTAATTGTTCAGGTATAAGAATTAACCAAGGAAATTTTTCTCTCAATTTAATAGTATAATGATATGGAACTCCATCACATGTTACTGCTACCCATTTGCGTATTCCATTTTTTACTTCTGTTATTTCTTTTATATATTAAAAAACTTTTTCTACATTTCCTATAAGAAGTCGTATACTTAAAATATACTTAAATTTTTTTAAAATATACTTAAAAATTTTTAAAATATACTTAAAATATACTTAAAATATACTTAAAATTTCTTAAAATATACTTAAAATATACTTAAATTTTTTTAAAATATACTTAAAAATTTTTAAAATATACTTAAAATATACTTAAAATATACTTAAAATTTCTTAAAATATACTTAAAATTTTTTTAAAATATACTTAAAATATATTTAAAATTTTTTAAAATATACTTGAAATATACTTAAAATTTTTTAAAATATACTTAAAATTTCTTAAAATATACTTAAAATATACTTAAAACAGGTAATGATAAGTATATTTTAAGTATATGTAAGTATATTTTAAGTATATTTTAAATATATTAAAAATTATGTCACCCGAATTAAATATATTTTTAAGTATATTTTAAGTATATTTTTTACATATATTTTTAAGTATATTTTTTAAGCATATTGTAAGTATATTTTAAGTATATTTTAATATATATGTTAAAATACTTAAAATATACTTAAAAATATATTTAATTCGGGTGCCATAATTTTTAATATATTTAAAATATACTTAAAATATACTTACACGTACTTAAAATATACTTATCATTACCTGTTTTAAGTCCATTTTAAGTATACTTTAAATATATTTTAAGAAATTTTAAGTATATTTTAAAAAATTTTAAATATATTTTAAGTATATTTTAAAAAATTTTAAGTATATTTTAAGTATATTTTAAAAAATTTTAAGTATATTTTAAGAAATTTTAAGTATATTTTAAGTATATTTTAAGTATATTTTAAAAAATTTTAAGTATATTTTAAGTATATTTTAAAAAATTTTAAGTATATTTTAAAAAAATTTAAGTATATTTTAAGTAATACGACTTCTTATAGAGATTTAATATTGAATTGGGATTAACATTTAAAGGAACGGAAATATAGATTTCAGAAACACAAACCCCTTCATCAGCAATTAATCGCTGAATAATACTAATTCGTGGAACAGAAATTGATTTAATTTTATTTTTAAAATTATGAATTTTAAAACTAAATAGTTTTGTTGATTTATTTAATTGATTAATCTCTTCAATTATATTTTGATTTTTTCGTAATTTTGTTACTGTAGGTAATCGAAACTGAATTTTTTCATTAAAATTTGAACAATATTTTTTATGACTATTATTAAATAATGTGTTTTCTATAAGAGCATCTATATTATTAGTTGTAGATAATTTTTTATCACATAGTTGTTCAATTATTTCAGTTAAATAATTATAAAGTTCGTGATTAAATTCTTGTTGCATTTGAGATGAAAAATCAAAAAGACCTTCATATTGTGACTTTATTAAAGAATTATATAACCAAGGATCATTAATTTGTTGAATTTTATTTTGTGAATTTATATCAAATGCAACAAAACTAGTGACAGTATGAAATGTAACCGTATTAAATCTACGATCAAGATAATTTTTTTGTCCTCTTTGTTCATTGTCAAAAGCAAGAAATAAAAGTCCTTTGGATAAAGATTCTTGTTCTTTTGATAATTCCTCTAACCACTTTAAAAATCGAGTATAACATCCAGCACTTGTAATGTGATTATCAATATTGATAATAGTTTTTGAATGTGCTAGAGAATATTTAATAGCAGATGCTAAAAGATTAATTTCTGATACATATTTTCTATGCCGTGATTATACTTGCACGCAAAATTATTTTGGGATCCCGAAATTGCAATTTCGGGAAAAAAAGTCGAAATAGTTTTTCATAGAAGATGAAATTATTTTACTTAAAACCCGAAATTTTTTGACTATCCAGATTTATTCTTTGATTGAAGATACACATAACTGGGTACTTTTTTTACTTCCATATATAGAATGGATTCTGCATAAATTTCAAAAAGTCAAAATATCTCAAAAATCTAAAATCAATTTTGGAAACATGTATAGCCGTGATTCATATATTGCATCTACAGCAACTGCACATTTGAAGATTTTTTCATTAATTGAATCATTTTTATTTTGATTATTGTAGGTTAATGTTTCAATAAATTTGACTATAACTTGATTTCTTTTATTTAATCAATATTGAGGTGTATAATCTATAAGATTATTTAACAAAAATCTAGATGTATTTCCAATTAAAAATTCAATATCGTTGTAAATATTCTCATGTTCAATTAATGCAATTTCAACAATGGTATTGATTCATTTTTGTTGATTACTATATCGAGTATCCCATCAGTGATTAAGAATTTTTATTTTATTACATTGTTCTTGATATTGGTGCTGAATATCAATTATATAATTATTTGCATTATCTAATCTACTAGATAATTCTGCTAATTCAAATTGTTGATTTCTAATATTTTGTTCTAATTGTTCTATTAAAATATTAAGATCTAAAATACAAGTTTTACTTTCTGTCAACGATTATTAAGTTTCTTAATTTGATTTAAAAGATTATTTGTATTTATTAGATAATTTTCTGTAGTTTGGGTTTCTGCATCTTGGGTATTAGAAATAAAATAAGATTCAGAAGTTTGAGAACTAATATCTTGGGTATTAGAAATATGAGATAATTCTAATTGACTATTGTCAATACTATGTCTCATTCTTTTTTTACTATTACATGTCTTAATAGAATATATTGATTCATTTGAATTTGAAAGAGACTCGTAAAAATTGTTTTTAGCTATAATTTGATTGTAATGTCTTTCACAAAAAGAATATAGTTCTAAAGATGTTTTACGTAAAACTAATTTAGGAAAAAAATTATTATAAAGAAAAAGTCGACTGACTGCTTTTTGACTATTAGCATATTGCCACACTTGTGCTTCTTTAGTTCCACATTCTATTAAACCTTTTTGTTTATACGAAGCAAATAAATCTACAAAAAGGCATGGCAGTTCTTTAGGATAGGGTCTTGACACTTAAAAAAGTAATAAAAATATTAAAAAAATTAATTTTGTTATAAAAAACTCTTTTATTATTTAGTACTATACTTTTTGAAAGAGAAGTGATCCTTGAACTATATATCTTTTATTATTTATTTATATAGTTTTATGTACATAAGTATATAACGTTCGTCTATAAAAAGACATTAGAAATCGGATCTTTAGATTGAATTTTAACCAATTAAAATTTAAAGTGTGACCGTTGATCATTCTAGAAATGTTCCGTTACACCAAATCAGATTTGGAAATATTCCTGACTGTATTGGCAGATCAAATGTCATATGAAGTTTAACTAATTAAATTACAATCCTTATATTACCAGATGAGCACCCAATCATCTGATTTCAAAAAAATACTTTACTCAATAATGCAAAATTCCGCTCAAAATAATTGTTCCGGTGATAATATATTTAATCAGTAAGAACAGTAATAGCTTGATTATTCATACATACATTTACTTTTGACAAGTGATAATAGGGATCATCATTAATTTACGATTTCGATACCTTTATATCACTAGACAACAAAAATGCAAATCATGAACACTATATTATTTATAATGATTTGAATTATTAATAATTTTTAATATCTGATATTAAATTCTAATTATCATCATCAATCAATATTATCTGTTCTGCTATGTTATGTTATTCATTTTTTTTTAATAATTACTAAAACACATCGAATTATGTTATGCTCCTAAATTATATAAATAATCTCAACCAAACGTAAATTAGCGAAACAAAGAGAGAAACAGGATATTATAAAAAAAATAGAGAAAAAATGTGTGTAAAATAAATAATATAATAAATAAGTATATATGATAACTTGAATTATTAAAATAAATAATTTAGAAAAAAAATAATACAAATAATAAACTGATGAATAAAAAATTTGTAAATTATTCTAGACTAATAATAATAATAATAATAATAATAATAAGATTAAAAAAATTTAAATGTCTATTTATGACGGGTGGTGGTACATGAAAATATATATATAAAAAAAATATATTTCGAAAAAAAAAAAACCTACTCTAGTTCAGCAATAAATTTTTAACCTTTTTTTTAAAAAAAAAATTCGAAACCTTTTCTTTTTCTTCCTTTTTTTATCTTACGAATTTCCCAAAAATTAAAAAAAAAATATATAAATTATGTGTTTAATTATTTGTATTACTTCGTTAATAAATAAATAAAATAAATAAATAAGGAAGTAAAAATTATCTGTTATTATTATTATTTCACATTGACATATCTTCCTATAGCTGCCACAATTTGTTCCTTATTCTTCTTATCATCTGAAAAGAAATAATAAGATTCTGCAGATTTAAAATCAACTTTAAATGAATTAAGTATTAGCACTTCGGATTGAGCATCTGTTACGCCAGAAACTTGTCCATCGAGATCAAGTTTGGAAATTGGTAATTTATCGGTTTCATCTCGATAGAGGTAAAGTGTTTTCCCTCGAAGTTCAAAGAAACGGCGTTTCNATAGAGAAAAAATGTGTGTAAAATAAATAATATAATAAATAAGTATATATGATAACTTGAATTATTAAAATAAATAATTTAGAAAAAAAATAATACAAATAATAAACTGATGAATAAAAAATTTGTAAATTATTCTAGACTAATAATAATAATAATAATAATAATAATAAGATTAAAAAAATTTAAATGTCTATTTATGACGGGTGGTGGTACATGAAAATATATATATAAAAAAAATATATTTCGAAAAAAAAAAAACCTACTCTAGTTCAGCAATAAATTTTTAACCTTTTTTTTAAAAAAAAAATTCGAAACCTTTTCTTTTTCTTCCTTTTTTTATCTTACGAATTTCCCAAAAATTAAAAAAAAAATATATAAATTATGTGTTTAATTATTTGTATTACTTCGTTAATAAATAAATAAAATAAATAAATAAGGAAGTAAAAATTATCTGTTATTATTATTATTTCACATTGACATATCTTCCTATAGCTGCCACAATTTGTTCCTTATTCTTCTTATCATCTGAAAAGAAATAATAAGATTCTGCAGATTTAAAATCAACTTTAAATGAATTAAGTATTAGCACTTCGGATTGAGCATCTGTTACGCCAGAAACTTGTCCATCGAGATCAAGTTTGGAAATTGGTAATTTATCGGTTTCATCTCGATAGAGGTAAAGTGTTTTCCCTCGAAGTTCAAAGAAACGGCGTTTCCAGAACTTTTTTTGTGTAATTAGAAGTGATAAGGATGAAAATGAAAAATTTAAGTATACCATTATATTTTATAACATAAATGAATTAAAAAAAAATAAATAATAATCCAAATACATACGTAAACACCTCCACCTTGAACTGTAATGTAACCTTTTAGCGTAACCTAATAATTGTTATATAAATTATTAATACGAGTAATAAATAATAATAATAATAAAAAATCTAAGTGCTCCGATCTTGAAATTACCTTTCCACTCTTTTCCAATTCTGCAAATTTAGTTCTAAGTTCTTCATTACGCTTTCGATCAGCTTCTTCACGAGCTTTTCGGTCAACTTCAGCTTTAGCCCTTGCTTCTGCTGCTGCCTTTTCTTTTCTTTCTTGATCGGCAGCTTCGATTTTTCTTTTCTCTACTTCTTCCATAGCTCTCCTTTGTGCGGCTTCCCTAGCAACTTGTTCAGCTGCTCGTCTTTGTTCACGTTCTCCTTTTTCACGAGCTTGTCTTTCAGCTTCTTCAACTGCTGCACGTCTTTCTGCCTCCTGTTGTTGCTGTTGTAGCTGTTGTTGTTGCTGCTGTTGTTGTGATGGTGGTGCTGAATCATCAACTTCAACTTCTGGTTGAGGAGCGATTGATCTAGATAAATTAGTAGATGATGATGGTGATGGAGGAGTATTTGTACTTGACGGTGGATTTCCTAAATTTTGAATCCGTTTGGGAGTTTGAGGAGAAGGAGAAATTGGTCTCTCGGATGGTTCTCCAAGTTTCAAACGATTGCGTACATTAGCTTCTGTAAGATCATTAGGAGTAGATGCGCTAATCTGAATTTGGTGCGCCTGCTTGACACGCCATTAGAGGAGCGTGGGAGGTAAGAGTTTTAGAAATAATAATGCATTATCAACTAAAGTGGTAATTTTGTATCATCAAATTTTATAACTCACGAGACATACCTTAAATAAAGCACCAACAGCTCTTCCATGGACTAAGGCACGAGCTGTTTATTAATATTTAATTTAATTTTAATTAAAGTTTTTATTAAAGAAATAAATTATATCTTTCCCCGTATATTCTTTTATATACAAAACAAATTTTTTTTATGAATTACCTCTTCGCACACCACTATATAATATAATTTTTAAAAAAGAATTTATTAATTATTATAAAACTATAAATAATTATAAAGATTATAACATCGAATATTTTCTTATATAATTTACCTGACTGCTTCGCTTACATAAGTTAATAAGACAAATCTATTTTCAATTCTTAAAAATCCATAAAGTACTTCTTCCTTGAGATTATTACGAAGTTCTTCAAGACCACCTGAACCTTTAGAATAAAGAGAAATTTTATCTCTTGTATCATGATATCCTAAAATGAGCCTAATAATAACAAAAAATATTTATATTAGTAAAAGAATTCTTTTTTTTTAAGGAATTGAAGTAATTGATATGTAATATAATAATAATAATAATAATAATAATTTATTCATCCATTTTAAAATAATTGAACCTTCGAATAGTTTACCCCTAACTAATTAAAAAAAGAACGGAAAAGAAGAAGAAAAGAATAGAATGGAAAAAGAATCCTGAACAAAACGGAATCAGTGTATGAATAAAAATATAGAAATACTAGGAATACACACCAATTAGTATCCTGCCCACTAGTGATCGCTTCATATGCTACTGAAATCTCGGGGTCAGTTAAATCGCAAGACATTGTATTTTATTAAATGAGTATGTTCACCAGCAACACGCTCTAAAACTTGGGTGAAAAAAAGGAAATCGCTTAAAAAAAGCTAACAAGAGTTGAATAATCGAGTAAAGTGCAAGAAAATATTGAAAAGGAGTGAAAGGACTATTTTGTTCGTCAAGAGAAGAAACCGTGATGACGACTTTGTAAGTTTATTTTTTACAATTTTTGCTTATAAAAAACTATAAAATAAATAGTTTTGTGTAGTATTTTGCTTTTTTTGTGATGCATAAATAATATGTTTAGTGTAATATTGCGAATATGTCCAAAATATGTCCAATTATTCAATCTTTTCATTTCACAAAAAAAAACAGCTTTCCTAAATTGAATTTTACACAGCATAATATAATATTCGCCAAATCAAAACAAAAAAAAATATAAAAAAATTATACTTAATTTCTCGACTATTTACTTACAAAAATTCAATTCAATTTTATTACCTTGTGATACAGTAAAAGATAATGTCATAATGCGTATTATGCATATCCACGAACGTATTCATTTTCATTATTTTCAATTATTTAAAAAAATTAATTTGGAACGTATAAAAAAATAAACGTAACTGATGATTCATAATCAAAATATATGCGCGAATTTTATTTTAAATCACCTATTGCTATATTATATTATATTATATGTAAATAAGTAAATAATTAAATACGGTGGCAATGTTCAATTCCTTCATTACGGTCAACAATGAGAAATAATAATAATAAGATTTATGTTAATTTAATTTAATTTAATTTAATTTACTGGAATACTTTGAGGAAATGAAAATAAGTTATTAGGATCATATTTTCTTTTTATCTTTACCAATTTTTCAAAATTTGATCCATAATATTTATGTTGCCAATCAACTAAATCTCTATCAATATAATTTTGATAACTAAATTGACTTGTATATTTTTTCTGAAATTCGATACCAAATGATTTTAATTTATTCAAACATACATCAGATTGATCTGACAAAGTGGTTAATACTTGTATCGCATATAATGAATTTCGATGAACAAAAGCTGTAGCACCTGAATCTACCAAATTTATTGCACTACCGTCATATAAATCAAAAATGGCGCTTGTAGAACATGGTAGTGTTTTAACAAAATCAGCAATATATTGAATACCATCTTGAGAGAGACCAGGTGAATTTACATAGAATGATTTTGCTTTGAATTTGTATGGCTGAAGTTGTGGATTTCTAACTTGATCAGGATTAGTATATGCCCATCTGACTACACTATCAAAGAATGTTTCTTCATTGAATCGAGGATTAGCATTTGTAGCTGATACAATGTCTTGCATAACTTTTTGAGCTTGTTGACTATTTCCAAGGTATAAACCAGTAAGTTGAAATGCGGATTGTGAAAATTCTAAAGAGAATGTTACTTCTTTTTGAAGTTTTGTTCCATATTTATGAACTGCATTAAAAACTGTTTGAATATTTGATATATCATAATCAATAGTAATCGATGTGACTTTATCGGGAACAGGTGAAAGTTTAAATGTTAATGATGTAACTATTCCATAACTTCCACTTCCTGCGCCACGAAGGGCAAAGAATAAATCAGAATTTTGATTGTTATCCGCCGTAATCAATTGACCATCCGCATTGACCATTTGAATGGAAATTATATTATCGGAGGCTAGACCAAATTTTCTGGAAGAAAATCCAAAACCCTATTTATTCAAAAATCATAAAAATATTTATTTATTTATTTTATTCATTTTTATTTATTTATTTATTTATTTTATTCATTTTTATTTATTTATTTATTTATTTGTTTTTTTTTTTTTTTTTTTTTTTTTTTTTTTA
>PQFF01000383.1:37376-85485 GCA_003547095.1 Diversispora epigaea
TATTTATTTATTTATTTTATTCATTTTTATTTATTTATTTATTTATTTGTTTTTTTTTTTTATTTTTTATTTTTTTTTTAAAAAAAAAGAAATTACTTACCCCCCCTAATGAATGACCAGTAATACCAACACTAGGACAAGTACCAGCAGGTATTAAAAATCCCTTTTCACTTAAGGCACTATAAATTGGACCTAATCTCTGTCCAGCTCCAATAACTGCAGTTTTTTTATTGGAATTAATAAGAATTTGATTCAAATTTGTCACATCTACTACTATTACACCATCTCTACCACCTGTACAATAATCTTCATATGAGTGTCCACCTGATCTCGCAGTAATTCCAATTCTCAAAGTTTTCGCACATTTTATGGAAGTCGCAACATCTTCTTCTTTATCGACGTGAATTATCACGGTTGGTTTATAAGTGACACGAGTATTTTCATTAATAATATCACTATTATATTCTGAATCAGTGGGAAATACTTTTTTTCCTGAGATCGAATTTAAACAAGATCGAAGGTCTCGTTTATGTTTCATTCTTTTATTGTAAATTTTAGATGCCAAAGTGAGATTTGTTGTTAAAGTCAAATAACAAAATGACCAAAGAAATAAAAATAAAATTAATTTTTTGTATAACGGTGGTGATGCCATCATTATTTTATTATTTTATTTTTTTATTTATTTTTATTTTATTTTATTTCTTACAATTTTTGATAATTCGAAAGGTTATTTTATATACGACTTTCTCCTTAATAAATTATTAAATTAATTAAATTAATCTATATGTTGATCTACATAATGCATAAATTATAATATTGATAATATAATTGAGCTTTAGCCATCCCCAAATTGGGATTTAATTTTTGATCAAAATGGAAATTAATAACAAGATTAAAATGGAAAATTTTAATTTTCTGTGAACTCAAAATTAGTATGAAAGTATAAAATGAGACTATTTTTCTAAAATAGATTTTTGAAACAATTATTACAACTTTCAACAGTCTCTAATAATAGAAAAATCGATTGTAAATGAATTTTTATATTAACACAGTTAACTCTATAAACGCACCCCCCTTGGTGAGCTGAAGAGGGAGTGCATTTAGGGAGAGAAATTTCTTATAGAGAGTTGACTGTATTCTAATATAAAAAAAATTTTATTTATCAACCAATAATATATTTTCATCCATCACAAAAGAACAGTTGTACGTATATGAATTAAATCTTGAATTAAAAATTTGTGTAACCTTAGCCGTAAATTTTCGATTCATATAAAAAGTCCAACATAAAATAGAATATATTATCCCGTTTTAAATTCATTTTTCTTCGAAAAACCTTGCCAAAATATTGTCTTGGATGACTTCTTTTTTTTCTAAAAATTAAGTTCTGATGGCATAATTAGATATAATTCCATATGAGGAAAAGGATTTATTAGTAGTTTCCGACCGATCAGTTTTTTACAGATTTTATTTAGTTATTATTTTATTATAGAGTTTAAATATTTTTGTCATTTATTATTTAGTTATTATTTTATTATAGAGTTTAAATATTTTTGTCATTTATTATTTATAATAATAATAAAGTTCAATCAAAGTATACTTTAAAGTGGTGAATTTATTAGTTATTACAATTATTTATAAAATTTATTTTTTTTTCGTTTTTCCTAATTATCGATCGATTTTGTGTTTTTTCCATTTTTTTTCTTGATTTTTCTTTTAAATCGGATACTGTACAATTTTTTAAATACTTCTGCATTTAATTGATTACAATTTTAATGCTGCGTTTCAAATGTTTTAAGAATACACCTATTAATAATCGTGTTGGTGATGATGATACTATTTCATCAAGAAACTAATCCGAAAAATTCTCTCATTTTCTGATTGTTTTAATCATTAGAGGATAGATAAATTATTGGGGGCACTACACATATATAGCGATCATATGTAGTCTTTAAGATGTGGTAAATCATCACATTTTCACTAATTTTTATATATAAATTATCACATCCTGTAACAATGACATTTCGTATCAAATAAAAAAAAGATGAGAAGTATGGCCCCAGCAAAAGCTTAAGACTACGTAATATATTAGAAACCATGTAAACTATGTGAATAATAGGATTTACTAATCTAAGCCATCACACAGATCTATACTTACTAAGAATTAATGTAATTTGGTTCCAATATTCTTTGATATATTCACAATGGAATATTGTTTTATTTTTATTAGAATCTTTCTATATACTTTTTAATATTTTAATCAAAAACTAGATATAAATGATACTATAAGTACTGAATTAACAGGGTAAATTAAATATTTTCTCGATGAACAAATAATTTCCATCTACATGAAAAGTAGACAAAAGCCCTGGAGAAAATTAAATGAATTTATTCTTGAAGAAGAGACTTCAAGTTTACATGAGAACCCTAAAGCAATGTATAAAGATACCAAAAAAAATTGAAAATCAATTAACATCAATAAAAAAAATCCAATATTCCAAAAGATCATATGCTTGGATTCAATCAACTACAAATCTAAACACATTTGATGAATGCTGAAAAAGAATTCTCTAAAATATTTTAGTAAGTAAATTACAATAGTTACTTTGGGCATTTGGAGATAATTCAAGAAACAAGAGAAAAAAACTTAATACCATTACCATTGATTTTGGATCATTTAAAGAAATGCACATCTTTTCTGTTCCACGGAAAGCTTTAGTAAAAGAACATATTTTTATGTCTTAATAATAAATCCTTTTATCAATAAATTTCAATTTAATAACTTTTGTGATAAAAATTAAATAGCATAACAAATAGTTATCCAATTCAAGTAAAAACACTTTGTCATATATAATTAGCATAAAGGATCTTAACTTTCAAGATCAGCTGCTTGAAAATTTCTTTTGTGAAAAAATCATTTTTTATATAATAAAAAATATTTGTGTAATGTAAAAATATTATAATGCAAATCTACAATTATTTTTATTTTAATCAGTTAATTTGCTAATACATCTACTGTAAAAGTTTTGGACTTATTGTTTCAAAATTGAAAGAATAATAATGGTAAGTATTTCAATCTTGGTATTTAAAATTATTATTGAAAATTTAAGTGTTCACTTTTCTTTTAATTCTTTTTCAATAAATCTAAAATCTATATGGTATATACACTTTATTTCTTTATTTATAGCTTAAAGTATACTTAGTTGATGTTTTAGTTTGTTTGTTTTTGAAATGCTGTCATTTAATAACAAAATAATACCTTTTGTCTCAAGAATTCTTTGGTTTGCTTTCTTTTTGTATTAGAATTGACTGGTTGAATGAAGAAAAACAGGCAAAATTTTTGGTGCAAATAGGCAGGGAGATTTGTGGATGATACACAAATAGGCAAGGAGATTTATAGATAATACGTAAATAGGCAAGGCAATATGCAAATAGACAACTAATTTTTGGTCAATTTGTAGCTGATTTGCAACCAATTTGCACCAAAAATTTGCCAATTTTTGATTATTCAACATGTGATTCATGAATTGAAAAATAAGATTTAAAAAGTTACAAAGATTTGGATTTATTATTTATTCAAAAATTATCTCTTAAATAATAATGCAAATAAATTCGTTCAGAATTTATAAAATTTAATATAAACCTTTTAATAACTTCTTTAAATGAATTCAATTATATAATAAATTTATGTGACAAATAGCTTTTTCTATTCCTACATGAATTTCATATGAAGATGATTTTTCTGAATTTAATTGATCCATAATTGACAAGTGATCTCATATGTTATCTTCATATGAAGAAAATAAGATGAGTGACAAATATGGTAAAAAAATTCTAAGTCCCCAAGATATTTAATAAAATTTGATATTTGAAGGATGTGACAAATGGTGATAAATATATTACCCAGACAAATTCTGCTTCTAACTATAGATGTTGTCCAAATTATTTTTCAAAATTTCAAATTTCAAATTATTTATATAGTACCAAAATCCCAAATTCCAAATGCCAAATACTATATAATTTCAAATTCCGAGTAATTTGAACAATATGTACACATCAAATAATCAAAAATCTGCAAATTTTTGGCACAAATCAGCCACAAATCAATTACAAATTAGCTAAAAATTGGCTGCCTATTTACATATTGTCTTGTCTATTTACGTATTATTCACAAATCTCCCTGCCTATTTGTATATCATTTACAAATCTTGCCTATTTGTGTATCTCCCTGCCTATTTGCGTATCATTCACAAATCTCCCTACCTATTTATGCCAAAAATTTTACCTGTTTTCTTCATTTAACCAGTGATATATAATTTCAACTCATGAAATTTATATAAAATATCATGTGGAGGGTAGAAAAATTTCTGGTGATACTGGAGAAAATGTGACAAATGTGATCTAATCATAATAAAATGAAATAATTTCTGATCAGCCAATCTTAAATTAGTTTTAAATTGATTTTTACAATATAGTAAGATTTCATTTTAAGCAATATTTTGATATAAAAAATTTTGTTCATTCAACTAGTGAAAATCTATTGTTTAGGAACTAGAATTTTTAAAGACAAAAAGTTAGGTGTTGTAATACTTTTATGAGCTACTGTATAACCTGTATTAAAAAAAGAAAGAATTTCATAACCTTCTGGTATAGGTTTATTTTTGATTCTAACTGAAGATACCTGTTGTAATTATTTACAAGGGTTGCAACTAGTTGTAACTAATTGTGCCATAAGGAAAATTTAATTATTCCATATGTCACAATTAATTGCAATACTTTTTTTGAATTACAGCTGGTATCACTAGATAATGAAATACAAATTGATTTAGAAACTGTTTGAATATGACTTTCCAAAGGATCTAATTTAAAATACCAATATAGAGGTGAGGTGATGCAGTCTGAAATATGTAATATGTATTAAGCATTTAATCTAAATTTTCAAAATTAAATTAGTTTAAAAATTTAATAAAAATGTTTATTAAAAATTAAAAAAATAAATGAAGTAATGTCATATATTTTGTTATTCTGTGTTCTGGAAATTTATCACCAATATTCCAATAATCTCAAATACTAGGTAGTTTAAAAATACCAGTATATATTAATATTGCTAACCAATTTTAAATTCACTTATTGTTAATTCTTTCCATTTACATCTTTTTCATGCACCTTTTAAAAGAGCATATTTATTGATATTTTGAACTATTGTATTTATTTGCTCAAATGAGAAAAAAAAGACAAAAAATCAAATATGGCAATAATGAAAAAAAATTTAATGTAAAAATACTTTAAAAAATTAATTTTAAATTTTATTGGTTCAATATTGAGTAAATATTCAATCAAATATGGCAACAAAGTAATCAAGAAATTATTAAAGGATTTACATTTTATTTTCGATTCTTATTTACATATAATATTTTGAAAATTTTGAATTGTTTATAAATATAAATGTTATTAAAATAAGTTAGAAATATAAATTTTGACAAAAGTCAACTTTACTTTACTGAAGCCTTTCTTTAAAAAATTTTAAAAAATGTAAAAATAAAGCAAATAACAAGCTACGCGCATACACATATGAGGAGAACAAAAAGTATATGAGAACTAAGTTCTTCGGACAATAAGAGCCTTGACCCCGGTGTTAGGTTAGATTTTCACCTGACCGTGGAAATATAAAAATTATAAAAATTGATTTTGGTAATTAAAGTTTTCATTTGAGATAGCACTCTCCGGACGATTTGAGCCGCCAAAGTACACTTCTATTTTTTTGATGTTCACCCCATTTTGTATCAATAAATACAATTAATTTTAGGGTGGTATCAAAAACACAACCTTAGATGTATCAAAAATGATAAAAGCCTTGACTCCGGTGTCGCCTGATTTTGGAAATAAAAAAGGATAACTTTACTATTTTGATGATAAAACAAGATATATTATGAGAACTTTAAGAGTAAAAACTTGTTTAATGATAAAAGAGTAGAAGATGAAAAAGAAATCATTAACGGATATGAAAAAGAAATCTCCAATATACTTTAATTACTCCGCAGAAAGATGAATGCATGTGAAATCGGGAGGAATTAATATTAGAAAAAAAATGCTTGGATGCCAATAATATAAATAAGGTGTGGTTTTTTCCATCCAAAATTTCAAAATTTTTAAAATTTTCTCAAATCAAAGACAAAGAAAACTTTTCCTCATCCCTATCTCATCACAATGGCTTCAAAACTATTTATTTTTGTCACCTTGTTTCTTATTTTAACGTTGGCATGGTCTGCTCTCTCCTCTCCTGCCCCAACCCTCGAGGACGACTCCACCAGTGCTATCTTAAAACAGCCTGTTGCTGACACCGAAGTTTACAACATCAAACGAATTCTCAAATTTGGCGATTGCAAATACTGTGGTGGTTACTCCGCTTCAGATTGTTCGAGATTATGTTATTACTACGGTTATAAATATTATTCTTGCTCTCCTTGCTATTGCATTTGCTCTAATTGAAATTTCTTATATATCATGAGTATATGTGCATGTGTTATTAAACACCTTTCCACCATCACATAATAATAATCATGTGACGCGAAATATTGTTTCATTTATTAAATAAAATATCAGTTCAGTTTATCAAATAAAGTGATACAATTTTGGTTCGTCAAATAAAATTTTTTTTTCAATAATATTGAACGGTTTGCTGTCAATAAAGTCCAGGATCAACAATAAATGTTGCAATTATATCCTATAAATGACAAATTGCGTGCCAAATTTCGAATGCGTAAAATCACAATTGCAACAGAAAGGGTAAAATCTTACTTTCAGTTTTGTAATATCGCATATTTTATAATCTTCCAAATGTTTGTTGAGTACGTCAACCATGCACTATCAAAGTTCTCTGTGTTTGGATTTGGGATTAAGTCATTTCTTTTTTGACCAAATGTAAAGGAAAAGTATATTTTAAGCAGAGGAAATGGTGCTTTGCGCCCTTGAAATATATAAAAAATAATTTGTTTCCGAGCTTTGCTTTTCTTTTCCATATTTGAATGACAGGCCTCATTATATTGGAGGTTAGCCTCACAAGATCAAACAAGGGATTCAATTTACTTGGTGCCAAAGACAGAAAACAGAGCCCGTGAAAGATGTGGGCAAAGGCAACCACAATATGAAAGCGGAGGATCACTATCTTCACACTGATATCGCTCTCTAAAATCTCTAAAAGCAGAGGATAACATAGGATGAACGCAGAAGCGGTACCAGCAGCTTCTATATTAAGTGTTTTACTTCCAAAAATTGTGAATCAGCCAATTAAAATCACATTCAAAATGTTTGTTCTATTGCAATTCTTGAATTTCGCAATGATGGGGATATGGGTTTAATATAAATAATTAAAGTACTCCGTGCTTTCTTTTAGGTGAACTGCATTGTACTTTTAGGCTGTACACTATTAAAATGAGCCATACAAAATGTACTAATTTTAAAATTACCTTTAGTACTACAGGTAATAATAATAACTCTGCAAATAATAATAATAATAATAATAACAATAATACTGCAAATAATAATATTCTGTAGACAATAATAATATCAAAAATGGACGAATTCATTATTTTCTAGAATGGATAAATAAACAACACTTTTAAGAGAGGAATTTATTCTGCTGAATCAAATAATAATAACAATGATAATAATGACAATAGTAATAGTAATAATCCAAATGTAATACTTAAAGTTTTAAAAGAATTCTCGAAATTTCGAGTAAATAATTTTTTATATTTCGTTCTTTCTCTTTTTAATATTTATCTAGATTATATGCTCTCTATAATTTTAATTTTCTTATCATTAATTATTAATTTATAAAAAGTTCAATTATGTCATACTACTAGCACAACTCCATTTTATGGTCTTATTAAAGAACCGGTCATTTTGATAATTCCCATTAATAATGAATATGAAACGTTTCAATTCTGTGCCATCATGGTAATTAGTAAGGGTGAATCTCTCCTCTATGATGGAGATGAAGGTGGAGGTGAGTAAGAAATGGAAGTTGAAGTAGAAGAGGTTGAATTAACTGTTTATGTTTTTGTACAAACTTTCGGACATGGCAAGAAAACAGTTGGTTTACAAAAGACGATCTTGATGTATTTGTTCTTGAAATAACAACCATTTTTATCAAGGTTGATAACGGTGATTGTGGCGTGGTGGTGAAATCGGTGGTCGTGGTGGTAGTTGTAGACGTGGTGTTGTTGGTAGTTTCGCGTCCTGGGCAATTAGAGGGATAAATGGTTTTAGTATAATCGCGTGTCTTGGTGATAGTTTTAGTTTTATCGGAAGTTACTGAAAATAAGAATAAAAGCACCAAGGCAACTAAAGTAGCCATTTTGAAAAAAAAGTTATATTCAATCGTAATATCTTATATTACATAATTTCATACCTGCTACATTATTGGAACATAACCAATCTCATTTACTATACCATAGTATTCTCACTATTAGCCATTTTTTCTTTCGATTGAATAATTTATGTGCATTATTGACAAGTTGGAAATAGTCGTAATACTAAAAATAGACCGAAGTGTTAATTGTGTTAGTAATAAAAATCATAATTACCGTGAGTCTTTTTTATACAATAAATAGAACCCTTGATTAAACAAAACGAAGCGTGTATTTATTCTTTTCTTAAGCATATATATATCAGATACATACATTTTTATCATAGTTTTTACGTATACAGTGAACCCTCTATAAATGCACCAAGTCCCATACATAATAATACTTAGTAAATTTCCCTATATAAATGCATTCCCTCTATAAATACACCGTAATGTTGATTCCCTGAGGGGTGCATTTATAGAGCACTGTATTTGTATAAAAAAGAAAAGATTTAAAATATAAAAATTTTTACTTTGACTTTTAAATTTACATTATATACTAACAATAATATCACTAATATTAATACCGCCAATAATATCTACTATACTAATATCAGGATATCTAATGATGAGTGTTATAAATTATAAATTTTAATCTTATTACTTGAATAATTTTTTACCCAAGAATTCTTTATTTTAGAACTAGCAGTAAATTTATCTAGAATTAGTAGTAGCAGTTTCGGGGTGGAAGAAAAAGAACTAGTTAAATTTGAAAAAGAAGTGGATAAAGCTGGTGCAGCTGAAGAAGTAAAGTTCTTTTACTGGAATTAAGATTTCCTATTATATGAATATCATTGGTTTATTTTGATTATTACTTGGTCAAATAAACTCAGGAATCTCATAAAGTCATTAGTGAAAAGAAGAAATTACATTATGCGTTTTGAATATTTACATTAAAATGATACCTTTGATTTCTTTCATTGCATTTGTAAAGAAACTTTAAAATATATTATCAGCCGGTCTTGCTAATAATCTAACGCTGTAAAAGATTTCATTGCATCCATTGATATAATAGTTTGTAAGTATTGCATAATTCTTGCCAGGTAAATATTATCATTCTTCTCAATATAATTATAATCCAAATGACTTTTGAGTGAGATGAGATATATATTTAATTGATGAATATGATAGAAAGTTGGATTTTTAGTAGAAGTAATGTTGAAAAAACAATTTGTAATATATTTAATATATTTCATTAATCTATCATTTGTTAATTTAATTGCTAATTATTATTCTATCAATAACGCATCATCAATAATTCGTTCATCCATTTAATTGCAATTAATCATTTATTGCATTTGATTTATTTTGTTAATAATTAATTTATTTCATCTTTTTCCCGCAATCCATTCATTATTCCATTGATAATTCTAATTAATTCATTTATTATTCATTTTCATCACGATTTAATATTAATTTTATTTTTATGCCTGACTTATATTTATTTGACCACTGGAGTCAATCGTGTCCCAGATGATTTTTCACTATAACTGTACTTTATCATTTACATGTATTGCACAGTATTCTAAAAATAATTTTAATCCATTCTAGAAAATGATCTCGTTAATATTCTAAATGATACCGATTTCTTTCAGTCTCCACCTTTATGCCAATATTCAAATGCCACCAACTTGTATTTAATTCTGCACTCAAATTAAAATGAATAGTTTTGGTTCTGCACCTGCCTTCGTTCCATAACTTCAATTCTAGAACTTGCCTTTTATTCCAATAGCCCAGCTCACCCTTGTGGTTCTACAGAGAAAAAATTGAAACTAACGAACAACTAGAAGAGTTGCTAATAGATGGCGATTTATAAACAATAAAAAATAATTGGACGGGACATGACTACATAAATCAGCTAAGACTGGCACAAATAAGGTTACATTTAGAAGGGTTGGACCAAATGACAACCACAAGATGGATTCTTTATATTGTGCATTTGGTGGAAGGCTCAAAATAACTGGTATATTATGTCAGTTTATTTTTTCAAAAGTTGGGTTATTAGATGTAGAGAAGGGAAGAATGAGACAAAATTTACAGCAGTTTAAACACATGTGCATTGGGAAAACAAGGATAAAGTAATGAAAAGATTATCTCAAACTCTGGAACATGGTAAAAGATAAAAGTGTTCAGATGGACAAGTGTACAGAGGCATTGAATAAAATTTTGGAAGTCAATAGCCAGTCGGTTAGGATTTTAAATTTCAGTTCATTTCTCTTTTGAATTTTGATAGTATCGCAATTTATAATTTCGGAGTTTACTTATTTATTATTATGATCACGGCAGAGGAGTAGTAATATTATATATAATAACAAAGTATCATATAGTCCTTGATTAAATAAAAAATTTAGATTACACTCTTCTAAATAATATATATATCTTAGCCAAAGTCTTCATCAGTGTGAAGATAAAAAAAAAGTATGATTCATAAAGGCAAATGAGTCAGACTTTAAATGATTATAATCATCCTTGATGTTTGTTTTTGTCAATTAAATTTAAATTTTATTTAACATAGTAAATATCCTAAATGCTTTATTTGTTTTCAAAAAATTATGTAAAGATTAGGGTTTCAACAGATGGTATTAAATTTTGTATTTATTGGATTTTACTAATACAATATATTTATTTAGTTTTACAAAAATACAGTTATATTACATTTGAAAAACTCAAATTTTATTAATTACTGTTTCTACGCTACGTTCAAACAATTAAATTTAATTTATTAATCATCTAAATTGATCTTATCTATATAATTATTTATATCATATTTTGAAATCGATTCATGAATTGCTAAACTATGTTTCATTAAAGGTTGACTTATAAGACGTAAACTAGAATAAGTAGTTTCATTATACAATGATTCAGAATCTGTATTTTGCATTTCTTGATCTGCATTTAAAAACATAAGTGTCTTTTCATAATACGAATTTTGAATATTTCGAATCCAATCCTCTAATATATAAAAAATCGTTTTAACTTTTGGTCGTTCAGATGGATTATAATGCCAACATTTTTCCATCAATTCAACATAACATTGAGGAGTTCCTTTATGGATTTTTGGACGATATCCATTAAAAATAGATATTGCTAGTTCTGGATCATATAATTCGTCTTTAAACGGTATTTTTCCTGTTGATATTACCCACATAATTATTCCAACACTATAAATATCTGAAGCTTGTGTATATTTGCTATTATTCATGACCTCTGGTGCAATATACGGCAATACACCATATGTTCTAGATGACAAGATCTCATTTACTGGTCTACATAATCCTAAATCTCCCAATCTTATGATTTTTGAACCGTCATGTGCTTCAGTTATCATAAGGTTGCCGGGATGAAGATCACGATGAATAAATTCTTTACTATGGATGACATTTAATCCTCTAATAAAAGAATTCAATAACCATAACCGTTCTTTCCAAGGCAATATCTTATTTTGTTGAAGAAAGTTTATCAAATTTCCATTTTTCATATATCGTAAAACTATTGCATATTCTTTTGTCTTCAGATCTTGTGTTATACCAAAAATTGGTAAAACGTACTTATTTCGACAATGGAAATTTACTGTTAACTATATATAAAGTTATAAAGTTATAAAATTAAAATTAAATATTTTACATATTAAAAAAATTAATATATTTAATATATTTACCTCTTTCAAAAATTCAGAACTAATTTGTTGTGAATTTTTAAGTTTCTTCAAAGCAACTTGATTTGAATTATCGAATTCAAATAATTTTTCAGGCATATCTGTCCATTCTGCTTTCCAAACACTACCAAAACCCCCTTCAGCTAAATGTTTTATATCTTTAAATTTACTATAATCTATCCATCTCCAAATTTCCCATTCCTTTGCATTTTCATCTAATTGAGACATGTGAATAATCTTATCAATTTCATAATTACCACTGGTCCATTTTGATAAATAGATTATTTCGATAAGTTTACAATTTGGACATATATTTTTGTACATATTTAAATTTCCACAATCATAACATAAACCAAAATACTCACAAAACTTAATGCAGGTTTTGATATAACCATTTTCTTTCCAATAAATATAACAAAAATAATCATTATTAAAATGGTTAATATCATCACTTTTAACATCTTGTATTGACTGATTTTCATTTTTCTTAATTTTTGAGATTCTAATTTCATTTCGATATAAATATTCAACTGAATTCTGACCAACTTCATTTCCACTTTCAGCTGATTTCAAGTACCACTTCAAAGCTTTCTCTTCATCTTTTGTGATTCCAATCCCATACTGATAACAATGACCAAGATTACACTGTCCAACACTGTTTCCATCTTTAGCTGATGCCAAGTACCACTGAAATGCTTTCTTTTCATCTTTTGTTGTTCCAATCCCATATTTATAATGGTGACCAAGATTATTCTGTCCAATACTATTTCCACCTTCAGCTGATTTCAAATACCATTGAAATGCCTTCTCTTTATCTTTTGTTGTTCCAATCCCATTTTCATAACAACGACCAAGATTATTCTGTCCAATACTATTTCCTCTTTCAGCTGATTTCAAGTACCACTGAAATGCTTTCTTTTCATCTATTTTTGTTCCAATCCCATTTTCATAACAACGACCAAGATTATTCTGCCCAATAATATTTCCACCTTCAGCTGATTTAAAGTACCACTCAAATGCTTTCTTTTCATCTTTTGTTGTTCCAATCCCATGTTGATAACAATAACCAAGATGATTCTGTCCATCACTATTTCCACCTTCAGCTGATTTAAAGTGCCACTGAAATGCTTTCTCTTCATCTTTT
The DNA here is from genome assembly GCA_003547095.1 of Diversispora epigaea. Taxonomy (NCBI): domain Eukaryota; kingdom Fungi; phylum Glomeromycota; class Glomeromycetes; order Diversisporales; family Diversisporaceae; genus Diversispora; species Diversispora epigaea. The sequence continues at coordinate 50,583 of PQFF01000383.1, forward strand.
ATTGTTCCAATCCCATTTGTATAACAATAACCAAGATTATTTTGTCCATAACTATTTCCCCCTTCAGCTGATTTCAAGTACCATTGAAATGCTTTCTCTTCATCTTTTGTTATTCCAATCCCATTTTCATAACAACGACCAAGATTATTTTGTCCATAACTATTTCTTCCTTCAGCTAATTTCAAGTACAATTGAAATGCTTTCTCTTCATCTTTTTTTGTTCCAATCCCATTTTCATAACAACGACCAAGATTATTCTGTCCATAACTATACCCTCCTTCAGCTGATTTAAAGTACCACTGAAATGCTTTCTCTTCATCTTTTATTGTTCCAATCCCATTTGTATAACAATAACCAAGATTATTTTGTCCATAACTATTTCCCTCTTCAGCTGATTTCAAGTACCATTGAAATGCTTTCTCTTCATCTTTTGTTGTTCCAATCCCATTTTCATAACAACGACCAAGATTATTCTGCCCAATAATATTTCCACCTTCAGCTGATTTAAAGTACCATTGAAATGTTTTCTCTTCATCTTTTGTTGTTCCAATCCCATTTTCATAACAACGACCAAGATTATTCTGTCCATAACTATACCCTCCTTCAGCTGATTTAAAGTACCACTGAAATGCTTTCTCTTCATCTTGTGTTGTTCCATTCCCATACCAATAACAATGTCCAAGATTATTCTGTCCAACACTGTTTCCACCTTCAGCTGATTTCAAGTACCATTGAAATGCTTTCTCTTCATCTTTTGTTGTTCCAATCCCATATTGATGATAATGTCCAAGATGATTCTGTCCATCACTATTTCCACCTTCAGCTGATTTAAAGTGCCACTGAAATGCTTTCTCTTCATCTTTTATTGTTCCAATCCCATTTGTATAACAATAACCAAGATTATTTTGTCCATAACTATTTCCCCCTTCAGCTGATTTCAAGTACCATTGAAATGCTTTCTCTTCATCTTTTGTTGTTCCAATCCCATTTTCATAACAACGACCAAGATTATTTTGTCCATAACTATTTCTTCCTTCAGCTAATTTCAAGTACAATTGAAATGCTTTCTCTTCATCTTTTTTTGTTCCAATCCCATTTTCATAACAACGACCAAGATTATTCTGTCCAACACTATACCCTCCTTCAGCTGATTTAAAGTACCACTGAAATGCTTTCTCTTCATCTTGTGTTGTTCCATTCCCATACCAATAACAATGTCCAAGATTATTCTGTCCAACACTGTTTCCACCTTCAGCTGATTTCAAGTACCACTGAAATGCTTTCTCTTCATCTTTTGTTGTTCCAATCCCATATTGATGATAATGTCCAAGATGATTCTGTCCATCACTATTTCCACCTTCAGCTGATTTAAAGTGCCACTGAAATGCTTTCTCTTCATCTTTTATTGTTCCAATCCCATTTGCATAACAACGACCAAGATTATTTCGTCCATAACTATTTCCCCCTTCAGCTGATTTCAAGTACCATTGAAATGCTTTCTCTTCATCTTTTTTTGTTCCAATCCCATTTTCATAATAACGACCAAGATTATTCTGTCCAATATTACTTCCACCTTTAGCTGATTTCAAGTACCGCTGAAATGCTTTCTTTTTATCTTTTGCTGTCCCAATCCCATTTTCATACCAACGACCAAGATTATTCTGTCCAACACTATACTCTCCTTCAGCTGATTTAAAGTACCACTGAAATGCTTTCTCTTCATCTTTTATTGTTCCAATCCCATTTTCATAACAATAACCAAGATTATTTTCTCCATAACTATTTCCCCCTTCAGCTGATTTCAAGTACCATTGAAATGCTTTCTTTTCATCTTTTTTTGTTCCAATCCCATTTTCATAACAACGACAAAGATTATTCTGTCCAATATTACTTCCACCTTCAGCTGATTTCAAGTACCACTGAAATGCTTTCTCTTCATCTTTTTTTGTTCCAATCCCATTTTCATAATAACGACCAAGATTATTCTGTCCAATATTACTTCCACCTTTAGCTGATTTCAAGTACCGCTGAAATGCTTTCTTTTTATCTTTTGCTGTCCCAATCCCATTTTCATAACAACGACCAAGATTATTCTGTCCAACACTATACTCTCCTTCAGCTGATTTAAAGTACCACTGAAATGCTTTCTCTTCATCTTTTATTGTTCCAATCCCATTTTCATAACAATAACCAAGATTATTTTGTCCATAACTATTTCCCCCTTCAGCTGATTTCAAGTACAATTGAAATGCTTTCTTTTCATCTTTTTTTGTTCCAATCCCATTTTCATAACAACGACAAAGATTATTCTGTCCAATATTACTTCCACCTTCAGCTGATTTCAAGTACCACTGAAATGCTTTCTCTTCATCTTTTATTGTTCCAATCCCATTTTCATAACAATAACCAAGATTATTTTGTCCATAACTATTTCCCCCTTCAGCTGATTTCAAGTACAATTGAAATGCTTTCTTTTCATCTTTTTTTGTTCCAATCCCATTTTCATAACAACGACAAAGATTATTCTGTCCAATATTACTTCCACCTTCAGCTGATTTCAAGTACCACTGAAATGCTTTCTCTTTATCTTTTATGGTTCCGATCCCATTTTCATAACAATGACCAAGATTATTTTGTCCAATATTACTTCCACCTTTAGCTGATTTCAAGTACCGCTGAAATGCTTTCTTTTTATCTTTTGTTGTCCCAATCCCATTTTCATAACAACGACCAAGATTATTCTGTCCAACACTGTTTCCACCTTCAGCTGATTTCAAGTACCATTGAAATGCTTTCTCTTCATCTTTTGTTGTTCCAATCCCATTTGCATAACAACGACCAAGATTATTTTGTCCATAACTATTTCCCCCTTCAGCTAATTTCAAGTACCATTGAAATGCTTTCTTTTCATCTTTTTTTGTTCCAATCCCATTTTCATAACAACGACCAAGATTATTCTGTCCAATATTACATCCACCTTCAGCTGATTTCAAGTACCACTGAAATGCTTTCTCGTTATCTTTTATGGTTCCGATCCCATTTTCATAACAACGACCAAGATTATTTTGTCCATAACTATTTATCCCTTCAGCTGATTTCAAGTACCATTGAAATGCTTTCTCTTTATCTTTTTTTGTTCCAATCCCGTTTTCATAACAACGACCAAGATTATTTTGTCCTATAATATTTCCTCCTTCAGCTGATTTCAAGTACCATTGAAACTCTTTCTCTTTATCTTTTGTAGTTCCAATACCATTTTTATAACAAGATCCAATATTATTCTGACCTATATGATTTCCTGCTTCAGCTGATTTTTTATACCATTGAAATGCTTTCTCTTTATCTTTTGTTATTCCAATCCCATTTTCATAACATGATCCAAGTTTATTTTGTCCCTCACTATTTCCACTTTCAGCTGATTTCAAGTACCATTGAAATGCTTTCTCTTTATCTTTTGTTGTTCCAATACCATTTTCATAACAATGACCAAGATTATTCTGTCCAGTACTATTCCCTCCTTCAGCTAGTTTCAAGTACAACTGAAATGCTTTTTCTTTATCTTTTTTTGTTTGAATTTCATTGTATTGCATATTTTCTATTTCTGTTGAAATTAACTTAGCAGAATAACGTGCCTATAAAAATAGAACTTGAAACTTATATATTTTATTGAAGTTCCAAATGGAATAATATAAAATGATATTGTCAAAAGATTATACGATAAATAAATATTAAATTCAATATATTATACGTATGCATATGCCTAAAAAATATGATATTCAAATAAATTATAATATTTGCACGGTTATTTATATTAATTTACGCTTTGGTTTGTCGGATAAGTGTTTGCCTTGAGTAAATATTAATTGTTTCAATAGTATAATCTTTCAGAACCTTCTATTTTTATTTTTCTAGATAAATGATCTACATTCACTACGTATACTACGTATAATGCATATTTTCGGAATTTACCGAATTTAATAAACAACAGCGGATCGGGTTTTTCCTTTATTTTTCTAGAATTTCTATTATTTGTTGAAATTCCGGTTTTTATAATTTTTCGCTCAAATAAGATAAACACTTCTAATTGGAAATCTCTCTTTGTGCGAGATAGAAATAAGTTTATTTTCGTGTATGCATTTACTTATTTACTATCATAATGAATACATATTTGATTTGATTAAAGTGAATCGAGAAAAAAAAATAAATATACTGTTCTACGACAATTTGGATAAGTTTTTTTTTGGCTGAAAGTTGAGATGATCACCATTTCATTTTGAATAATATAACCATTTCGTTTTTTATAAAAACCCTTTCATAAATTGGTCAAGGAAATGATTGGATTTTTAATAAATAGCCCATTGGCATAAAGATAAATTTTTATTTTTGTGCGTGGTATTTTTTCTTTATTTGAAAACGTTAAGCTTGTAAAATGAATTATACAAAATTAAAATAACAAAGTTAGATTTAAAATGGAATATGTATCAACTTTCGCTAAAATGAATACAAATATAAAAAATAACAATAACCCCAAATTTATGCCCTAATTACTTATTTCGATTAAATAAAAAAATGAAACTAGTAAAATAAATTTTTTTAAGTAAAATTTTTCATTAAATAATGTAATTTGAATCTTTGTTAGTAAATTTGAACAATAATTAAAAATTTTTTGTTTATTGCGATTACGGTCTTTTATAAAATTGTTTTTGGATTTCATGCAATGTATTTTTTTAAGTTAAATTTTCCATTAAGTATACCAAAATATAATTAAGGTCGAAATTGTGATAGATTATTGTTTGGTAGAATGGAAATTACTGCAAGTGCTATAAATCAAATAATCGGTCATGAATATAAATCTTCATTCTTAAATTTATTACATTAAATCACTATCTTCACTTTCTTCTCCACTAACATCAATATATTGATAATAATGAAATTAATATTTGTGTATTGAAAATATGATTTAATTGAATTAATCAAAGTAAATGAAATACTCAACTTCATCGGTTCTTTTGATGATCCAAAATTTCCTGCCCACCCCTTCCAAAACATGTTCCATTTAATAAATAGCTTCTTCAATTTTAATTATACTTAATTTAGCTTCTTTCTTTAAATTCCCTTTAAATTAAATGAAAATATGAAACTATTTAATTTAATTTATTGGAATTTTTATTTTTTGATAATATAATATTGAATAATATATTAAAATATAAATAAATTTTAATGAGTACACAACGTAACTTTTACTATTTTAATTCAAATTGTATTAACATTTCTTGTAAAACTATTTTTTTTATTACAACAATAATTTAATTTCAAAATATAAATAAAAAAACAAATTCTGAGAATAAATAATTAATTTAGCAATTATACATCAACGTAAAGTACCTTAATTAATATAAACAAGAATCTTTTTTACCTTTTTATAGATACCTGTAATAAATAAATAAATAAATAAATTTATAAATTTATTTATATGAATTCTCATACAAGAATAAAAAAAAATGATGATTGTTCCAAGAAACAGTATAAGCAGCTTCTTTTATTAATTGAACTTTCAATACCATTTCCAAATATTAAAGCTTTACTAGCAATTAAATTTCAGTACATTTAGATAACAATGACACACCAGATTCAAGTAATGGAATTTGATTTTCAAGAAATGAACTTGCTGAATTTAAATATTTAAATCTAACGTCAGGTCATGTAGTAATTACTTAAGAGATCAAGGGACAACTCAACCCTAAAATATAAAATAGTATTGGTAAATTTATTATTATTAAATGCATGTAAAATATTTGGTATTTTTGAGTTGTGAATTGTACAATGATAAACAAGCTAATAAAGTTCCCCTGACCCTGAACGCTTGTTAAATGTATTAAAATTCATTTAAAAATTCGAGTAATTTCGAATCATGGAAAAAAATCCAATTGACCAAGAAACAAATGTTATAATAGAAACAGGCAAAATTTCCCGAAATTGAATTATTCAAAGCAAATTCTAATATTTTCAAAAGAACAAAATATTTTTGAGTAGTGTTATCAAATGAATGGGCAAAAGAAATGAAGATGGATATTATATTATTAATAAACCCAACATCAATCCCCAAACATTTGAAATTATATTAAAGTTTGCATTAATTAATAATTCAATAACAATAATAACATTTTACAATTCATCGTAGAGGACTTGTAGATGAAATAGATGAAATAACATTATTAGATTCTTTTACAATTATTTTCTATTTACTCTCATCATAAGTAGTCTCACATCATTAGTCTCATCATAAGTCTCATAATTTAGTCTTTGAAATGGAATTCTTTTTTGGTGAGCAATTCTAGCAGTGACTTCTTTATCATATGATTCCCATTCAGGAATTTGTCGTTTTGCTCTATCAAGTTTAGGTTCTTTTGTTAAAAGATTATTGCACTAATTAAAAATATAATTAATTTAATAATAATTATTTATTTAATAAATAAATTAATTAAATAATTTGATATTATCAAAATGGTAATTTAAGAGTAATAAGCCATTATGAAATGACATCCATTCCTAATGTTAATAAACCATTCTTTTTAATAGATTGATCGACCAATAATATAATTTTTGATAATATAGTATAATTAATTAATAATTAAAGTATATAAGTGAATAAATAAACAAATAAATAATTAATTAATTAATAATTCTACCCGTTATTGGAATCAAAATTCAATCTAGGATTTAAAACGTAACGATGAAATCGTTTCAAGGGAATTTCATCCACATGTAATCGAGGATATAAATATGTATATTTCTATATAAACTCCTTCCATTTGTGATAAAATCTAAATAATTATAAAGCAAATAAATGGATATATATATATATAATAAATAAATATATATTAATAATTAATTAATAAAAAATATTTACCATCAAAATAGTTGTGCAATGGATCAATAACAGCCAATAATATGATAAATTGATTTATTCTTTTTTATACATCTATCTAATCCAAAAAATTTTCAAAAGGCGGAGATTGCCCTGCTTATTTTGCCGAAAATTACGATGGTTTAAATAGTGTCATCTGCATTATCAATTTTAATTTCATAAACATGGGTGATGGGATGTCACGTTTTTGTTCTTGATTATCAAATATCCCAATTGGAACACGATACACTAGATGCTGATATAATTGATGATATTTTTGTCATGAAATTAGAATAATCAATCATCGCTAATGAATATATATTTATAGTAAAAAAAAAATAATTATAATAATATTATTAAATAATTGATATAATTAAAAAAAAAATAATTTAATTATAATTAATATAATAAAAATAATTATAATAATTAATATTAAATAATTGATATAATTAAAAAATAATTTAATTATAATTAATATAATAAATTAATATAAATAATAATAAAAATAAAATAAATAACATTAAAATAAAATAAAATATAAAATAAAATAAAATAAAATAATAAAATAATAAAATTACTCACCATCAAGTTGACATTTGGAGAAAAGAGGAACCAAATCTTAATGGAACATCTCATGATATCTGGATTTTCAGGAGATGAAAGATCTAATATAAATAATATAAATAAGATTGAAAATATCATTCGTAATTGTCCTGGATATGCTGGGCGAAGTGACTGAATATCAAATAATATAATATAAATAATATAAATAAAATAATAATAATAATATATATAAAATAAATAAAATGATAATAAATAATAATTTAAGAAGAATATCTGGGATCCTTTTCAAGATCATTCAAACATATAACTACATTATTATTATTAGGAGAGATATCACAAACATCAAAAACGCCTCTTGAAGAATCTTGAGGTGATCGAACTTCGGCTATAATAGGTGATGGAAGTATTTCAATCGCTTGATTTGAATTTAAACCAAGATTTAAAAGAGATAAAAATTATTTGACGTTCACAGCATAATAATTTTAATAAACTAAAGAGAAACGTCAAAGATATATATTATTATTAATAATCTATTAAAGATATATTATTATTAAAAAAAACGCATTAGGTTTTAATTTAGAAATTACCTAAGTGGATCAACAGATAAAGGATCCATTTTGATTCTAAACGTAAATGTTGTTGATTCATTTCAATTTATTGGTACTTGAGATATAATGTGAATATTTTGGGAAATCTTGTGATAATTGTGTAAGTGTCTTCAATGGATTTTGTGAATCCAATATAACTTGTGCTATTTTGACTCCCAAACCTAAAAGTTATATTAAAAATATTAAAGGAAAAAAACTATTGATAACTTTACTCTCAATTTCACTAGCTTTAAAGAGGCTTAATTTCGGAAATATTTCGATCATAAATAATCATCAGAGGATTCGGAATCATTTATTGATTCGTTATCTACATTATCTGTTTCTTTAATAATAATAAAAAATAGTAGTAAATTATTAGATATTAAATATGTTTAAGTATAATAATAAATATATATTAAAAACTTTTACCTGCTACTACTTTACGATCATCAATTACAATGTAATCTGTATTTTTTAAAGCCAATTATATTCCATATCCTGATAAATATAATGATTCTTGATTGCCTTTAGGTGGAATATATCTTAAAACGTAATTTGCATTTATATTTTTAATTCCTGAATTTAAGAAATTAAGCATTCCGGAAATTCCGGTGACAAATCGGCGTAAAAAATCATCACATATTCCGACTCATTCACTTTAGATTTACTTATATAAAAGTATAGTTGATCTATTATAATGAATGTTAAATTTATAAATTTTAATTAAACGTTATTTAAAATTAATTAAAATTGAAATAAAAATTAAATAAAATTAATTTCTTACTGTTTGATATATCCAATTTAATATTAATAAATTTGGTTAGACTTTCAACATTACAAGCTTGATTACCATACCAAACATTACATTCTGGATTAAATTCATCATTGGAAATTTTTTGGTTGGAATTATTGTTGAATTATAAAAATGACATGATAATATGATTTAATCGTGGTTGCTGTAGTATGCAATGGGAGACCAAATTCAAATAATGATTTGGTTCTAGGTGTAGATAAGAATTTTTTTCTTTTCTATTATATCAAGACTGATTTGTATAATTTACAATTGGTTAATTTGGGGGAAAATAATCCTTGTCTTAGAACTTCTACAAGTGGGGTGGAAAATATGCTGTTGAATTTTCAGCTGCCACAAATTTCCTACATAATTTAAAATAATAAATTATATTGGTTATATAATATATTAATTATATTAATTATTATTACAATATTTCAGTCATATTTGGTGATGTTTCAGCCTTTGAACATGACAATTAATTATTATATTTTTTTAAATTCAAATCATCTGACGGGATTAAATTATCGATCTGCGGTATAGGTTTCACAACATTTTTCTCTGTTTATTGAATATTTATTCTTGTTAGTGACTTTTATACAAAGATTTTACCTTAATAATATTTTATCTCTAAAATACATTTACAATAAACTATAAATCGTCTTTATTAGCATAACGTAACTTGAATTGTCATCGAATTACGAGAACAAATTTTAGGGTATTGCTAATCGTGATAATTCCCTATTCAAAGTTCTAATAATAAAAGAAATTTCAGTCATACTAATAAATTAAAAAGTGGAATTCCTTTTTTTTAATATCTTGAAATCTATCAATTTGCCTTCTGTTGCTACTCATCATCACCCAAAAATTTAACGTTAAATCGACACTGCTTTCCTACTAATACTCAAGCAAAAAACTAGCATTCAGTAACACAAACATTTGTGGATAAAAAACATAAAAAATAGATCAACGATCTTTCGTCACTCCTAGAAATAATTATTTATGTTGCCTGTTGGAATTTTTTGTAGATGCATAAGAGAATATTTGTTAAATTGATCGGAACTTTTACTACCGCGTGACATAATAATAACCTTTCGTATTCCCTTTTTAGGAAAAGAATGCGGCTTTTTCCTATTTAAGAGAAGAACGTCAAATGATTAAATAAATTTGCTTAATCAAAAAATAGTGTTATTTTATAATATTAGTGTTTTATAACATAATAAATATAAATATAAAGAAATATGCAACGTTAAAAAGATTCTGTTAATTCTTTCGAAATTTTCATCATTTTTAGGTTTGAAAAATTGAGAAGTCTACTGGTATAAATTGTTACTTTATAATTTGTGTAGTTGTAGTAGTTGTAGTATTGATTCTTGATTTGCTGAAAAATTTTCAGCTTTTTTAATTTGAATTACAATTTCTGAATCTTTATTTTTCCCTTTTTTAAATAATATTCATAACCAAATAGTATTTATACAACTCTTCCCTTAATTCTTTGAAAACTGAAGATCTCGCTACATTGTTTTACAAATATTTCTCGGAAAAGATTTACAAAGTAATATTTGTAGAATAATAAAGAATGTGAGAATTACAATATTCAGTATCAGTTACAAAATTTAATTAATTATGTATAAAAACTTTATATACGTTCTAAAATTTTTAAGTGACATTGACTCAATTTCCTTTTCAAACCAGATTTTTCAGTAAATCAGCAGCATTGCAAAATCTCATTATGATGAACAAGTAAAATTTTTAGACTATATCAATTTTATTATTTGCGTTGTAAATACCAATAAAATCCCAATGTATTATTAATGAATATAAACAATTATAGAGATTGGAGCAAACAGATGAAAAATTGCAATAAAAAAATAATGCAAAAATCCAATTAAGAGAAATAACAAAATTATTATTATAATGAAAGAAACAAAAAATTTATGGTCCAAATGAAGAGCAACGAACATTTTTGAACAAGATACCTGACATAAACAAATTCAACTCATTGTCATCACCGTCTTCACTATCGTTACTTTCTTAATCACCTTCAGAATCAGTAGAGTTTTCGTCATGGTCAGAGGAGATTCTCGGTTTTTTTATACTCCTTAATAATTAGAAATAAGGTAAAGTAAATAGCGGAAGCAGATTGTGAAGAGAACAAAAATCCCCAAGATCACAGTCTGGGATAAACAATGTGAATAATAAGATAGTACGTATATTATATTTCCAACGTTTAATCTAAACAAGTACGTAGTTACTTCTAACGAGTAATTTAAAGTCATATCAATTATTTCTTGTGGTTAAAATCTTTCGAGGTGATAATACTGTTGAAGAGATTTGCTTTTTAGATAAAATGAATTTAATATTAAATATCTAAAAAAAGTTGTAGGCATAGATAAAGTTTTTCTAATACATCTTCCCAAAAATACTAAAATGCCTAATTTACATTCATTAAAATTCGTTAGTAAAGTTGAATTCTTTGCCTTTCCCCAACCCATTGACCTTCCTCTAATCTAATTACTGTACGTCTTCAGAAAGAGATAGATTCAAAAATAGTATTGGGATACTTGACAAATTCTAGAATTATTTCAAGATTTTTGTCTTGATGACTTGCTTGATAAATCTAACAAATTTTAGCCTTAACTAAGAGGCACAGTTTTCGTCAAGAAAGTTTGGAAATGTTTAATTAATTCGTCTAATTCAAGTTCATATTATATTACAGTTCTTGAGTAATCAAATTGATAATTATTAAGATTTAATTTTTCAGTTAATTTAACATTTAATAATACCTTCTTTAATTGTATTAGATTTATAATAACTATCGAAAAAAATATTTCAATCAATTGTAATCAAGGAGGTGAGTATTTAGATTTATATAATTGAAATCAAGGTTTCAAACTAATGGTATTTAAATTTATAATGATTAAAATAGTTAAATATCAAATAATACTTTTCTATTTAATTATCAATCAACCAATTCAATTCATATAAATCAATTGAATGCATATTCTTTTACAGAAAAACAAGTGTATGGATTATCACTAATCATTGAAGAAACTACTTTGCACCATTACCGACCGATACCTTACTTTAATTAATTGTTAATTGCGTGTACATTATATTACAGTATTTAGATTCATAATTATTAAGATCAAAACTTCAAACTAATTAAATATCTATATCCATATTGAATAATTTTAATAAAGTAATAACAAACTGTGGAAAATTCTAAAAACATTTTTTTACATGAATCTGAAGTAAATAATAAATTTTTATTTTATATTTTTTTTTATATTAAATTATCAATAGAGTTGTTATATTTTAATCTCAATAAATCTTTCAGGGAACGGCGGCGAATCGGTGGTAGGTTTTATCTTAGCAAATTTTTATTCTTTTTATATATCATTTATGAATAGAGTCAAAAAAAAATCTCAATATTTATGATATGATATTGGGTATGACTTCATAATTCAAATTTCATCATAATTTAATCACAATTTCATCACGATTTTGTAAAAAGGAAAATTCCAACTTATTTTCATATAATTCTCACTCAAAAAATGTACGTAGAACCACCTTACGGAGCAGATACCACCGGAACTTCTACCATAACTGATCAACCAGTCGGGACAGTTACTACACTGACTGAAACAAAACAACGATACACCATACCAGAAGATATTACTAGTAATCAAGACGCCAAAACATCTAATGAAACTAATATCGCTCGAGTGATAGTAATTGCTATTGATCAATCAAATTATAGTAGAAATGCATTCGAATGGGCGAAGAAAAATTTTTTGAGAAGTAAAACTGATTTGGTAAATATTAATTGAATTATTATTATATATAAATTATATTTTTATATTTTTTTTTTCTTTTTTTTCTTTTTTTAAAAAAGGTTGTATTGGTTAATGCTCGACCAATTTCCTTAGCTCCTGGACCATATGCTATGGGTGCCAGTTATATGGATTTTAGTGAAGTTATGGTTGAATTGGAAGATCGGGTATTCATCCTATTATTTAGATTATAATATTATTATTATAAATATTCTTTTGTAATAATAATAATTAAAATTATATACTATTTATTTTAGCATAAGGTTGAGAGTCACAACCTGCTACATGAATACGCAACAAAATTAAAAGACGAAAAAGTAATATTTTATTTATATCATAAAGTAAGATATTTTTAATATTTAAATATTTCTATATCAATATTTTATATTATCTACACATCCCCGCAGTTTGAATGTAAAGCAATAGCTATGAGAGGAGATGCTCGTGAAGAAATTGTTCGTAAAGTTTCTGAACTTAACGCTGATGCATTAGTTCTTGGGTCTCGTGGTTTGGGGGCTATAAAACGGTTTTATTATTTAATTTCTTTTTAATTAATTAATTTTTTATTTTATTTTATTTAATAATTAAATCTATTTTTTAAAAAATTCAGATTAATTGTCGGTTCTGTGAGTGATCATTGTATTCATCATTGCCATTGTAGTGTAATTGTTTTTAAGGAACATAGTAAAAATGTGTAATACATAATATATAGCATAATTAATAGTTTATACTAGTACATTGTTATTTGTTATTATAAATATAATATAAATAATGTAAATTTATTATATATTGATTATATATTGTATAATAAAAAATAAAGTTTAAAATATACAGTAGATTTAGATGTACCAATAAGCATGTTGGTTTAATTTCATGTGACAATAAATTTTTTTATCATAATCGTCATCCAAAATCTTTTTGATGATAAAATTATTCTATTTTTTTTCAGTTGTATGTTTTCGTCTTCGTAAAGAATTTCTATTATGATATCTTATCTATAATTAACTATTATTAATTACATTAACATAATATTTTTTTTTATTTTTTTTAAAATAGAGTAAACACCACCACCACAACAATTATTAGACAAACGAAACAATAAAAAATGAAATTATTTCGATTAATTACTTCTACTCCTACTACTACACCTATCCGAACAATGACAATGAATAACCATAGAATTTCTCAATTTTTAATTCCCAAGAAATCATCATCATCATTATTTTCTATATCAAAATTTCATTATTCTTCTTCCAATATCAAATATAATAATTATTTATTATCATTATCATTACTAAAATCCACAACAACAACATCAACCACAATTAACACAATTAATACAATTAAAACAATCAACACAAATAATACATTTTCTCGTCGTTTCCTTAAAATAGATGCACGTAAAAGAAATCCCGAAGATTATCAATCTAATCTTACTTTTTGTTCACCTCAAGAACGAGCTGATTATATTCAAAAGAATTATATTGAAGACGTTAATTACGACCTATTGGAAGGTAATATCATAATCATATCATATCATATTGAATTAATAATATAGCATTGATACATAACATATAATAAAATAATATTTAATAGATTTTCCCAAATGGTTAGATGGAATTGGATTAAAAAAATATGCGAGAAATTTTGAAGGTAGAAATTGGAGATCTTTAATAGATATGAGATATGAAGAAATGGAAAATTTAAATATAGATGATAAATATGATAGACATACATTAAGAAGATATTTTAATTATATTAAATCTCACATTGTAAGTTTAATTGATTAATTGATCGATTAATTAATTTAATCAATTTAATTGATAATTAATTCAATTGTGGTCACTTAATTTAATTGTATTTTTTTTTTTTTAAAAAAAAAAAAAAATAGAATAAAGAAGGAACTCCAATTAACTTTAAATTATTGGCAGGTACTTTTATTATCATTAATTTATTTTCAATTAATTAATATTAATTAATATTAATTTATTTATTAATTTGTTGATCAATTCATTAATATTGATTAATATTAATATATATAATATTAATATATATATATAATTATAGATTTTTCAGCCTGGTTAGATTCAATTGGAATGGCACGTTACGCTTCAAATTTTGAAGGAAGACAATATCAAGAAATTGTTGAAATGATGTATGAAGATTTAGAAGCTTTAGGTATAGATAATTACGACGATAGACATATTTTGCGTAGACATTTTCAAAATATNCATTAAGAAGATATTTTAATTATATTAAATCTCACATTGTAAGTTTAATTGATTAATTGATCGATTAATTAATTTAATCAATTTAATTGATAATTAATTCAATTGTGGTCACTTAATTTAATTGTATTTTTTTTTTTTTAAAAAAAAAAAAAAATAGAATAAAGAAGGAACTCCAATTAACTTTAAATTATTGGCAGGTACTTTTATTATCATTAATTTATTTTCAATTAATTAATATTAATTAATATTAATTTATTTATTAATTTGTTGATCAATTCATTAATATTGATTAATATTAATATATATAATATTAATATATATATATAATTATAGATTTTTCAGCCTGGTTAGATTCAATTGGAATGGCACGTTACGCTTCAAATTTTGAAGGAAGACAATATCAAGAAATTGTTGAAATGATGTATGAAGATTTAGAAGCTTTAGGTATAGATAATTACGACGATAGACATATTTTGCGTAGACATTTTCAAAATATAAGAGCTGCTATGGTAAATTATTGTTAAATATTTTTAATCATATTTATTATATTTACGTTTAAAATATATTTAATTATATTTATTATATTTACATTTAAATATATTTAATTATATTTATTATATTTACATTTAAAATATATTTAATTATATTTATCATATTTACATTTAAAATATATTTAATTATATTTATCATATTTACATCTAATATTTAATTATATTTAAATTACAGGCCGACAGAAGAAGAATTTCCGAAGAACATGATCGACTTGCTCCTCCTGATTATGATTTATTAGAAAGTATGAATTAATTAATTATTATAGTAATCACAATCATATTATATATTCTTAATTAAAATAAATAACACTAATTATAATATAAATATAATTTATAGACACGCCGGCCTGGTTAGAAAGTATGGGCCTAAAATCTCTAACTCCATTTTTCCAAAATAGAAAATGGGAAGATATTATTGAAATGAATCATAATGATTTAGAAATGATGGGAATTAGAAATCGAAATTTACGATCAATGTTAGTAAGAAATTTTTGGTTGGTTAAGAGAGCTGTGGTAAGTATTCGACTTTATAATTCTCTATAATTCATTATAATTTTAGCATTATTTATTTATTTATATATTTATTGTTAATAATTATTTATTATTATTATTATTATTATTATATTTTAGGCTGCTGAAAAAGGAATAAATATACCACCTAGAGTAAAACGACAAAGTTATATTAAATCACTTCCACATCCTTCTTCTTCCTCTCGTTCTTACTCTTATTAGAAATAGTGATTACGATTAAAATTCTTCCTTATTAGAAATATTAAAATATTTATAATTCAAAATTAAAAATAGTGAGAGGTGTGTGTGTGAGAGAGAAGAGAGAAATTAAAATATTTTTTGTACTGTTAATAATAATAATTTGAAGATAGAATAAGGGTTAATTCTACTTATTGTGAGCGATTATTTATTTATTTATTATTATTATTATTATTATTTATTATTATTATTATTATTATTATTTTATTTTTTTGATTTTTGTTATTTTTTTTTATTATTGTATGGGAATGTAATAATAATATTATAAATAATAATTTACAAAAAAAATAAAAAAAAATTTATTTATTTTTTTTTTTATATTCTCACATCACACATTATTGACATTATTGTAAGTTAAAATAACAATTAGATATAGCAAATAATAATGTATATTAATTAACAATTTTAAGTTTAAAATAGATAATTTTATTTTTTTTTAATTTTCAATTTCCATTTACATTGAAGATAAAACAAAAAAAAAAACAATAGCAAATAATCAATCTCAAAAAGAATAAATAATCAATCGCAAAGGAAAGGAAAAATAATAAATTAACAATAAAAAATATAAATAATAATAATTTGAAGATAGAATAAGGGTTAATTCTACTTATTGTGAGCGATTATTTATTTATTTATTATTATTATTATTATTATTTATTATTATTATTATTATTATTATTTTATTTTTTTGATTTTTGTTATTTTTTTTTATTATTGTATGGGAATGTAATAATAATATTATAAATAATAATTTACAAAAAAAATAAAAAAAAATTTATTTATTTTTTTTTTTATATTCTCACATCACACATTATTGACATTATTGTAAGTTAAAATAACAATTAGATATAGCAAATAATAATGTATATTAATTAACAATTTTAAGTTTAAAATAGATAATTTTATTTTTTTTTAATTTTCAATTTCCATTTACATTGAAGATAAAACAAAAAAAAAAACAATAGCAAATAATCAATCTCAAAAAGAATAAATAATCAATCGCAAAGGAAAGGAAAAATAATAAATTAACAATAAAAAATATAAATAATAATAATTTATCATTATTGAATTTATCTATATAGCGGGATGACTGCCTTGTTTGCCAGTTTTTCTCGGAGTACCATATAACAATCTTCTTTGTACTTCTCGTGGTCTATCTATTCTTTCTTTCTCTTCAGGAATAGGTTCTCCATTTTTAGCCGCCTACCAATGACACAACAACAATGAATAACAAAATAAATAATTAATTATATCAAATAATAATAATAATAATAATAATAATAATAAATAAAATATATAATAAAAATTAAACTCACCAAAGCACGTTTAGTTACCCAAAGATGAGCTATAATTCTTGCTCTCGAAGTTCTTGCTCTAATACCTAAAACTTCTAAATCTTCCCATGTCATATGAATAATTTCTCGCCAATTTCTACCTTCAAAATGTGGAGCGAAATATCCATATCCATCTCTCATTCCGTTTAACCAAGTTGGAAGGTCTTATATTATAAATATTATCAGGAATATTATTAATATTATATTAATTAATAATAATTATATTATTATTATTATTATTATTATTATTATTATTATTATTATTATTATTATTATTATTATTATTATTACCTTCAATTGCTTTAAAATCAACTCTATCTTCCGGAGTCAAATCATCATTTTGTTCATCATCATCATTTCCACTACTTTCTTTATCTTCTGGTAATGTTATTCCTTGGTCTGAAGCCTAAATATATTAAACGTATTAAATTTATTTCATTATTGGTTGATATGAAATATATGATGTGGTGTAAAGAGTATAAAATGTGACGTAAAGAGTATAAAATGTGACGTAAAGAGTATAAAATGTAATGAATAAAGGGTATAATATGTAATAAATATACAATATATAATATGTAATGGATGATGTATAGAATATAAATGTATTTGTAAAACGTATAATATGTAATGCATAATGTGTAATTTACAATATTATGTAAATAAAATTAATCATTATATATATAAATAATTATCTATATAAATTAACACCTAAAATATAAATATAATACATACAAAAGAACGTTTCGCATTCCAAATATTTCTCATAAGTCTTTTTCTATGGGCAGGATTTTTTATTCCCAGATCTCTTAGTTGTTTCCAATCTGTAAATTTTAAAATGTCTTGCGAATTAACACCTTTAAAGCAAGGAGCTAAACCTTTTAATCCCATTCCATCTAACCAATTAGGAATTTCTATAACAATGGCAAAGAATTACAACCGGGCGGAATTTGGGTTAATTATAGATTAATTATATGCATTAATAATATTGATATCTATTGTATTATATTATATTTATATTATACTATGTACATATATTATATTATTTCATATTATATTACCTTTCAATAATTCTTTATTAAAACTATCAACATAATTTTCTTTATAATAAGATTTCATTTTTTCTACTAAGGCATCTCTTTCTGCTCTATTTAATTTAGGTATAACTACTGGTAACTTTCCTGGAGTAGCCGAAGCAGTGTCGGCGCCAGAAGAAGAAGATTCGGTGGCTAAACCTCGGTTAAAAGTAGATAGCATAATAGGTTTAAATATATCATTTTTATAAATATTGTTATTATTTGAAGAACGAAAAAGTAAAGAATTATTATAAGTGGTGGTGGTGATAAAGGTGGATTTTTGATTATTAATAATTTTAATATTTGGAATTTTTAAAATTTTATTAATAAAATTATTATAATTATTCAATTTAGAAATAAATTGCGAACGAGGAGCTAACATTGCCATTTTTTTATATAATTAATTTAAGAATTATTATTATTCTTATTAATTTCCTCTTTCTTTTTTCCAATATGAAATTTTTTTTCGAGGGAATGATAGTCGATAAAAAAAATTTTTTTTTATCAAGATCTAAAAATGTAAATTATTTTTTAATGGGGTATTAGATCTTATTCTGTATCGCGGGGGTTAGGGTTTATCAGGGGTAGACGTATTTATCACCGCGTGTCACACCTAATATCCTAAGGACAAACCATATTTGTCACCCAACATTCGTCACATATCATTTGTCACATGAAAATTGCACGTGAGATAATTCTAATCACTCGCAAAATTATAGACCAATGAAATTCAGGATAAGAATCTGTACCTCCTCCTGACCCTGTACAGGGTGTACAGGTTAAGAGCCTCCTTTTAAATTTCGGCAATGTCCAATGTGAGAGTACAAGATCTTATTCATAATTTAAAGAGTTGCCAGAATAAAATTAAACTCAGCAGCAATATTTACATCAACGTGCACCAATCTAATAATATTCACCATTTGTTGTTATTTGTTATTCTAACAATGGCTTTATTTATATATCTTACTAATCTTACTACGCGCGCTACGCAAATTTAATTTTTAAACTATCTGTGCATTTGGTGTAACTTCCACTTTGTTTATATTTACAGGACTAATCATTTTATTTTTATTAATTTTTTACGAATTTTTATGAAAAAATAAAAAAAAAAAGATTATTAAAAAAGAAACAAGATTATTATTAAAAAAACGATAAAATAATATGACAATGATGATAAATTCTTCTTTTATTACTTCAACTACTACTAAAGTATTGTCATCATCACCACCTATCTGTCAATATTGTAACAAACCATGTAGTGGACAACCCGACTCATTCTGTCGAGCTCAACTAACAATAAATAAGAAAAGAGCGGAACAACAACAACAACCATCTCAATCACAATTACAAATAGAGAAACCAAAACAAAGAGAATTACATAAAAAAAATTCATTTTCGGATTTTTTTGAACGGATAATTCCTACTACTTTATTTAATTTTCAAAATAATTCTGATTCCAAATTTTCAACAGTAGATAATAACAATAATAATAACAACTCTGCAGATAATAATAATAATAATAATAATAATAATAATAATAATAATAATAATAATAATAATAATAATAATAATAATAATAATACTAATAATAATAATAATAATTCTGCAGAAAACAATAATAATTTGGCGGCAATTAATAGTGGAAATCCAAAAATAGATGAGTTCATTAATTACACGAAAATCAATTCAAAATATTGTGACGATTTTATAGAATGGATAAATGATAATAACAATAACAACACTTTTAAGAATATTAAACCTATTTGTAAAGGCGGATTTTCTCAAATTTATTCTGCCGAATTGAATAATAATGATAGTGATAATGATAATGATAATGATGATAATAATAATAATAAGCCAAACGTAATACTTAAAGTTTTAAGAGATTCCCGAAATTTCGAAGAACAACATCTTAAAGAAGTCAGTAATTCTTTAATTCTTTATTTCTCTTTTTTATATTTATTTAGATTATAAATTCACTCTCTATTAATTAATAATTTTTATTAACAGTTCAAAATCCATCATTTATGTCATACTACTTGCGCAATTCCATTTTATGGTCTTACTAAAGAACCTAGTAATGATGGATTAGATTATGCGATGGTAATGAAAAAAGCGAAATATGGAGATTTGAGAAATTTTCTTCAAACGGTTAATAACCAAAATAAAAACAAAAAAAAATTTAATATTAAATTTGATTGGAAAGCTAAAATTACTTTACTTTTGGAAATTTCCAAATTATTAAAATCTCTACACGAAATGAATGTGTTGCATCAAGATTTTCATTGCAAAAATATATTTGTAGATGAAGATTTTAAAATTTATATTGGTGACTTTGGTTTATCTTGTTTTGAAGAAGATTCGAAAAATGGTAATTTATTTTTTTAATAATATTATTTTTAACATTATTTAATATTATTTTAATAATTCATTTTTATACATTATATATTACATTTAATTATTATTAAACAGAACATCAAATAGTAGGAGTATTACCTTACATAGCTCCTGAAGTTTTTAGGGGTAATCCGTATACAAAAAAATCAGAAATTTATAGTTTAAGTATGATTATGTGGGAATTAATTAGTGGGGAACCTCCTTACAAAAATATAAATCATGGGACCACATTAACGTTAGATATTTTAGATGGAAAAAGACCGGATATAAGTAATTTTAAGAAATCTGATGAAATACCAAATGGGTATATTGAATTAATGATAAATTGTTGGAATGCTGATCCGAACAAAAGACCTGATTCGACAATTTTACCAGAAATTTTTGAAATGATTTTAAATACTTTAAAAGGTCCAGTAAATAATGGTAATGGTAAATATATTATTTTATATTTATATATATTATATTTTTAGATAATTTAATTAACATAAACTTCAATTAATTTTAATTAAATTCCAATTAATTTTAATTAAATTCCAATTAATTTTAATTAATTTTAATTAATTTTAATTAATTTTAATTAAACTTAGAATTCATTGTTTATACTAACATTTCTGCTAATAACGATAACAACAATAATAACGATAACGACAATAATAACGATAACGACAATAATAATAATAATAATAATAATAATAATAATAATGGTAAATAATTAATATTTTCAATTTTCAATTATAATTATTTCAATTTTAAATAATTATTACTAAATAATTATTTCAATTATATTCAATTACAAAATAAGATTCTTCATATTTATCTCAACAAATAAATTTTGATTCAAAGTTGTATGCGACTAAACAATATGAGTTATCACTTGACACTATTACTGATGATAACACTAATATTGCTAATCAAGGTAATAATATTAATATTTCTTATAATTTTTATTTCATATTTCAATTATTTATAATTATTTTTTCAATTATATTCAATTATATTCAATTAGATACTGTCACCCAACAATATCCTTTATGTGCAGATTTTGAAAATAATGCTGATGGTGGTATTACTACTATTACTAGTAGTAGTAGTAGTAGTAATATTGATGCTAGTCCTAGTCCGAATAGTTCATCTCCAGGCAGTTTTGGTTATTCAGCTCCAAAAATAGTAACACCACAAAAAGAAAGTAGTTCTGGACAACAAAGTAGTTATGATTATCCAGCTCCACCACAGAGTAGTAGTTCTTATTATCCAGGTCCACCACCACCATCACCACCACAACAAAGTGGTTCTGCTTATCCAGCTCCGCCACCACCATTAAAGCAAAGTGGTTCTGCTTATCCAGCTCCATCACCACTAAAACCATCACTACCACTACCACAAAAACAAAAACAAAACCAAAAATATAAAAAAGGTAGTTATCTAGCTCCAACACCAGCAACTTCATTAAGTTATGGAAATGTTAACAATAAAAAAGAAAAAATAGGTAAATCTGGTGTTGGTGGTAGTATTGGTGGTGGTGGTTTACCTCAAAATACAAATGCAGATTTGAGTGTAAAAATAATGATTGGAAAGCCTAAAAAGTCTAAAATATTTTTAAAACAGGAAGAATGTAAAGAATCGAAATATGATAAATTTGAAGGTAATCTCAATAAATATTTGTTTTATTTTAATTTTTATATAATAATGTTAATTTATATATGTTAATATATATATTTTTTGGGTTATTTAGAATTTGAGAATTTAGGTGAAGATGAAACAGGGGATTTAGATGAAGATGAAACAGAGGATTTAGATGATTTAGAAGAAATGAATAAAAAATATTTAACTCAAAAATATGATTTTACACATTCAGGTAAATTGAATTTAAATATTATTATTGAGCATTTATTTATATTTATATGATTATTTATATGAATTATTTCTTAGATTTGGCTGAACTTTTACGAGCAAGAGAAAGAGAAAGGACTGGCACACAGCAATGAAGAAGAGAATAATTAAATTATAAATTTAGTATTATTTATTTATTACAATTTATTATTTATTTATTTATTTATTATTATTTCTTGTTTGTATTTTTATTAAACAAAATTATTTGTCTTGTAATATTATATTTTAAATAATTTAATTCATTACCAAATAAAATATTCATTTATATTTAACAAACAATGAATTCTTTCTGAGATTTTGATAAGGTAATTTTCTTTTAATAACTTTTAGGATTTATTTTTTACATCGTGTGGACGTATTTGCAAAAAATTCACTTCTGCAGTATTTTTGTAAGATTATATTTTAAGTGAATCCATTTGCATCAACAGCTCTGTCTGTAGCTGCAAATAACATTGATTAATATATACATATATATATCAGATATATAATGATAAATGTATGGTTTTTTACCTTATGAAGTTAAATTGCATTCAAGTCAGAAGAAAATCTCCTTTAATATCTTTTACCCGAGTTTTTCTTCAGTTTCTACTTCAAGGGCAACGCGAGTTACTTCGGTAGAAAAGATAGATAACTAAAAAAAAAAAATTAATTTTATTTCTTTAATTATAATTTATTACAATTTGATATTTTTAATTCAAAATACCCATCCACCGTAGTGTTTACAGTATTCTTTAAATCTAAAATTTCTCCTTTGACATCAACTGTAATCTTTTTACTAAGGTCACCACATGCTATGGAGCGTACTGATAATAAATAATCCAATTAATCCCAAAAAACCAAGTAATATGAATTAATTTAAAAACATTGTTAAATCTTTTTATGTAAATATAAAAATAAATTACAGAGAACCTGTATAAAAGCATACTGTATAAAAGCATAACCTGCCTAAATGCACAAAATTTTATGGCCCGAGTTAGGCAATATGATACGCATAACGTGCATACAAACATGATCACGTGCATATACATTTTGTATTACAGAATTTAAAAAATTCACGATTTTCGTTTAATTATTTCTAATAAATAATTTAATACTGAATTTATTTTTTTTATTAAAAAAAAATTCACTTTGAGTCGTTAAATTCAACTCCATAATATTCACATTATCTAAAATAAGATAATCTAATCTTCATAATACCTGTCAAAACTTTCCTCGTTCCTTCGGCACCACTAACTAAAATTTGACCACCCAATAATCCTTTAGTACCTATTTCCAATGAGATACGATTTAATTCTGTAGCAAAAGTTTGTAATTGTTCCACCATAGTATTAAGGCTATTCTTTAAATCTAATATTTCTTCTTTGAGTTATCTTTTTACTGAAATCGCCACATGCTATAGCTTTGGATACATTAGCAATATACACATAAATTTAAAATAATTATCGTATATTCATTATATTATGAATAATAAAGATAAAATATTTACGTTATTTGTAAGAGTATTCATCATTATATTCACGTTGCTCATTAAAGCCATCCAAATTCCATCTACACCTTGGACTTCGACTTGTTCACCAAGTATACCACATACTCCTACTTCTTTTATAACCCGAATTATTTCGGCGGCAAAAATTCAAAGGGTTTTCACCTATATCGATTATTATTGTTAAACTTTAAATTAGCATACATTAATGAAAAAATTTCTAAAAACTTTATTAATATAATAATATAATTGAACCTACCACAGTGTTTATGGTATCATTTATTTCTCCGATTTCTCCTTTTACCGTAACGGTCATAAGTCTGAACAAATCTCCATAACTAATAGTCTTGGTAACCTTAGTTATATCACGTAACTATTTCAAAAAAACAAAAAAAAAAAAACATTCATTATATCAATGTATAAATTTTCAATGAAGTGAACATATAATAGAACTTATACCAATAAATAAATACCTGACATGATAATTCAGCTATCATGATATTTACGTTATCTGTATTATAGCATTTTGTTAGCTTAACTGCAGGAATTTTATTTAATATTCCAATTTACAATTTATTAGTATTAATATTTTTTAATTTTACGAACCTGTGAGAAATTTCCAACTACCATTGACACCTTGAGCTTGAGCTTGTACACCTAATTTTCCTTCAGTTCCCACTTCATGAGCTACACGGGTTACTTCACAAGCGTAAGCGAATGAATTAAGTTGGTCAACTAATTAAATTAATAAACATAAATTAAAATAAATATAAAAAGGAAATCAATTAAAAATTTGATAACTATTAATTGTGTTTTTCAGTAAAAGAGTTTCACCTTTAACCTCTACAGTAAATTTTTTATTGAGATCCCTTGAGCTACAGCAGTAGCAGTACATACTTCATTGACTTCAGGTCTCAAAGGTAATCAAAGCCAACAGTATAATTTTAATTTTAATTTTAAATAACCAACATTTATAATATATATCACTAAGTAACTTAAATTACAAAATTAAAATAAAAACTAGCTGGCTAAGGGTTATCCCCACGTATACATGTTGAATGATTAAAAATTGGCAAAATTTTTGACACAAATCAGCTACAAATCTCTCCCTAAAATTATATAACTTAATGTAATATAATTTTACAAAAAATGTTTTTATAAGTTTTTCAAGATTTTGTTATATTTAAAAGAGTTTTGAAAATATAATAGACACAGTGAAAAGAAATATGGAATGATAATAAATTATTATATTAAAGTATAATAGATTTATTATTAAAATATAAAATACTAAATAAAATTAAAAATATTCGTAATATATTTTTAAAAAACCCGGAGTATTACACAAGACTGCTACTTTATAAAAAAATGCTTTGTCCTTCAAATAAAATTTCATCATCCTCTCCTTCTTTTTCTTTCTCCCCTTCTTCTCTTTCTCTCTTTTTTCTTTTTTCTCCTTTCTCTCTTTTTTCTTCCTCCTCATTATCCAATCCAATAATTTTGCTACCTTTTTGCTTTTTCTATAAATAAATAATATTTTTGATATTTAATATAATATCAAATTTTTTTTTATATATTTTACTTACTTTGTACCAATCAAATAAACAAAAATTGGAATTCTATTGATGGTACAAATCAGACATCATATTTATAAAAATTTATGAAATAGAAATTCCTAATCATAAATTAGAATAATCAGGAGTTCTTGTCTATGAAACAACTGCCTATACTTTATACATCTTGGCAAAATTTACCATCAATCAGAATCCTATTCATGATAAAACAGTCTAATTTTTTCCCATTTGACTAGTGTTATTAGCTTTCATGATTTTAGTATCTTTTTATAATTAATCCTAATTGATTCAGTTTTTGAGTTTAACATTTATTGACATACAGTTATTCCAAATGTAATTTTTTCTTTTGTTAATCTTTTAAAATTTGGCTATACTTTTTGGATAATCTTGACGTACCTAAGGTTGGTCATTAAAACCTGTAGGTTTTTGCCAACTGGCAAAAGATGAAGTATTTAAACTATTTTGCCAAATGGCTTTTAAAAACAAAAAACTGGAAAAGGTTTTCCAGTTGGCAAAACCTCTTGAGGTTTTGCCGGATTTTCATTATAAATTAATATAGTTTTGCCAAATATATATATTTAAGTTTATCTAAAATGCAATAACTTGATGAATATCAATGCTACAAGAATAAAATATATTATCTTGTATCTAAGAACTAGGGATTTCTATTTATCTTAGAAATATCTTAGTAAAAAATCTTTTATGTTTCATAAATTGTGAATGAAATAAAAAAATAATTCTATATATAAAAAATTTTAGACAGTTACGAGTAAAATAACGCATAATATACCAAAATAACATACAGATAATATATCATATATCATTGAACTACTAAAACCAAACAAATTCTTATGTTAACCTATTGATAATGGAGAAAGAATTCTTATTTGTGGTGTACTGTGTTGTGTATATATTAGTCCAGGAAAAGATCCTGATGTTAGAGCAAGTAAGCAATAATATACAATAATCAGTAGAAAAAAAATAGATAATAATAATTTTTATTTTATAGATAAATATTTTTCAATTCAAATATTTAAGTAAAGGCAATTAATTAATATATAATTTATTTCATAATAACTTAGAAACAACAGTGATAATTATTTTGTATTTAAGAGTAATGATAGCAAAATTTCTTGTAAATAATATCATCATCATCATCACCATTGTATAAGCTATTATATGTACTAGGAAACGGGAACCATTGTTAGTCCGGAGCACAATTTTTTTTAAAAAAAATATTATCGTTATATAATCTAAATAATCTAAAAAAAGAATCGCGATATTATTGGCTAATTATCACATGAAGGACAGAGAAACACCCGTGACTTAAAATTTTTCATAGTGCGTAGAAATATAGTATCCTTCGCTTCGCTCCGGACAATTAAATTGATTAAGATGTGTGATTTAATTTCATTCTTTGATCAAAATGTTTGTAATAATATTATTATTTATTATTATTTTGTTATTGTTACTTGAATTACTGATAAATATTATATTCATTATATTAAATTAAAAAGATTTGTTATTCATTACACTGGATTCTTCGCTAGATAATAAAAATAATTATCTAATAATTATCTAATATGATATGATTTGTCTCTCACTTTTGAGATGTTGTTATTTATTTATTTATATGTTATATGTAATTATGATTTAATATTTGTTTGATCGATGTGATAAATAAAAAACTTAAACTTTATACCGTATGTTAAACTCTATAATACATGGTACTATTACTATAATTATATACACATTATAATTAACTATTTCAATATCTCAATTATTATTTATTAGATAAATAATTTATTAAATTGTATATAGTTATTGTTATTTTTGCAAATAGAAGGAAATAAACGAACAAATAAACTTCACAGTGTTATTAATTAAATCAGTCATTATTATTATTACTTACAATTTGCTCATTATGGAATGCAGTAATAACTTTCGTAATTTTTCGGCGAATCAATTCATGTTCATGTTCCGAGATATGTATATATAATTGATACTCAAATGTATTACAAAATTACTTTCCATGTTACTTAGCCTGAAAGCAAAATTATGCATTAGACCAAGTTTTGTTAATATAGAGCTATTTCAAATCAAAAATTTATTAGCTAATGTAGTTGCAAAAAAACTGGCCGGCAGAAATAATAATTTTTCTTGAGGAGTATTGTTCAAACTTTTTTCAGATCTTTTAGGAAGGTAGTTTGTCTCAAAAATAAGTGAACATGAAAATTGAACATTTTATTTAGATTACATATTTTATATGGTGATTAATCTTTTTTAATGTAGCAAATGTATAATGCATATATGTAATCAGTTACTTTACTCACTCTAAATTAAATTTATATATAATATTCATAACAAAAATGTGAGATGTTATTTATAAAATGAAATTATTAATTTAAAATATAAGAATGCCATCATTTATTAATGTGATGTTCAAAACTATTCATTATATAATTACACTTTCACAAAGTTGTCAAACTTATTTACATTTCTTAATTTGATTGATATTTAAATAAATATTTCAATTAAATACCTTCGATTTATAACAAAATTTGTGATACTGACAAATTTTATCGAATAACCTTAATATATGGTGGCATGGCATAATCATCATAGATTGATCTAAATTCAACTACCTCATTAATTCTTCGAAGAAGTAGAGATGGTTTTCATCCCAAGAAATTTTAGAACATGTGTCATGGACATGCTGGCAAAATTATGTCGCAAAAGTTGCAAGAACTGATGAAATAGTTGGTGGTTATAATCCTTTGGCTTGGGATAAAATAAAAGGTAAAATTAATTATTATTATTATATACTGTATAATTTTTTTTAAAATATAAATTTTAATATAAATTTTTTAAAAACAGACTGGGTCGAATATTATAGACAACCTTATGTACTTGCATCATCATTAAATCTAAAAATAAATCCAGAAATATTGGCCAGTAGTGAAAACAATACAAATGTAGCTGAGGTTGCACATTCTTTAGCAAATCGTGAAGGAAATAACTCAAATTATTAACAGCAAATTTTATTTTAAAATATTTACTTTTGTTGATTATTATTTATTTTTATATGTTATATTATTAGAGGACGTAGAATTGATCAAAAAGCATTAAAAATCATTGATACACAAAATAAATTTGGAGTCCCTTATTCAAGGTGTGATAATGGAGAAATTAAGTCAATCACACGAAAAGGTATTTGCAAATATTTAAAATATTTATTTATAACTAACGTTAATAATTCTGTAAATTGAATTTAGATAAACGTAATAATCAAAATAGAAAAGTTTTGGAAGAGAAGATGTAACAAGTACCACCAAAGAAGATTTAAAGAAAAAAGGAAACAAATTCAATTAAGAATACTAAAAAATGTAAAAATGAGGAAAGCTATAGCTGAAGCTGAGGCCTTAGAAATAGCTAATTTAGAGAGAGAAAAAAAGAATTAGGTTTATTGTAAAATCCTATATAACATGTAATATTTTTATAAATAAATATTCATTTTAAACAACTTCCCAAAAATTATTTAATGATATAATAAAATTTTGTTAAAGATTATTATAAAGTTTTTTTGGTCCGCTAAAAAAAAGTATATTATAAAAGTACAATAACAACTTGAAATCATACATACATAAACGTATTTACAGAATTATCTTAGAACGTTGCAATTATATTATTTATTTAGGATAATGGATTAGGGTTAGGGTCTATAATGTCTATAATAGTACGATAATAATAATAATTGGTAATATAGCAAATCAGTATATTAATATAGTATGATATATAGAAAATCACTCACTTTGTTTAAGATAATTCCAATCGTACCATCGAACATGAAGATTGTTATTGAAAATGTACATTCTACCATCGTACTATACTAATACTAAAATTCGTCTTACTATTACCATACTAATTTCCGAAACCCGTAATCCTATCGTACTATACTAAAATTAGTGATCGTACTATACTAAAATTAGTAATCGTACTATACTAATTTCCGAAACTCCCATTTTATACGGTTATAAGTTCTTAAATATGGAGTGCTCTACTACTTCTTTCCCATCCTTTCATCCTTTCCAAGATGCTTTCCTGGGTAAATCTTTCGTATGAAATATTGAAGTTATTGTTAATTGCTTTAACTGCCTATACCTCGTATTATTATTACAAATATTTTACACGCGAGAATCCACTTCCTGGTCCCTTTCCATTACCATTTATTGGTAACGCTCTTCAAGTTTTTAAAAATTACTCTTTTGACTTGGAAAAAATACAATCAAAATATGGAGATTTATGTGAATTCTATATGGGATCTAAACGTTTTATTTTGTTGGGTAACAATGACCTTCTTCAAAAGGTTATGAAACAAGTCATTAATAGTCCATTTCATAATAGAGTAAATGATAGTCATGAAGGTCTTAAGGAAATTGGTGTATTGAACACTGGTTTAGTGTTTAATAATAATTATGATGATTGGCAATTCCATCGTAAATTCTTTATCAAAGTTGTAATGTCACCTTCATTTGTTAGACAATCCGTGAAGCTCGTAAAAGATATTTTTTTGGAAATGGAAAATTATTGGGAAAAACTTGGAGAAGATGAAGTATTGGAATTTAATCATTGGATGACGAAATACTTCTTTGATACTATTTTTATTATTACCACCAGTAAACCCGCCTACGGATTGGCAAATTATTATAATAAAGTAACCCCAAATGAAAAATCAAATGTACCAGAAAGCATTCTTAAAGAATGTGATATGTTTGCGGAATCAGTAGATGCATTTTCTCATAGCCTTCTTTATTTCTATTCTGCTCCAAGATTTGTTCGAAATTTCCCTGGAATGAGTAGATACACTCGAAATTTAAAAGATAGAGTTGATTGGTTAAGGAATAATGTGCAAAATATTATTAAATCAAGAAGAGAAGAGATTTCTAAAACACCAATTGACCAAAAATTGAAACCTGACATGTTAACGATGTTTATAACGGTGAACACTGAAAGAGATATTACCGAAAGGATCGCAGATGATCTGCATGATGAACCAATGTCCGATAAAAATATCGAGGCAAATTTTATAGAAGTTTTGCTTGCTGGTATTGATACGGTAAATTACTTGATTATTTTATTCCTTTCCCCCATTTAAGTGTAGTAATACTGTTTATTCTTTTTATAGGGTTCAAATTCCATGTGCTATTTAGTTTATTATTTGGAAAATAATCCAAGAGTAAAACAACGAATGATAGAAGAAATTGAATATGTTCTTGGCAAAGATCCAGATTCATCGTTCACATTGGAAGATTTATCAAAACTTGAATACGTTGAAGCTATTATCAAAGAAGGTAATTTACGTGTCAAATTCATTATAATTATTATTACTGTACTATGATAATAATAATTCATTAATTTTTGCTCAATTTTCTATAATCGTAGCATCAAGATTCCATTCAGTTACTCCAATGCGCATTAAAATAAATTCCGTACCAGAAGTCCTAGGAGGTTATAAATGGTCTAAGGATACTAGTTTTTTGTTGAATTTGGATGGAATTCAAAAACTTAAATCATATTGGAAAGATCCTGATATATTTAATCCTGATAGATTCATGGATAAAGAGAATCCAGATTTTAAAAATCGGGTTTATATGTTCGGTGGAACGTTGAGAAAGTGTAAGTAAATTTCTCAGTTATAAAAGAATACATAATCACATGATAATTTACCATCATTTATCTAACTGCAGGTCCGGGAAGAAACTTGGCGATGGTGCAATTAAAAGTTACCTTAGCAATGTTATACAGAAAATACAATATTGAATTGATGGGACCATTAAAAGAACATAATGGGTCGGTTAGGGTTTGTGATGAGTTAAAAGTTAAATTGAGAAAAAGGAAAAACTTATGTTAAACTGTAATTTTGTTAGTACTACTTAATTTTTATTATTTAAATGCTTCAGTGCAGTGAATCATAGTTCATTAAAATGGGTTGTTTCTTCTTGCTATAAAAATGGCCATGTAAAGATTTACTTTATAATCATTATCAAATTTGAAGACTCTCAACATAAAAATAAGATGAATACAAGCTTCAAGAGAGTTATATTGTATAAAATTATTGAATCGATTATGTTCAATCTATGGTGTTACTTTCCTGTTTTCGCAGCTTAATTTTTTTTCAGATTTTTTATCAATTATTCTAATCTATAATATACCCGATATCACATTTTGATATCGATAATAACGTAATTTTTCGTGATGAAATTATTGATTCATCTGCTTGAAAATGCAATATATAAAGAACTGCTTTTCTCTTATATTCTTTCTTAAGAAAAAATTATATAATTAAATTAGAATAGTTAGATAGTTAGTAAAAATAATTTTTTTTTAAAATAACAAAATCTTTTCATTCCATTAAGGTGTTAAAAAAGAAAACGAAAAACAAAATATCAAAAAAAGGTAAATTAATTAATTATTTGTTTGGTATTATGATATAACAATTTTAATTATAACTAATATATACAATATTAATAAAATGAGAGCAATTGGGAAAGATTTTCACCAAAATGCTTGGTAAAAATAAATAAAATAGTAGAAATAAGAAAAATAAATACAAAAATAAAAAAGAATCTGCCTCTTCTTCTTCTTTCTCTTCTTTATCCTTATCTTCTTCATCTTCCTCTCCCGCTGCCTCATTATCATCATCTTCATCATCTGAAGAAAAAAAGAAGAAAAAGAAAACAATAAAATATTTGGATTCAGTATCTCAAGTATACATGTTCCCAAAATTGATTTTGGATTTTTGAGATATTTCGTCTTTTTGAGATTTATGCAAAATCTATTCTATATATGGAAGTAAAAAAAGTACCTAGTTATATGTATCTTTAATCAAAAAATTTATCTGGGTGATCAAAAAATTTCAAATTTTAAGTAAAATAATTTCATCTATAAAAAACTATTTCAACTTTTTTCTCCAAAATTACAATTTTGGGATTTCAAAATAATTTAGCATGCAAGTATAATCTCAAGACAGAATTAGGTAAATTGATTTTTTTTTTATATTTTTTATATTATGCATATATCAGATACAGAATAGCTAATAACTAATACAAATTTGTATAATTATAGAAAGAATTATTTTTGATTTATAAGTCCAAATATAAAAAGAAATACCTACTTAAACCAGAATGTATATAGGAAGAACAAACTTATTTGACAAAAGGTTTTTTGTCAAAGTTGAGCAAAACTTTAAATAAAAAATATATGGTAGCAAACACCGAAATTAAAAAGATACTGTATATTAGACATCACTCTATATATTGACAGTGAAGAATAAAAATAAATGAAAAAGAAAAAGAAAATAAAAGAAGAAAAAAGAAGAATACTAAAATAGCAAATGTAGAATTTTTATAATAAATATAATAATTCAGCTATCGGGCATATTATTGATATAATTTTATTTTTAAATAGAAAAAGAAAAGGAGAAAAAAGACAACAGCATATCTGTTTCAAAGAGGTAACAAAAAATTAAAATTGTATCTTAAAAAAGATATAAAAAAAATATTAAATGGAACTGGTTATGGAAAAATGAGTAGAAACTGATGTCGAAAGTGAATATAAAAGAGATACATCAGGAAACTTTTTGAGGCATAAATTTACAAAAATTTACGGAACCTACAGAAATTAAACACCTAAAAAATTAATTTTTTTGACTTTGATTACTATTTATAAGACAGGAAGCAATTTTTTACTAAAATATTCCTATGACAGATCTTTCGATCTGGTTTTTAGCTACAAGATAATATGTGTTTCATTTCTGTAACATCAATATTCGCGAAGATATTCATGTTTAAAGTTTCATATCTGTGAAAAAATTTCTGTGTAAATTTTCTGAAAATTTTCGTTAGTGATGCGAACTGTGGATAAATTTTTCCGTTATGAATGTTGATCAAAAATCAATAAAATTTGTGCAGATCGATGTACAACAAATGAAATGTAATTAACATGTTGGTGAATGACCTTTAAAGAATATAATTACATGTTTAAGTTTTTATTTTTGTAATAAATGTTATATAATACACCCTATATTTTAACCTACACAGATATCCGTTTTATCCGTAAAATACATAATAATTTTATTTGCGAATTCCACCTCTAATTTTCGTAATTCTGCCAGAAATTTCTATGACGTCACGTAAATTTTCAGCAGAATTATAAAAATTTTTAGAAAATTTACACAGAAATTTTTCATAGATGTTAAACTTTAAACGTGAATATCTTCGCGAATATTGATGTTACAGAAATAAAACATATATCATCTTGTAGCTAAGAACCAGATCCAAAGATCCGTCATAGAAATATATTAGTAAAAAATCGCTTCCTGTCTCATAAATAGTGATCAAAGTTAAAAAAATTAATTTTTTTAGGCGTAAATTTCTATTGATTCTATAAATTTCTGTAAATTTACGCCCTGAAAAGTTTCCTGATAATATACTATATTTACAAATGGGATCTCCTACAGCAAAAACTGGTTCTTGGCCTACCCAATGAATTTTGAAATTTTGTTATAATTATATGCATATCAATTTAGCTTATTGGAAAATATATTTTTCCGTTTATATATATTAGTAAAAATTTTCGGAATTTAAATTTTTTCAAACTCCTTTTTTTTAAAAAAATCGTTGCGATCTTTTTTTAATATTAATAAACAAATGGATTATAACTAAAGCTCCCCAAAAGCCTTAAAACCCTATAAGAAATACGTATGCTTAAAAAATACTTAAAATATAATTAAAATATTATTAAAATATTATTAAAATAAATTAAAATATACTTAAAATATACTTAATTGTATTCATAAAAAACTACTTAAAATACATTAAAATATACTTAAAAAATACTTAATTTAGGTAATGAGTAAGTAT